>CM028129.1:315462500-315957500 GCA_016271365.2 Neoceratodus forsteri | reverse complement strand
TTAAGACTGAGATTAGAGCAGTGCAGAAGGACTTTGTAGAACTGGGGAGGGGCCTAAGACAAGTAGCACACACAGTATCCTTCTCAGAGGTGCTGCCTGTAAATGGCATGAGTGAGGCAAGAGTACTTTGTACCATGCAGTTTAATGAGTGGTTGAAAAAATGGTGTGGAGCACAGGGGTTTGGCTTCATTGGGGACTGGGGTTCCACCTGGAGGAACACCAGCCTATACTGGCAGGATGGTCTGCATCTGTCCAGGAAAGGAACAAGTCTTTTGAGCAATCGGTTTAAATGCTTCATTGGCAAGCTTTTAAACTAGTCAAAGGGGGGAGGCACTGACAAGCAGCAGGAAAATCCCAGCCTCTCCCTACAAAACAGGGTACTAAATGAGAAAAAGACGAAGGTAGAACGGTCAGTGGGGGATGCTGCAACAGAAGGTAAAGCCATCAAAAAATGGAGAGCAATGAGTACCAATGCCCATAGTCTGGGTAACAAGCTTCCTGAATTAGTGGCCTTGATGGAGGAGGAACATCTGGATATCGTGGCAGTAACAGAAACATAGTACACACAAAACCATGACTGGGACATAAACATACCAGGATACACTATCTACAGGAGGGACAGGGAGGGTAAAAGAGGAGGAGGAGTAGCTCTTTACATAAGGGAAGGAATCAAAGTAACAGAACAAAAGAGAAAACAGGGAGGAGAAGAAGCACTGTGGGTAAATTTGGAGACCGGCAATGGCACCACAATCCGCACAGGGGTTGTATACAGACCCCCTTCTCAGGGGGAGGAAATGGACAAGGAAATGATAGAAAGTATACTTAGTATGGCAAAAAAAGGGGAGATATTGCTGATGGGTGATCTGAATATGCCAGATATTAACTGGAGTGCAGTTGCCACAGCCACTTTGAAGAGTGAGGTTATTCTAGATGCCCTACAGGGGGCATGCCTTAGACAACTAGTATTGGAGCCCACTCGAGAGGGAGCAATCTTAGACCTGGTTGTCTCAAATGGAGATGAAGAGAGGATCACAGATGTAGAAGTGGGTAGCCATCTGGGAACTAGCGACCATCGAACAGTATGGTTCTCAATAAACACAGCAATAGAGTCAAGCCATACAAAGGCAAAGGTACTGGACTTTAGGAGGGCTGACTTTCTAAAATGGGTAAGTGCCTAAGGAATGCACTAGCAAATGGGCAGGAAGGAGGGTGGAAGAACAATGGGAATAATAAAACTGCCATCACAGAGGCAACAAGCCTTGTGTGAAGCAAATAAACAAAACAAAACGATGTAAGAAACCACTATGGTTCTCAAAGGAAGTGGCAGTGAAGGTTCAAGAGAAAAAGAAAGCATTCAGGAAGTACAAGGAATCGCAGAAGGAGCAGGACAGAGAACTGTATCAGTTAAAGCAAAAGGAGGCTGGGAAGGCAGTCAGAACAGCAAAGGCCCAAACCGAGGAAAAGATAGCCAACTCAGTTAAGAAGGAGGATAAAACCTTTTATAGGTACATCAGGGAGCGAAGGAAGACCAATGGAGGGATAGTGAGGCTTAATAAACGGGGGGGCAGAGGGAGACTGTGAAAAGGCAGAGATTCTAAACAAATATTTTGCTCAGTATTACAAAGGAAGGGGTACCTAGAACAAACAGTAGAAACACACTGGATACAGAAGTTGATACCAGCCCATTTACAGAAGAAAGGGTTCTGAAAGAACTCTTAAAACTGAAGGTGGACAAAGCAATGGGGCCTGATGGATTCATCCCAGAATTCTAAAAGAACTAAGGGTAGAATTAGTGACACCACTGACTACCCTTTTTAACAAATCATGGGAAGATGGGGTGGTACCCGAGGACTGGAGGAGGGCAGATGTGATTCCCCTTCACAAAAGTGGGAGCAAGGCAGAAGCAGAAAACTACAGACCTGTTAGTTTAACCTCAGTGGTAGGGACAATGATGGAATCACTTCTGAAGGAAAGAATTGTCGAGTATCTTGAGGCCAGAGGGGCACAGGACCCAAGGCAGCATGGATTCACAGCAGGAAGGTCATGCCAGACAAATCTGATAGATTTCTTTGACTAGGTGACCAAAGTAGTAGATCAGGGAGGAGCTGTGGACATGGCCTACCTAGACTTTAGCAAGGCATTTGACACAGTCCCACACAAAAGATTAATATACAAGTTAGCTAGCCTGGGAGTGGGTCCCAAGATGACAGCCTGGGTAAAAATTGGCTGGAAAATAGGACACAGAGGTAATAGTAAATGGAGTCCACTCTGATGAAAGGGGTTACTAGTGGGGTACCGAAGGGTTCAGTATTAGGACCAGTCCTCTTCAATGTCTTTATAAGCGACATTGCAGAGGAACTGGAAGGAAAAGTATGTCTCTTTGCAGATGACACAAAGATCTACAACAGAGTTGATGCACAAGGTGGGGTGGAAAGGATGAAAAGGGACTTGGCAAGGTTAGAGGAATGGTAAAATGTATGGCAGCTTAGATTCAATGCTAAGAAGTGCAAGGTAATGCACCTGGGAAACAAAAACCCAGGGGAAGAGTACACAATGGGGGGTGAGATACTAACAACAACAAAAATGGAAAGGGACCTGAGGGTAGTCATATCAGATGACCTAAAGGTGGGCAAGCAATGGAGAGGGCAGCAATGAGGGCTGGGGATATTGGGATGCATAGGAGAGGCATCACCAGTAGAAAACAGGAAGTTATTATCCCTCTGTACAGACAGCTGGTCAGACCCCATCTGAAGTACTGTGTGCAGTTCTGGAGACCCAGTCTTCGCAAAGACATAGACAGGATAGAAGCTGTCCAGAGGAGGGCAACCAAAATGGTGCAGGGTCTGCACCGGAAGACATATGAAGAGAGACTAAAGGAGCTTAATATGTATAGCCTCGAGGAAAGGAGGGAGAGGGGACATGATAGAAACTTTCAAGGTACCTCAAGGGAATCAACAAAGTCAAGAGGAGCATCTTTCAAAAAGGTGTGCAAGAACAAGGGCACAATTTGAAGATAGAGGGCGGCTCAGAGGTAATTTAAGGAGTATTTTTCAGAGAGGGTTGTGGATGCATGGAACGGCCTTCCGGAGGAGGTTGTGGAGTCAAAAACGGTGGAATTCAAGCATGCAAGGGACAGTCATAAGGCAATTCTAGGGGATGGGGGTAGGAAGAAGTAGGCTGCTGGTTAACTAGGATCTGCAGCTTATCCAGTAGGCAGGGAAATGGGCAGACTGGGTGGGCCAAGCGGTCCTTATCTTCCATCAAATTCTATGTTTCTAAGACCTCTGCTAATGAACAGTGTCACTGTGATTTTCTTAATGTGTCCCATACATTGATTTCGCACACCGACTGCGCCATTGTGCACTACATGGGCGGAAACACGTTTTGGGTGAGATGCGAAAAATGACAGCTGTACTGCTCATAAGAAGGTGTGGTAAAATGGCAATGTTGAAAATCTGGAGTGAAAATATTGAAAATTCGCGAACTTACGAGCCTGCATAGGAACTATGCAACGCACGCTCGTAAAACAGTCATTTATTGGAATTTTTCCACCAAATTCTCAAAATAGGCTTCTTGAGAGCCCACCTTATGAATGCTCACAGTGTCGATTGATCATCAGGCCCGAGGCATTTTATGCGAAGTGATCATAAATCACCTTCGGCCTGGAGTAATGCCATGACAGTGACATCATTCATGAGAAGGGTCTCAAAAC
Organism: Neoceratodus forsteri; assembly: GCA_016271365.2. Taxonomy (NCBI): domain Eukaryota; kingdom Metazoa; phylum Chordata; order Ceratodontiformes; family Ceratodontidae; genus Neoceratodus; species Neoceratodus forsteri. The sequence continues at coordinate 315,953,788 of CM028129.1, read as the reverse complement.
CCATGTTGAAAATTTGGTGCAAAATTCCAAAGAATGCCTGAGATATGCAACAAAGTTGAAAAACCCTATCTATCCCATTATCGGCTTACTGGCATTTCCTCAGTTAAGTGGTCAGCTTTGAAGAGTGCAGGCGTGTTCCCGGTCCACTGAAGATCGCCGCGAGGTCCGAGAGTAAGTATGGGGTGACGGGTGTGTGGGAGGCAGGGTGCACAGTGGGTGGGTGCGGGTTGTGGGAGGGGGCAGGAGAAGCGCCGAGGGACAGTTTTTATTTATAGGTTTTTAAACTGGACGTTTGCCACGCTGGGGTGGGCTCCCAGCGTGGCACAAGTATAGACTGGTTGGGGTGTGTGGAGCTGACGGGATTGGGCACCCCATCCGGCCATAGCATCAGTTGCCACGCTGGGGTGGGCTCCCAGCCCAGCATCGAGCTACTCGGGGAGGACAGTGCAGCCGGCGAAGTTAGGCACCCCATTGGCTATCGATAACTTGTCACGCTGGGGTGGGCACCAGCGTGGCATGTGAAACTTTGAAGCACAGCACAGCTGATGGGGATTGGGCACCCCGTCGGCTATACAATGTGTGGCAGGCAGCACGCGGTATGCGATGTGCGTGTGTGGGGGAGCTGCGCATGAGCAGGCGATATCCGATCGCTGCTCACTGGCCAGCGTACCTCCCCTTTCAACTGTATGCCACTGCATTTTGGAGCTGTCATAGACAGCTCCAGCATGCATTGGCGGACTGGGGCCGTGCCTACCAACACACTGACTGAATTGGAAGAGGGGGTGACACACCTCCGAAAACTCAGATGGTGGCACTATGTTTCTTGCACATGCGTGCAAGCAAACATAAAAATAAAGGTTTGGGGTTTTGGGCACTTTTTTGTCCACCTGTATTTCGGAAATGGCTTTAGCTTCTGGGCTGCAATTTTCAGAGTAGAAAGCATTGGCCTCAGAGATGTGTCTTTCGTAGGTCTGGTGAAAAACTATTAATCCATTCCAAAGTTATTAAATCTTGAATTTCCCATTGTTTCCTATGATGTAAGAGTGATTTTCAGACACTGTCATCCAGTTTTGCATACTTTGCACCTTAGAAACTTTGCAACCCTCTAATGGATTTGCAGGACATTTTGCACGCATCAACCTAGGGAACATGTCTCTTGATTTAACAGATTTGGTTTGAATCTCTTTTGTGGTTTCCGAGATACAAAGTGTTGAAAAAACAGGTTTTTGAGGTTTTTGCTGTTTGATTGATGTGTTTAATGTTAAAGGACAAATGTTGGATCTTAATTACTTTGTAATGGTAGAAGAGATTTCTATGAAATTTGGCATGCATAAACACCCTAGGTAGGTGTTTGTATGTAGGAAATTGTGTCTGAATAGCTTCAGCCGTTTCCAAGATACAGCGTGTTAAAAATAAAGGTTTGGTTTTTTTTAGCTCTTTTTGTGTCCACCTGTATCTCGGAAACTGCTTTAGCCTTTGGGCTGTAGAAAGCCTTGGCATCAAAGATGTGCCTTTGAAAGTTTGATGAAAAAACGTTACTCCGTTTCAAAGTTATTAAATTTTGAATTTTCTATTATTTCCCATGGGGAAAAAATAGATGTAAACGTGAAAGTGATTTTCGCATACTGTCATCCAGTTTTGCATACTTTGCACCTTAATAACTTTGCAACCCTCCAACAGATTTGCAGGCAGTTTGGGAAACATCAATCTACAGCACAGATCTCTTGATATTACAAATTTGGTTTGTATCTCTTGTGTGGTTTTCGAGATACATACCTTTGCATCCACTCATATCTCAGAAACGGCTTTAGCTTCTCGGCTGAAAATTTTCAGGGTAGAAAGCCTTGGTCTCACAGGTGTGCCCGTTGAAGGTTTGGTGAAAAATATGAATCCATTCCAAAGTTATTCAATTTTGCATTTCCCATTATTTCCTGTGGGAACAAAAATAGATGTTTAGCACAATGAAGGATCCCATGTTGCAGGAGCAGCTGTGATGTGGGATTCTAGGTCAAACATATGTGGGATTCTAAATCAAACATAATATACTGTTGGCCAGGTTGTTTCTTCTCTTAGCGAGAGAAACAAATGAAACATTCTTTTTACAAGGGGTATAACTGTTGATTCTCCAGACTGTGGCACACTGGGGATGCCCAACCCAGTGCACCGAAAGCATTAACTTTTTTAAATGTTGTTTCTGACACCGGGATGCCCACCCCTGGTGTCGCATACTTCCCCAGCCTGTCCTAATATTAATTGTGTTTGCTGACATTCAGTTACCCAATGCTGTGTTTGCATTTCAAGCACCCCCTAAGCACTGTGGGACACTAGGGAGCCCACTCTCAGTGTCCCCAAACATATGTTTTATATACTTAGTAATGGAGGGGTGCCCTATACCCCTGTTGGCACTAGATACCTGCACACCCCACTCCCCAGCCAGTGTAGGGACACTTGGGAGCCCACTCCCAGTGTCCCAATATGTCTCCCCCCCGAAAGCTGGGTCCCTCCACCAGTGCCAGTTTAGGGACACTGGGGAGCCCACCCCCCCCAGTGTCCCAATAAGTCCCCCCTGAAAGCCATGCCCCCTGCCAGTGCCAATGTAGGGACACTGGGGAGCCAACACCCAGTGTCCCCAAAACTCATTTAATAATGCCCTGTAAATAAGAAAACCATCCCCAATGTATTTTTGTTTTTATACCTGAAAAACAAAATGGTCCCTGTCATCCCCATAGTCTCCCTCCCCATCCCCACCCTCCCACTGAGCACCCACCTCCCTACACCCCCTCACCCTAAACTTATCCCTGGAAGGTCAGTGCTGTCCTCTTCTGTGGACCGGAATATGTCTGCTCTCTTCAAAGCTGAACCTTGAACTGAAAAATCAAGGTATGTTCCATATGATGTCAGTCAACGGCATTTTGAACTTATGTTGATATCTAAGCCATTTTTAGGTACTTTTACACCAAATTTTCAACTTGGCCTTTTTGGGACCCTACTTCACGAACACTGGCAGTGTTATTTCATTACTCAGCCCCAAAAGGTGATTTTGCTGTCATTGTGTGGAATCACCTTTTGGGATTGAGTGACAAAATTACAGTGCCAGTTTTCATGAGGTGTGGTCCTAAAAAGCCCATGATGAAAATTTGATGAAAAAATTCTGAAAAATGGCTGCATTACAAGTGTGCATTGTGCAGTTTCTATACAGGCGCATAACTTTAGAGATTTACAATATTCTGACTCCAAATTTTCAACATTGATATTTTTTCACATCACCTCATGAATAGTACAGCTGTCATTTTTCACATCCTGCCCAAAAGGTGATTTCGCATCTGTGGCACAGAATGGTGTGGTCGCTGTGTGAAATCATCTTGTGGAACCAATGGACGAAATGACAGTAGCAGTGTTCATGAGCTAGGGTCCCAAAAAGGCCATGTTGAAAATTTGGTGAAAAAATTCCAATCAGTGGCTGAGTTTATTTAAAAAAAAAAGGAAATTCATTGCAAAAAACTTTGTTTAATGCACCATTAGGGTTGAACAGTTAAAAGTAGGGAAATGCAAACTTAGGGTTCCCAAGCATAAGACCCCACTCCCACTGCACATGCAGGATCAGGCATGTTGGGTGTACCTTGGAGTTTCAAACCCTAATGCTCACCCCATTCTCTTATTCTGTACCCATATTACCTTACTTAGTCTTGGAATGGGGTGAGCATTAGGGTTCAAAATGCCAAGATACACCAGTCATACCTGTTCCAGCATGCAGGGTGAGGGTGAGGGTGAGGTCCTACAATTGGGAGCTGAGGGTGTGGGTGGGGTGGGTGTTGGCGTTGGGAAGCCTAAGCTCCCTTCATGCCTGTGTGCATGTGTGTGTGTGTGTGTGTGTATGTGTGTGTGTGTGTGTATATATATATATATATATATATATATATATATAACCCCTAGGTGGCACTATCCAAGGGCTACTACCCTGCCTGCTTGGCTATAGCAGGTTAAGGGACCTGAGTTCTGAAGCGGTGCCTCCACCCGGAGGTCAGGGTTGGTGGTGGTCAAGCTAACCTGGGTACAGCCCTCCAGGACACTGTAACCCCCTCTTTCCCTCTAGTGGCCTGAACACTGTACAATAATCACTTTCACAATACCCCTGGTACACTCCCTCCAGGACACTGTAACCCCCCTCTTTCCCCTCTAGTGGCCTGAACACTGTACAATAATCATTTTCACAATACCCCTGGTACACCACACAAGTACCCACACTGTTTGCACTTACCACTAGGGCTGGTTCCTCTGACTCGACCCTGGGGACCCCCTGTAAAACATGGTTATGCACAGCAAATAGCAACAGTACAGTACTTTGAGCACAAACTAGAACCACAGTCAGATTACATGCAGAAAAAGTTAGATCTGATTTATTCAGGGCACCTGAACAAGGGAGGGGCAAAATCAGGTTAATTAGCTTAAAGGTTATATCAGTCAAGCAGTTATGCATGCACTTTGAGTCCCCCACACAGTCACACCTCTGGATACCCAGGTGGAGAAGAGATGGGCTAGCCAGGACTGTTGCCCGGGGTTGGCCGGTGTCGCAGCTGGTTGGGGCCCTGTGATGGAAAACACAACATGCACAGTACACAATATTTGTAATCCGGAGTCAGAGGGCTCAGTTCGTAAAGGAAATGAAACAACAAGACAATCAGATGACACACTCAGATTAAGCTGTTGTTGCAGGGAGCTACCCTGGTATTTACTCACGATACCCAAGACTGGACACAGGCTGTTCGAATATCGAGACTGCAGATGGTTGATCTGGAATGTCAGGAGAAGAAGGGCCTACACGAGTCGCAGAGGCGTCATTCCTGTTCAAGGGTGGAGCAGGGTGCTGATCCCCAGGCAGGTCTCTCGTCGATGGCTTCTATGTGTAGTGGGTAATCTGGCTGGGCCAGTCTGGCAAGGCCCAGACCGCATGGAGACAAATTCGGTTGCAGTCCTTTTTGGGCTGGATAGATGTTCCAGCAAGCAGAACACAGTTCACACAGTTGGGAACTAACTCACAACCCACTAGCAGCTCATAGCACATTTACATGTGTAACCCCCTTGCAAATGGGGGTTCCTAGAAATGCCAGTCTGGGTTTACCTTAGCCCGTTTTGTTCTGTCCTTCTCCCACTGTCTCTCGGGCTTCTCCTGACTTGGCCTCTAATTTTTCTGGCTTCCCAGGTCCTGTTTGCCCTCGTGTGTGCCCCAGCTTGCAGTCAAATGAAGATCCAGCCCCTCGGGGCTTAAACTGCTGACCACTGGCTCCTGCCGCAAAAGTGTTGCCTCCAGGGCAGCGGGAGTCACGTTGGCTTGCAAAGTTCTTTTGATGTGGAGCTGCTTGTTTTGCGGTCACCTCAGGGACTGTGCCGTGGGTCCCTGGATCCCTTCCACCTATTGGGACCCGGTGAGCACAGACAGCCTGCTGGGGGACCGCTCAGATGGGAATTAAAGGAGTTCTGACCGGGGCTCATTTGAGTATGCCTGTGCAGGGCCCCGGTCATCTGAATAATGCATAACAGTGTATCTGGCTGCCTCCAGGGTAGCTATGTTCAGCTCCAGCTGAAAAGTAAAGAATTAAAATGTTTTAAATAATGGAACTGTTGCTGCTCATTGGTAATATACTGTACATGTGGGGAAAAGTGCTTAAAGTTAAAATGAGTACTGTTTCCCCTGGCAATTCCAGTATCTGGGACTCTGTGTGTCAACCTGTCAGCTGCTGCAACTTGCAAAAGCACAGTAGCGACAGGAAGAGTATAAGAGCCATGCTTTGCATCTGTGCAGCATCTGCAAGTGCAGCCTTAAAGCAATAGAACTGTGGGGCATTTGAGGCAAATAATTACTTCTTTCTGACTGCACCAGGACATTATTCAGGACTGTATCTAATCTGCTATAAGGGAATAAGGGACAATGGGTTAAGCAGCCATTGGCAGCAGTACAGCCAATTGGAATTGCAGCAATAGATAGCCAGGACTTGTGGGCCATTCACTGCATCTCATGGGTAAGCACCCAAGTGCTTATGGGGGCTTACAGGGACATTATTTTAGGCGTAAATTCCACAACCCAATTGTGTCTCGAGTGTTCTGATTGACAGATCCTTCAGCAACTTGGAGACATGTCACCCCATCCCTGCTACCAATCAGGAGTTGAGCTAGGAGCTCTATAAAGAGACAGTGATGCCAGTTTGGAGATTCAGAGATGCAGAGCTGAAAGAGAGGGAGAGAGAGAGAGAGAGAGAGAGCAGCAGCAGAGCAGGCTCCAGCCTGCTGTGAGCCCACATGGGGAAGGGGCTCAGGCTCCAGCCATGCCATCAGGCCTGGTCCACATAATTCAATCCCTTTCAGTCTTCAGGGGGCATTTGTTATTTTCTTCAGTTAACAGTTAACTAGTTAGAATAATTGGGCTTTCCGAAACAGCTAGTCTGGAGGTTGCCAGTACTGTCCTCCAGAGGCTAGCCTTCCCTCCCACGTCGGGGAAAGATGTGGACAGAAGAATCAGATGTCCAGCAGCGGTGAGAGTGCTGACCAGACCAGATGACATCATGCAGTGGTGAGAGCGCTGACCAAGTACCTCAGCGGTGAGAGAGCTGAAGAAGTCTTCAGAATGCCTTCAATTGCGGATGAGACCCGTGAAGGACTTGAGTGCGTACCCTTGTACCCCCCGGTGCAAGGGAGAATCTAAGCAAGTAATCTTGGGGGCCCCACTAAGAAATGTGTGCTGTTAAGTTTGAAGTATTGAAGTTATCAGTCTGGGCTACTAACCCCATAAGAGACTGCCTAGTTCAAGTATTGGATGCATCTTGTCTGTGGCCCAAATGGCTAAGTTGCAGGTGCAGCAAGATGCTGGGCTTAGTGAATCATATTAATGTGTAGCTATGGGTTAGAGTCCTGCCATCGTGGAGCTGTCTGCCAAGACGTGCTTGCCACTTCATGAGACAGGAGGCCCTAGAGCATATTAATGTCTAAGATACCTTAAAGAGAATGTACCTGTGTCTGCACAGAATTTCGTCTAAGAGCGCTTGGTATAAGCGTTAAATGGCTAGACGTGCTGGATAGAACTCCGCTTGTGAATAATGTTCTTGGTATATAGAATGTACTGTATGTGACTGCCTGTGACTAAAGTATGAGATGCTTGATGAAAGTACTGTTGCCAACTTACTCTGGATGGGTGCCTTTTGGTATATAAAGTACTGGATGTGACCGTGTTTAAACTGTGTTTAGGATGCTTGACAGAAGCATCACCCTTATTGCATTGGATGGGACTTTCAAATATTGTGCTAAATGTTCTGGATGTAAGATCCACATAGTTTGTTCTAGAATGTTCAAAAGTCTGCGAGTGCAGGGCAATCCCTGATTTGTCTGCAAGTGCAGGGCAATCCCTGCTTTGTCTGCTAAAGTGCAGGGCAATCCCTGCTGTGGTTGTAAATAGTAATTTGCTGCTTTACAAAAATCTGTTTCCAAGTTGCCCCCACCCTCAAATTAATAGCCAGCCACCTTGACCAGCTGCAACTCCATCAGGTCTACAACATCTTGGACTGTGGTATCTGTTTAACCAGTATGGTATGAGATTGCGGGGTTTCTGCTATATCTGAGACTGGTACCAGTTTGGGTAATATTAGTAATTATGTTTAACATCTGATTTATCAGCAGCTAGATAGCCAGGGCTCTGGATTTCTTAAGTCGAATGGTAAAATGTGATTTATGTCTGCCTGTTAATATGTAGCCACCCAGCTGGAGGGTTCACCAGCAAAATCCAAATTGATCTCTGTACATGTGTAAATACGATAAGATATCCTCTACTCCTCCTGTTTCCCATTCCTAGCTCATTTATCCCCCTGAAATAAATATCTTGTTGTTGTTTGAAATCCTGTGTAAGCATATTATTAGAGAGAGCCTTTAATTCAAAATGTTGAAATGTAGGGAGCTGTATCTTGGGGCATGTCTGGGGAGGTAACTGATCATCGTGGGTGGTGTAGCAGCTCAGGGGGCCTACACCCAGTACCATCTCACCCAAATAAAGCACCCTGAGTGGAGGCACTGCGCAAAGTTTTTAAAAAATGTTGTGAGTTAGCGAACCCAACCCCCTTAGCCTATGTCCAGGGTAGTAGGCAGGGGTGTAACACTGGGGGGTGGGGCCACCCAGGGGTTACACATGTATGGGAATTGTACTGTACCAGACAAAGCACTCCCCGGTCACAATTGCAAAGTCTCTGCACACACCGGGAGCTTAGGGGTAGCTGGAACTCCTGACAGGCCGATCGCATTCAGCAAAATCTTTGGTCTTCTACAGGTTGAGCCTGGCCCACTTCAGTAACTTACTTTAGTCACACAAACTTGGATTTAGTCCAAAATAATTCTCTTCTCTCCCTCTCAGGAGCAGCAGGCATACATACAGGCCAAACACTCTGCCTTTTCCCAGTTCTCCCATGCGAATCCACTCAGGATTGCTGTTCAGAATTACTTCAGCTCCTTCTTCTTGAGCTTGCAGCTCAGAACTAACTGAAAACTGCAAGCAGCCTGGGACTTCCCCAAGACCCAAAAGATTTGGTTGACTGATTTGGCTGTCAGTCAAAGCAAGAGCTCCCCCTTAAGTTGCAAAAAAGGAGCAAAAAACCCCTCCAAACTACAGTTCCTTCAGATTTTGAATTCAGACAGATCCTGTAGTCCGGCTGCATTTTAGGTCCCACCAGTACTGGTTGGCCCAATTTGTAGTCCAGGACCAATATAGTGGAGACAAACAAAACAGTCCTTGCTACAAAGAAAGCAGGTTAGACAAACTGCATTATCATTATCACTCGAAATGATTTTCAGTAAATAGTTACATCTTTCAACAGAGCTCCCTCTCAGATTACTTAAGCTGCAATTAGGCAGCTCTTAAAGAGGCAGTACACAGAGGCTATACAAGCTCTGGTAATCACATTTAAACTGCTAAAATGCAGGACTCCAGCCTGACAGTGAGCATTTAGGTAAGCTCAAGGAAGACTTTTTGGGGACCCCCAGTTGTAGGGGGGTTACACCCTTCCCTGCCTGGGAAAATTTGGCATCTGTGTCAAGTCTGTACCATCATAACATTGAAAATGCAACATATACAAGACATTTATACCATTAGCACACTATACAAGTACTATCTAAATCATCAATTGGCATAACTTGTCACTTTACTATACATTTCAATGTACTCCGCTAAATCATTTCCATTCTGACAATACATTATGCATTTCACACAGGTAAATTGAACATTACTATACAGAATCATGTAATAACTTCTTGTACTCTAAACAGTGCAAGAGGGGTCCCTTCCCTATCAGCTAACTTGGGGCTGGATGGGGAAGGGGCACCATGGTGAGAGGGCAGAACAAGTAACCTGGAATGGGCTGTCAAGCTCAATTTGGGCAGTGAGCTCTGAGAGACATAAACACCTTTGTGGACTACATTGAGAGGCAAATCCACTGGCCTCCCGAGGGAATCGTAACTGAAGCACATCACTGGCTTGACAGCTTGGCCAGTCTTTCTGGGGTGAACAACCACAGTCTCTGTACTTTCAGCAATGTCTTGGAGCTTTCATCACTCATGAGGGGTGCCTCTGCATGAAGGGGAATGTCCAAGCTGGGAGCACTGTCAGCCCCTTGCTCTGTAGTCTCTGTTTCTACAACACTTGGCTCATTTTGAAGACACTCTGGCACAGAAGGGGGGGTTGTCAGCACTCTCATAGTGTTTCTCAAGTTCTGGCATGTCACCAGAAAGACTCATACCATCAGCCTCTCCTTCAGGCAAATCATACAGTTCCACAATACACAAAGACTCAGCATCCTCAGGCATGATACTTTGCACTTCACCTTCAGGGAACATTGGCTCCAAGTATGATGCCGGGGCGTTAGGCAGTCCAGAAGGCCCAGCTTCATCCCCATAATTCAAGATAGGATTTCCACAAAACAACTGACTCAGTTCATATGAAGAGTAATAGGCATTATCACACTCACTGTCATCTGAGTTAGACTGTCAGTCACTATCATTCTGGGCCTGCTGCAGGGAAGTCTTAAATCGGCAACCATGGGGGCAGGCTTACTCTATTTTTTTCTTGCAGCAGCACGAGTCACTTGTCCAGGGGAATCAATCTCAGTGGGTTCAGCCTCAATTATAACTTGACCAATAGGTAGCAAGTGGTTAGGGTGCATGGTCTTGACAGCTTTGGAGTTATTATCTGGGCGTACTTTGTACACTGGCAAATCATCCAACTTTCCAACTACAACATGGGGAAGATGGTGCCATCGATCAGCAATTTTGTGTTTACCATGCAATCCTAAATTTCGCAACAACACACGGTCTCCAGGCCTAAGCTCTTGAGCCTTTTCTTTTCTATCATGTCTCTCTCTGTTGGCTAGATTTCTTTTGGCGGCCATTGTCTGGACCACTTGATAGGCATGGTTCAATTGAGCTTTCAGTTTTTGTACATATTGTAGGTAATCTTTGGCTCGAACCCCATCGAGAGAAATCCCAAAACAGACATCAACAGGCAGCCGGGCCTCTCTCCCGAACATGAGATGGTAGGGAGAGAACCCGGTAGCATCATTCTTCGTGCAATTGTATGCGTGTACCAAGGTGCTAATCTGCTGGCTCCATTTATGCTTATCTTTTGGGTGGAGGGTGCCTAGCATCTCTAGCAGGGTGCAGTTAAATAGTTCTGGTTGAGGATCCCCCTGCGGGTGATAAGGGGTGGTTCTTGACTTTCGCACCCCACATAGAGAGAGCATTTCTCTGATTAGCCGACTTTCAAAGTCCTGGCCCTGATCAGAGTGAATTCACTGAGGGGCACCATAGTGGATGAAGAAATTTTCCACTAGCACCCTGGCCACGGTAGATACTTTTTGATCTTTGGTGGGAAGAGCTTGTGCATACCGTGTGAAATGGTCCATAACCACTAACACATTGCCAATTTTTCGCTGAGCAGGCTTTAAACTCAAGAAGTCTATGCAGACTAGTTCCATTGGGGTGCTGGTAGTAATGTTGACAAGGGGGGCAGCCATCTGAGTCAGGGCTTTTCTCTGCAGGCAGCAACTACATGTCTTTACATGGTACTCAACATCGGTCCCCATCCTGGGCCAGTAGAATTGAGATCGTACCAGGTCAAGGGTCCGGTCAACACCGAGATGGCCCATATGATTGTGGAGGGACCTCAGTACCAAATCTTTGAAGGCTGTGGGTAGGGCCAGTTGTTGCTTGTCTATTTGGCCACCCCGATCTACTGTCTCTCTATACAACAACTGATTAAACAACTTTAACCTGGGGTCTTCTCTAAACAATAAAGTGGTTCGCAGATCAGAGAAATGCAACTTGGACACATCTTTTCCTGCACAAAGGGCATTAAGTGCTGGCAGAATCATAGGATCTTGGGATTTAGCCCATTGAATGCTGTCATTGTCAATCTGAGGTAGTGCACTAATATCTAGAGCAGAAAAGTGGCAATATGCAGCCGGTATGCAGGTGTTAAGAGGGACCCAAGCAATCTACTAAGCAGTCCGCTGTGTCCATAGTCATCTGTTCATTTCTATCAAACCTTTGGCACAATGCTTGGATGTCAGGTTCAGACAGCCTGACCCAGTCGTTCTTGGAAATGGGCCTCTGGGATAGGGCGTCAGCATTAATATGATTCAGGCCCAGTCTGTATTCGACAGCATAATCATATGTTGACAATGCAGAAAGCCACCGGTGCCCCGTGGCGTCTAACTTAGCTGAAGTCTGTACATAGGTCAACGGGTTTTCGTCAGTCCTCACCAATATTTTTGCCCCATAGAGGTAATCATGAAACTGGTCGACAATGGCCCATTTTAACGCAAGGAACTCCAACTTGTGCACAGGGTAGTTTCGCTCTGATGGGGTCAAGCTCCTACTGGCGAATGCCACTGGTCTCGAACCATCGTCATGGTCTTGATACAGTACAGCTACTAGACCCTGCAGACTGGCGTCAGTATGCAGCACATAGGGTTTGGTGGGATCAGCATAAGCGAGGATGGCGGCATGGGTGAGCTGGTATATGACTTCGTGGAAAGCTGCTTCACAGTTCGGCGTCCAACGGGACCCAAAAAGTTCACCTGGGTGGAAATATGCTTTATGTGGTTCTTTGATGGCCCCTTTTTTGTATTTTCGATTGGTAGGAGGGTAACCCTGGGTAAGATTCAAGAGTGGCCAAATCACTTTGGAATAGTCCTTTATGAACCAGCGGTAGTAGCCACAGAATCCCAGGAAACATTGTAGTTCTTTCAAATTGTGGGTCTGGGGCCAAGTAGTCAAGGCTTCAACTTTACTAGGAACAGTCTCTATCCCCTCTGTAGACACTATGTGCCCCACATACTTCACAGAGGTTTGGAAAAACTGGCACTTGTCAATGGACAGCTTGAGGCTGAAATCTTCCAGTCGGTTTAGTACTTTGAACAGTCGACTCTCATGTTCCTCTAGGGAGCTCCCAAACACGACATCGTCCAAGTACACCAGGCATTCCAGCAAATTCATGTCTCCCACAGCTCATTCTATCAGTCGCTGGAAGGTGGCTGGGGTGCCCGATATCCCCTGTGGCATTCTCAAGAATTCATAGAACCCCAAAGCACAGATGAAGGCTGTCTTCTCACGGTCCTCCGGAGCTATCGGAATCTGGTAACATCCACTGCAAAGATCCAACACCGAGAACCATTTGCTCCCATTCAAACAATCCAGAACATCTTGTATACGGGCATGGTGTATTGATCAGGGATGGTCCACCCGTTGAGGGTCCGATAATCCACACACATTAGTACTGTTCCATTCTTCTTACGCACACAACCACAATGGGAGAAGCATATGGGCTCCTGGATTCTTGTATCACACCAGCTGTGAGCATTTCCTGCAAGTGTCTTCTCACTTCATCTATGTCTGCAGGGGCTAGGCATCGAGACCACTCTAGAAATGGACGTTCATCGTGCAGGTATATGTGGAGCTCCACACCCTGGATGCATCCCACATCCCATTCCTTCAATGAAAACACTTGATCTCTCTGGGAAGTTTCTGGCTAATTCTAGTCTTCCATTCAGCTGGCAATGGGGAGTCACTCTATCTGTCTTGCCAGGGGGTTTGTTTCTGGGCAACACTGCAGTGTCTGCGCAGTGTACCATAGTTAAGGTGCATCCTCTGTTCACCCGGATCTCCCGATCTGACACATTATGAATCTGGACCATCACTCATCATGCATTGACATGAGCACGAGCTGGCAAGATGCTGGGCTTAACCAATAATCCTTCCAGCAATTTTCCATCGCCTGGCGCATCCAACATCAGTATTTTGTTCTTGACATGTTTGCGGAGGCGGACCTCCCCTTGAATGGTACACTGGGAGTTAGGGGCCAGTACCATTGAATTGGGATCCTTCTTCCACACCACCCCTACTGGTTCATCTTGGTCCACTCCCTTGGGGTTCTGTTGCAAATCATAGGCCCTCTTGATCAGAGTGGGAATTCTTAGGGCCCTCCCAGTCCATCATCCTTGTTTCTCGCGACAAAGTTGTGCCAGTCTCCCACACATATGGGCGTTGGTCCAAATTAACAGGGGAACCCCATCATACAGTCCAGTAGGGAGACACACTAAGGCCAGTGTCTCGACTTGCTGCTCTACACCAGTTACAGCTGCAGGAAATGACAACCGGAGGCGGACATATCCTAGGTAGGGATAAGACTTGTCGCTCAGCCCCCACACATGTAGGCCTTCCAGGATTGTAAGGGCACAGCAGATAAGTGTTTGTCATACCAATACCTCAAACAATGGTCACTACGACATACTGTCAAGCACAGCCCAAGTAGGAATACCATTCACAGCCACGGTAGTCTCCATTGAAGGGCCCACTATTTTGGACCAGTCTGGAGGGACAGCAGCAGGGGCCTGGACAGATGATTTAGCCACAGAGGGATTTGAGTTACTACTTCTTGAACCCTCACTGTGGTCATTTTGTGAACTCCTCAACTGCTGATTCATTCTCTGAAGCTCACCTTGAAGCCTATATACAACTTTATCTAGGTCTTTTGTGGACAGTCATTCTCTCTTCATGTGCCCATCCTTCCCACAATTATGGCAAAATATGTTTTCTGGGATTTGCAGTGGCTGAGGCATCACACTGGGAGCTGGGGAGGTGGTATACCAACTGAAAACCTTGGTGCCATCTCTGTCTGCTGTGTAGTGAGCATTTGGAGACATCTCGTCAATTCTCTTACTTCCATAGTCAAGACATCAAGTTTTGAGCTGCTGTCAGCAGGAGATGCCTGGGTGGACACCCCCACCCCCATAGCAGATGCAGTTGGATAAGGGTCGGTGCCTTTACTTGCAGGAGTGGCCTTCATAAAGAGACTGTTTTTTGTTTCCCTGAACTCCCTCAGAAGTTCATCCCATGGTGACACACTGTCATTGGTCCCCACTTCGGAAGGGCCTTCCAATGCTGTGATCACTTGGGCTGTGCTCACCCTAGAATTACAATCCCTCCTGGAGTTCTTTTATCAAGTCACAATAGTCCGGTGGGTTACTCCTTCTATCTGGGAACCTTAATTGAAGGAGCTGGAATTTAGAATGCTTTGCATGTTGCAGTATGTGTCCCAATCTCACATGGTTTAAGTCACTGGTGGCTACCCCACCTTTTTGGTAAGCCTTCTGCAGTACTGTTTCCAGACGAGTAACATATGCAGACAAACTTTCCCCTGGCCATTGTTTTGTACCTCGAAATTTCCATATCAAGTACTCCCCTGACTCAATGCTCCCAAAATTGCCTTCGAGTGCAGATAGGTACTTCTGGGCAGATGCATCAGGGTTTGTGGACCTCAGAAATTTAATGGCCTCTAGGGTGGGAACCCTCAAACTTTCTATGATCCTTTTCCATTTCTCAGCCTCCACATACTGCCATTCAGGTACCAAGGGGGCAACACAATCTATCCAGGTCTCCCAATCATCCTCCCCTTGGGAGGTGGGGAGGGTGTTGGAGAAGATTCTCAACCTTCTGTAAGAGTCGTGACTAATGGCAGATACAGACATAGGAGCCAGCATTGGCACAGGCACAGAAGGAGGGGCAATAACAGGTGCTGGAGCGGGAGGAGGTGTTGGGGGAGGAACACCCCCAGGTGGTAGGAATAGTTTCTTTAAGTCCTCCACAGTTTTCTCTTCTTCCAGCAGCAACTTAGAACATTTCTCCTCAAAAGTCTCAGATAGTGGGGGTGGGGGCTCATTCTCCCAGGGATGTTTACTGTCTTTAGTTATCACTCTCCAGGCAGTGAGGGCTCCTTCGGGGGTGATAGTCCGTGGCACTTCGGAACTGTCTACCGAGTCCTTACACTCTACTAACGCCATGCAACTTTGGGTGAGCAGATTAGCCTGTCGACCCACCACCACAGGGTTTTGTAAACATTCAAGCTTGGAAAGTACTCCCTGTACGGTGTCCTTATTGGTACACAGGGGAATATCCAGGATAAGTACAGAATTTTGGGGGTCGATCTCCTGCCCAGTACACCACCCCACCAACTGGTGTACAGCCACTTCTGTTGGGGTAGCCATTTATTTTTAACAATAATTCACAAATTTGGCCACTAGGGGATGCTAATCCCAGTGGTGCCTCCAAGATGTAAGCCCTAGGTGGCATTATCCCAAAGGATACTACCCCTGCCTGCTTGGCTAGTAGCAGGTTAAGGGGCCTGAGTTCTGAAATGGGTGCCTCCACCCAGAGGTCAGGGTTGGCAGTGGTCAAGCTAACCTGGGCACAACCCTCTGGGACACTGTAACCCCCCTCTTTCCCCTCTGGTGGCCTGAACACTGTACAATAATCACTTTCACAATACTCCTGGTACACCACACAAGTACCCACACTGTTTGCACTTACCACTAGGGCTGGTTCCTCTGGCTTGACCCTGGGGATGCCCTGTAAAACAAGGTTATGCACAGCAAATAGCAACAGTGCAGTACTTTGAGTACAAACTGGAACCACAGTCAGATTACGTGCAGAAAAAGTTAGATCTGATTTATTCAGAGGACTTGAACAAGGGAGGAGCAAAATCAGGTTAATTAGCTTAAAGGTTATATCAGTCAAGCAGTTATGCATGCGCTTTGAGTCCCCCCACACAGTCAAACCTCTGAGTACCCAGGTGGAGAAGAGATGGGCTAGCCAGGACTGTTGCCCGGGGTTGGCCGACATTGCAGCTGGTTGGGGCCCTGTGATGGAAAACATAACATGCACAGTACACAATATTTGTAATCCGGAGTCAGAGGGCTCAGTTTGTAAAGGAAACGAAACAACAAGACAATCAGATGACACACTCAGATTAAATTGTTGTTGCAGGGAGCTACCCTGGTATTTACTCACGATACCCAAGACTGAACACAGGCTGGACGAAAATCGAGACTGCAGGTGGCTGATCTGGAATGCCAGGAGAAGCAGGGCCCACACGAGTCGCAGAGGCATCGATCCTGTTCAAGGGTGGAGCAGGGGGCTGATCCCCAGGCAGGTCTCTCGTCAATGGCTTCTCTGTGCAGTGTGTAGTCTGGCTGGGCCAGTCTGGCAAGGCCCAGACCACATGGAGACAAATTCGGATGCAGTCCGTTTTGGGCTGGATACAGCTTCCAGCAAGCAGAACACAGTTCACACAGTTGGGAACTAACTCACAACCCACTAGCAGCTCATAGCACATTTACATGTACGGGAATTCTACTCTACCAGGCAAAGCACTCCCCGGTCACAATTTCAAAGTCTCTGCATACACCGGGAGATTAGGGGTAGCTGGAACTCCTGACAGGCCGATCGCATTCAGCAAACTCTTCGGTCTTCTTCAGGTTGAGCCTGTCCCACTTCAGTAGCTTATTTTAGTCACATGAACTTGGATTTAGTCTAAAATAATTCTCTTCTCTCCCTCTCAGGAGCAGCAGGCAGACACACAGGCCAAACACGCAGCCTTTTCCCAGTTCTCCCATGCGAATCCACTCAGGATTGCTGTTCAGAATTACTTCAGCTCCTTCTTTTTGAGCTTCCAGTTCAGAACTAACTGAAAACTGCAAGCAGCCTGGGACTTCCCCAAGATCCAAACGATTTGGTTGGCTGATTTGGCTGTCAGTCAAAGCAAGAGCTCCCCATTCAGTTGCAAAATGCTCAAAAAAACACAACCCTCCAAACTACAGTTCCTACAGATTTTGAATTTAGACAGCTCCTGTAGTCCGGCTACATTTTAGGTCCCACCAGTACTGACTGGTCCAATTTGCAGTCCAGGACCAAGATAGTGGAGACAAACAAAACAGTCCTTGCTACAAAGAAAGCAGGTTAGACAAACTACATTATCATTATCACTCTAAATGATTTTCAGTAAATAGTTACATCTTTCAACAGAGCTCCCCCTCAGATTACTTAAGCTGCAATTAGGCAGCTCTTAAAGAGGCAGTACACAGAGGCTATATAGGCTCTGGTAATCACATTTAAACTGCTAAAACGCTGGACACCAGTCTGACAGTGAGCATTTAGGCAAACTCAAGGAAGACTTTTTGGGAACGCCCATTTGTAGGGGGTTACATATATATGTATATATATATATATATATATATATATATATATATATATATATATATACATATATATACATATACATATATATACATATATATATATATATATGTATATATATTAGCTTTATTTATATAAAGCGCAATTCAAAAAATATCAAAGCGCTTTTACAGATAACAAGCAATGAAAAATTTAAAACCAATTAAAACTTCCAAATCCATGACATTTAAAAATCAGAGTACACCAGAGAGAATAAATAAGTCTTAAGAGCAGATTTAAAGTACTCCACAGTCAGGCACCCCTTATCTGGGGAGGTAGAGCACTCCACAGGGTGGGAGCCACAAAAGCAAATGCGCGAGCTCCAGAGTTCTTCAGGCAGACCCTGGGAATCTCTAGCAATCCTTCCATGGTTGAGCGGAGCGGTTGGAGGGGGTGGTAGGGACAAAGGAGTGCTTGCAGGTAACTCAGTCACTGACCGAGTAGGGCCTTGTAGGCTAGTAAACCTAATGTAAAGGTGATTCGCCACTGAACCAGCAGCCAGTGCAGCTCGCGCATCACAGGTGTGACATGGTCAAATCTAGAGAGACCAGTCAACAACCTTGCTGCAGCATTCCGCACCAGCTGCAAGCAGTGGATATCAACCCCTGGAAGCCCTAGATACAGGGCATTGCAGTAATTAAGGTGAGAGGTCACAAAGGCATGGACCAATGTCAGAAGATCACCAGGCGGAACTAGGTGCTTAATCTGGGCAATATTCTTCAGATGATAAAATGAGGTTTTGACAATGGATGACACCTGAGACTTCAGGGTGAATCCCTCATTGAAAATAACACCCAGATTCCGCACCCATTCAGAGATCATCAGCTGGCATCCCCCGAGCACAAGCCCAGAGGCCTGCTCAGCTGAAGACCCCTCTACCTGGCGACCTGAGTCCACTGCCAAAACCTCAGTCTTGTCCGGATTCCGCCTCAGCCAGTTGGCACTCATCCAGCCCTGGATTTTGGTGAGACAGTTAAACATCCAAGGCCACATCGTCCTGGTTGGGCGCATAGGACATGTATAGTTGAGTATCATCTGAGTAGCAGTGAAAATTCAAACCATACTGCCTCACAATGTCTCCTAACGGCAGCATGTATGCCATGACCTGAAATCATCCAAGCAGACCTCTAAAGCAGTAGGTAAGGCTATAGGGATGTTGGGGTGTATTAGTAGGGGTATCACAAGTCAGAAGAGGGAGGTAATAATCCCTCTTTACAAGACACTAGTTAGGCCCCATCTGGAGTACTGCATGCAGTACTGGAGGCCACACCTTCACAAGGACATTAACCAAATTAAGGCAGTCCAGAGAAGGGCAACCAAAATGGTGCAGGGACTGCATCAGAAAACATATGAGGACAGATCAACTGAACTCAATATGTAGAGCCTAGAGCAAAGGAGGGAGAGAGGAGATATGACTGAAACATTCAAACACCTTAAGGGCATTAACAAGGTGAAAGAGTCTAACATGTTTCAATATAAGAAAAATAGTAAGACAAGAGGACACAGCATGAGATTAGACTGAGGCCGATTAAGGGGTAATGTGAGGAAGTTCTTTTTCACATAAAGGGTGGTGGATGCATGGAATGGCCTACCTCAGGAAGTGCTGGATATGAATACAGTGCAGCGCTTCAAACAGGCATGGGATAGGCATAAGGGAGCAATACAGATGAGTATGACTAGATAGGCCATTGATAGAGCAAAGGCCTATGGCACATTCATAAGGTAGAAAAAGAAATGGGCAGACTGGATGGGCCGTCAACTTCTATGTTTCTATGATTTTGAAGGTAAGGCAAGGTAAATTCTATTGGTATGGCGCCCATTCCCAGAGGCTCTGGGTGCCTCACAGAATTATATAACAAACATACAATACATCGATCTAAAATGTTGTCAAGACAATTTAAAATAACTAAAATATGAAAAATTTAAAACTAATTAAATACAGTAAACAGGGACCAAACAATATGCTAAAATTCAGTATTCAATTAAAAGCCAGGCCAAAGAGGTGTGCTTTCAACCTCCATTTAAACACCTCTACCGAGGGGGGGGCCTTCCAGACTGCAGATGGAAGTACGTTCCACAGGGATGGCCCAGAAATGTTAAAAGCATGATTTCCAGAAGTCTTGAGCTGAACCCTGGGAACATCCAGGAGGCCCCCTTGAAGAGGGGCAGAGGGAGCGAACAGAGGTCACCGGTATCAGAAGCTCTAACAAATAGCCAGGGCTCAGTCTGTTTAGGGCCTTATAGGTGAGAAGCCCCACCTTAAAAAGGACCCTCTACCTGACCGGCAGCCAGTGCAGAGCACGCAGAACAGGGGTCACATGACTGGATTTAGAAAGACCAGTCAGTACCCGAGCCACTGCATTCTGCACTAGCTGCAGTCTGTGGAGGGTTCCTCCCATGACCCTGAAGTAAAGAGCATTACAGTAGTCGAGCCTGTAGGAAACAAAGGAATGCACTAGCATCAGCAAGTCCTCGGCGAACAAGGGGCTTAATCCGGGTAATGTTCCGTAGATGGTAAAAAACCACTACTAACTTCAGACGACACCTGGTCTTCAAAAGTCAGTCTGCTGTCAAGGATAATGTGCCCAGATTTTGCACCCTCAGGGAAGTTGTCAATGGGGTAGAACACAGTACAAGACCAGAATTAGCCTCAGGCAGCAAACCCATCATGCCTGCGACCAGGCTCGATCATGAGTACCTCCATGTTGGCCGGGTTGAGTCTCAACCAGCTGGAAGCCATCCAGTCATTGATTTTAGCCAGACAGTTGTTAAGCAGATCCACAACTCCTGATGTTCCAGGAGCAAATGACAAATACAGTTGTGTATCATCTGAATAGCAGTGAAACTCCACACTTTATTGTCGAATGATCTCACCCAAGGGCAGCATTTACGGTGTGAACAACATCGGTGACAGGATCGAGCCCTGTGGAATTCCATAAGATAGGCATTGGGGAGGAGGAGAAATTCCCCATCACCATCCGTTGCACCCTGCCTGAGAGATAGGACTCAAACCACTTGATGACAGTGCCGGTGAGTCCACAAAACTCACAGAGCCGATCCAATAACACGACGTGGTTCACAGTGTCAAAGGCTGAGAAGAGATCGAGGAGCACAAGAACTGACCTGTCTACTCTTTTGCCCTGAGCAGATCATTATGCACCCTCACTAGAGCTGTTTCAATGCTGTGTCTAGCCTGAAAACCCAACTGAAATGGCTCATAAATGTTCGAGAACACCAGGTGATCCCCGAGCTGTTGTGCCATTAACTTCTCGACAACCTTGCTCAAAAAAGGCAGGTTGGATAGTAATTTGCCAGGACATCAGGGTTCAGGAAAGATTTCTTAAGGAGAGGCCTCACCAGTGCCTCTTTCAAAGTGACCAGGAAGACCCCCTCCATCATTGAGCACCTGACAATCCTGGTGAACACCAGGCCAACAGCCTCAACACATCCCATTAAGAACCAAGTTGGAGCTGTGTCCAGTTCACAAAACGTGTGCTTCAGTCCTAAGATCACCTTAGTCACATCGGACACCTCAACTGGCGTAAACTCTTCCCAGACAGGCGGAGTGCCTCTATTCCAACCCCCACCCCAGTGCAACCACTGCTAGGCAAAAGCCTATCTTGCAGAATCCCAGACTGGATAGCTGACACAATGTCGGAGAAGAACAGAGCAAACTCTTTACATCAAGTGGATGAAAAAGCTTTTTTTGGCTGTAGATAGGCAGGATATAAAAGCCTGTCTACAGTTCAAAACAGTTGAGAAAGTCAGTTTCTCCCCACAGCAATATCTCTGGACAGAAATTCTGCCTTTTTACGGGAGATTGCCCCCTGGTACTCAAGATAGTGGGCACGTAGGGCTAGCTTTCAGACTCCAGCTGGGTCTTCCACCAGCAACGCTCCAACTTCTGACCCCTGATCTTCATCACCCTGAGATCCCTGTCAAACCACGGGGATCTCACGTGAGAAGACCTGGGTCGTAAATGAACTGGCACGATGGCCAACATAGGTGAAAGCACAGAGCCCTGGGGAACCCCACATAGTAGTGAGAAAAAGTCAGAGGAATACATTCCTGATGTAACTCTCTGCAATCTTCCAGTGAGGAATGAGTGGAACCACCTGAGGACTGTACTGAGAGTTCACTGATCACCTGCAAGTGCTCCAGCAAAATGCCATGATTCACGCTGTCAAATGCTGCAGAGAGATCAAGAGGGAATAAGATGGAGCGAGTCCTTCGATCTCTCGCTATCAGGAGATCATTGAGCACCCTAACCAGCGAGGTCTCAGTGCCATGTCTCTTCCTAAATCCTGACTGGAGAGGATCGTAGATCTCATGGATGATAAGGTGATTGTGCAGCTGCAGTGCGACTACCTTCTCAATAACCTTGCCCACAAAAGGCAGGTTAGAGACCGGCCTGTAGTTGGCGAGACAGTCAGGGTCTAGAGAAGATTTCTTTAGGAGAGGTATAACCACTGCCTCCTTCAGGGAATCAGTAAACTCACCCATCTCAAGTGACCTCCAGACAATCTCAGACAAGATCGGGCTGATGACCTCAACGCACCCCACAAGGAGGTGAGTTGGGCCCTGGTCCAAACTACAGAAAGTTGGCTGCATCTCTTTCCCCTTCTCTCCCCAGCTAGGAAAATGAGTTTAGTGCTGTGGCGGATATTGCTCTGGATGCCTCAAGGTGGCAGAAGAGAGTAGTTTTAGAGGGTATACAAGGGACTGACAGGAAGTAGCAGGGCCTTTTCCAGCCCGGGCATTAGGCCTGGGGCTGGAGGGGGGAAGCTGGAGAGTAGAACCAGAACCAGGATAGGTGGGCAGTCCAGGAGGGCCAGTGGGGAAACCCCCCCCAAAGTAATGTGCAGTCAGTATGGTTTCATGCACTGTGGCCGACAAGACGTGGGTGTATGTAGCTCTGGAGGGGATACTGGTAGTCAGGTTCTGCGTTGTGGGGGCTAGGGTGTTAGGAGGCTTGGTGTGAGCCTAGCAGGGATGTAGAAGCCCTTTAGGAAGTCCGTTGGTGTTTTTTCAGGTTGCCAGAGCTGTGGCAGGGCCCTCCCAGAAGAGGAACCAGTGGCAGAGGTGCCCTTCGCACCAGATGAATCAGGGTGATCTGGGGGGCTGAAGGAGCCAGAGAGTCCATCTGCCGAATTGGGTCCTGTTTGGAGGGACAGGTTCTGGGGTGCCAGCCCAGTTAAAGGCCTGGTGGGTCACCAAATTAGTAGGCCTTGGAGGGTGGTCCCTGTGTTGGTACTTAATTCAAGCCAAAGAACCATTTGAAAGGGATGTGGGCCTGGCAAGGACTCCATGTAGGAAGTGATAATAGTGGAACAACCCCAGAGTGAATTGGGGGGCCATGGAGGGCTGAGGTGAAAGCAAGCGGACAGGGTAGCAGTGGCCTCAGCTTGATCATCAGAGCCAACTGTTTGGAAGGAGAGTTAGGGCCTGGATCATCAGGAAAAAATCCTGATGCCCTTGTGGCTTAGGTCAATTGCACAGGGGTACAGGTGGGGAGGGCAGCTCGCTTTCCCACACTGGAGAAAGGGGGATGACCAGTGCCACAGAGGAAAAGGCACCTGTAGGGGAAAAAGTAAAAGAAATGTTGGCTTACCAGATCCTTATATGCCAGGAGATTGCAGGGATCTGGCATCTTGGGTAGATCACCCAAGAGAGGAAGGATAGGAAATGAGAATCCTTCTGGTGTCTGCTGAAACAGTGGTTCTGCCATCTAACAGGTCCTGCCAATGTGTACAAAGTTAGTAGCCCCATGGAGCTGATGAATTTTTTTCTTCGAAGGAATGGTGACCCCTGTATAGTTGGACTCATTGGCCATGCAGGTGAAAATAAAGTGAGCTGGGGAGAAACAGTGGTTTGTGCTTTATTTGATTGTGGAGAGGTGGGATCTAATGAAATGAAATTCCTTTCCCCTTCTCCTGTTTGCAGTTTAATTAATCTATCACGAGTTATATTCCAGGGGCAAGAATCCAGTCTCAGGGGTTGCAAGCGCCTCCGTGGGACCTTGGTGAAAGAAAAGGGAGGTCTCGCTCTGGTGGTTGGTTAGGGGAGAGGATCCATTGCTGTGAAAGAAGAGATAACCTAACAGCGTGAAGACAACAGCAGGTAGGAGACAATCCATTTTCCATGATCCCACAGTTTGCAAATGTCTAGAATGTTAACGCTTTTGCATGCTCCTTTCTTCCTGTCTGGACCACCTGCAATGTTTTTAAGTATGCCCCTAGATGGGGCAGGAAGGGAGGGGTTACACACACACACACACATATATATATATATATATATATTTAAATATATATATATATATATATATATAGACATAGAAACATAGACTTTGACAGATAAGGACCACTAGGCCCACCTAGTCTGCCCATTTCCTACCTAGAGGATAAGCAGCAGATCCTATTTAACCAACAGCCTATTTCTTCCTACCCCCCACAAAAATTGCCTTATGTCTGTCCCATGTATTCTTGAATTCTCCCACAGTTTTAGACCCCACAACCTCCTCAGGAAGGCTGTTCCATGTGTCCACCACCCTATCTGTGAAAAAATACTTCCTCACATTGCCCCGAGCCGTCCCCCTCTATCTTCAAATTGTGTCCCCTTGTTCTTGCACAACTCTTTTTCTGAAAGATGCTACCCTCTTGGACTTTGTTGATTCCACTGAGGTACTTAACGTTTCTATCATGTCCCCCCTCTCCCTCTTTTCCTCAAGGGTATACATATTAAGCTGCTTTAGTCTCTCCTCGTGTGGCTTCTCTTGTAGACCCTGCACCATTTTAGTTGCCCTCCTCTGAACTGCCTCCATCCTATGTCCTTGCGGAGACGGGGTCTCCAGAACTGGATGCAGTACTCCAGATGGGATCTCACCAACTGTCTGTACAGGGGGATAACAACTTCCTGTTTTCTGCTGGTGATACCTCTCCCTATACATCCCAGTATCCTCCCAGCCCTCCCTACTGCCTTCTTGCATTGCTTGCCAACCTTAAGGTCATCTGATATGATTACCCCCAGGTCCCTTTCCATTTTTGTTGTTGTTACTACCCCTCCCATTGTGTAATCTTCCCCTGTGTTTTTATTTCCCAGGTGCATTACTTTGCACTTCTTTGCATTGAATCCAAGCTGCCATACTTCTGACCATTCCTCCAACCTTGCCAAGTCCCTTCTCATCCTTTCCACGCCTCCTTGTGTATCAACCCTGTTGCAGATCTTTGTGTCATCTGCAAAGAGGCATACTTTTCCTTCCAGTCCCTCTGCAATGTCACTTATAAAGACATTAAAAAGGACTGGACCCAGAACTGAACCCTGCAGTACCCCACTAGTAATCCCTCTTTCTTCAGAATGGACTCCATTTACAATTATCTTCTGTGTCCTGTTGTTCAGTCAATGTTTTACCCAGGCTACCACCCTGGGACCCACTCCAGGCTGGTTAATTTGACTACTAATCTTTTGTGTGGGGCTGTGTCAAATGCCTTGCTAACGTCTAGGTAGGCCAAGTCCGCAGCTCCTCCCTGGTCTACTACTTTGGTCACCCAGTCAAAGAAATCAATAAGATTCGTCTGACATGACTTTCCCGCTGTGAACCCATGCTGCCTTGGGTCCCGTGCACCACTGGCCTCTAGGTACTGAACAATTCTTTCCTTCAGAAGTGATTCCATCACTTTCCCTACCACAGAGGTCAAACTGACAGGTCTGTAGTTTCCTGCTTCTGTTTTGGTCCCACTTTTGTGAAGGGGAATCACATCCGCCTTCTTCCAGTCCTCAGGTAGCACACCATCTTCCCATGATTTGTTAAAAAGGGTAGTCAGTGGTGTGACTAGTTCTCTGCTTAATTCTTTTAGAATTCTGGGGTGAATTCCATCTGGCCCCATTGCTTTGTCTACCTTCTGTTTTAGAAGTTCTTTCAGAACCCTGTCTTCTGTGAAAGGACTGGGATCAAACCCCAGTGCTTCTGTTAATTGGATTAGGCACCTCCCACTTCCTCTTTTGTGAATACTGAACAGAAGTATTCATTCAGTATCCTGCTTTTCCACTGTCACTCTCTGCCCACCCACCATCCATTCTACTCAGCCTCACTATCCATCCCTTTGTCTTTCTATGCTCCCTGATATAACTATAAAAGGTTTTATCCCCCTTCTTAACCCAGTTAGCTATCATTTCTTCAGTTTGTGCCTTTGCTATTTTTACTACCCTCCCTGCTTCCTTCTGCCTTAACTTTTACAGTTCTCTGTCCTTCTCCTTCTGCGTTTCCTTATACTTCCTAAATGCTATCTTTTTCTCCCTAACCTTCACCGCCACCTCTTTTGAGAACCATAGTGTTTTTTTCTTTCATTTTGATTTATTTGCTTCACACAAAGGCTTGTTGCCTCTGTGATGGCAGTTTTGAGATTTCCCCATTGTTGCTCCACCCCTCCTTCTAGCCTATTTGCAAGTGCTTTTCTAAGGCACTCTCCCATCTTGCCAAAGTCAGCCCTCCTGAAGTCCAGAACCCTCACTTTTGTATGGCGTGACTTGGTAGCTGAGTTTATCGTGAACCACACTGTTTGGTGGTCACTTGTTCCCAAATGGCTATCCACTTCTAGATCTGAGATCCTCTCACTGTCCCCATTTGAGAGTACTAGGTCTAAGATTGCTCCCTCACGAGTAGGTTCCAAAACTAGCTGTTTGAGGCATGCCACTTGAAGGGCATCAAGAATGGCCCTGCTTTTGGATGTGGCTGCCGCAAAGGTGCTCCAGTTAACATCTGGCATGTTAAGGGCCCCCATCAACAGTATCTCCCCTTTCTCTGCCATCCTGAGTATTCCTTCTATCATACCCTTGTCCATTCCCTTCCCCTGACATGGGGTCTATATACAACTCCTGTGCAGATTGTGGTACCATTTCCAGTCTCTAAGGTAACCCACAGTGCCTCCTCTCCTCCCTGTTTACTCTTTTGTTCAGTTGCTTTTATCCCTTCCCTTACAAAGAGAGCTACTCCCCCCTTCTGCCCTTCCTGTCTCTCCTGTAGGTTGTGTATCCTGGTATGTTAACATCCCAGTCATGGTTCTCTGTGTACCACGTTTCTTTGACTGCTACAATATCCACGCATCCCTCTTCCATCAAGGTCACCAGTTCAGGGAGCTTGTTGCCCAGACTACGGGCATTGGTACTCTTTACCCTCCATTTCTTTATGGCCTTACCCCTTTTTGCCCCATCCTTGTCCTTATTGCATTTGTCACTTTCTCCATTTACCCCTGCACTTCTCCCTATCGACATCTCTATGTTGGCGTGTACCTCACTTAGTACCCTGATATTTAGGGGGGGGTAGGATTTCCCTGCTCCTTTCCAGTGCCTCCCCCCTTGGCTAGTTTAAATGCTTGTCAATGAAGTATTTAAACCTATCACCTAGGATCCTGGTTCCCCTCCTGGACAGATGCAGACCATCATGACAGCATAGGCCTGCATCCCTCCAGGTGGACCCCCCCTCCAGTCCCCAGTGAAGTCAAATCCCTGAGCTCTGCACCAGTTTTTCAACCACTGATTGAATCCCATGGTGTGGAGCACCCTAGCCTCACCCATGCCATAGACAGGCAGCACCTCCGAGAAGGTTACCATGTGTGCTATTTGTCTAAGGCCCCTCCCCATCTCCACAAACACTTCTTGCACTGCTCTGATCCCTTTCTTAGCCAGGTCATTTGTTCCTAGGTGGACAATGACATCCAGCTCCCTCCCCTGTGCAGCTGCTCCTGCGATCCTGATGATTCGCTCCCTGTCCTTCCAAGCCATGGCACCAGGCAGGCCCCTTACCTCCCTCTCCCCTTCCTCCCCCAGTTCTACCTTCCTAACAATGGAGTCCCCCACCAGGAGTTGTTTCCTTCCCCTGTGGTGTCCCATGCCACGCTACTGAGGGTCTACTTTGTGGAGGTTCCCAGCATCCTCCTTGGTCTTCACTGTGGGTGTCTCCATAGAGGAACCACACTTTTCCAGAATGGCATAGAAATTGTGGAGAGATACAACTGGAGGGATGCACCGCTGTTCCACCACCCTCACCCTCCCTGAGCCCACTGTGGTCCAACCACTCCTCTTTCTTGGCAACCTCTGAGGCAACGGCAGTGACCCTGGTGGTCCCTGGGTGGGAGAGGAGGTCCCACAAATCCTGGCCAACTCAGCCTGGAGATGAGCAACCTCCTCCCTCAGCCCAGAGAGGTGTCTGCAGATGGGACAACACTGCATCCTCCAGAACATCTCCCGGAAGACTGCTACTCCACAGCCACTGCAGTGCACCACTCCCATCATGTCTTTTTTCTGGCCCCCTAACTGTTATTTGGAATACGTACTCTTTCCTCTGTTTGTTTTTTCTTTTTTTCTTCTCTCCCTACTTACTTACTGCCTCTGCACCCGTTTAGCTCCTGATCTTCCTGTTCTGAGACAATAAGTTCCTGTATTTCTCAGTAGTCTCCTTACTTGCTCAGAGTCAGACCTCCAGCAGCTGGGGGGGGGGATGGAGAGCTACCCTTGCCCTTCTAGGATGGTGAGTCTTTGGCTCTGTGATCACTCACTTCCTGCTCCCAAACAGGAAGTTCCTGTTGTCAGTTAAATCCTGTGCCTATAAAAGTAGAACTGGTTTATGGTGGGGGGGGTGGAGGGCAATATAGTCCCAGTAGAGAAGTTTTAGTTATACCAGTAGCTCCTTCCTCCTGGTGTTCTGTCTGTCCTCTGGCAGAAGCTATCTAGGGCAGTGTTTATATCTGGTCTTAATCTGGCTCCTTCTAGCTAAGCCACTCCCCCTTCTTTGCAAATCTTTCTACACTTAGTTAATTTCACAGATAACAATTCCCTTCTGACACCTGTAATAAGCACCTAGGTAAGTACACAGATAACACAGATAACAGATAACAATTTTCTTCAACTACCTCTGACAAACACACCAACTCCTTTTTTTTTGTTTTTTTGTTTTTGTTTTTTTGCCTTTAATTGAAGGTCCCAGTACAAGAGATCTAGTTCTTAGTCCCAGTAGAGAAGTTTAGAGTTATACCAGTAGCTCCTTCCTCCTGGTGTTTTGTCTGTCCTCTCTTGCGCACACACACACACACACACACACACACCTATACACACACACACACATTGATGTCTGTTGCTGGCCGTGCCATAACTGTCCCTACACTAACCCTCCCTTTCAGCATCCTCCACCCTGCCAACAAACATAACACTGACACTGGGGGGTGCCCAATCCCCCCTGTCACCACAGGAAATAAAGAAAACCATCCCTAATAGTTTTTTTTATAAATTAAATGTACCCTGTAAAGAAAACCATCCCATCAATGTTTGCTGCTGCCAGAGTCATTAGCTCCCCCATCCGACCCTCCTGCTCAACACCCCCTGCCCCACACAAATATAACACTGACACTGGGGGTAACCAATCCCCTAATATCGCACCACCTGAAATAAAGAAAACCATCTCTATTACTTTTTTTGTAAACATACCCTGCAAAAAAGAAAACCATCCATCGGTATCTGTTGCAGGTGCCACCGTTAGTGCCCTACCTGCCCCTCCCACTCAGCACCCACCATCCCACAGCCCCCCAAGCCCTTACTTACACACTGGGGGTCCAACACTGTAATCCTCCATGGACTGCAGGCATGTCTTCACTCTTCAAAGCTGGACTGCAAATTGAGGAAATCAGCCATGTGGTTCAGTGTATTTCAATGGTGTTTTGAACTTAGTGGCATAACTTGGTCATTTTTGAATATTTTGGCCCCTAATTTGCCTTTTTGCCAACCCCACTTCATAAACAATGGAAGCAAAATTAGGAAAAGCAATCCCAAAAGGTGAGTTCACAGTCACTGCACGAAATCACCTTTCAGGCAGGAGCTGGAAAAATGTCTCCACCCTTGTTCAAGAGGTGGTGTCATAAGAAGGCTGTGTTGAAGATTTGGGGTACAGATATTAAAAAACAACAAAGCTATGAGCCTATATTGAAATTTATGAATGCAAGCTTGTAACTTTGGTAATTTTCAATATTTTATTCAAAATTTTCAACATAGCCATTTCTTCACAGCACCTCCTGAATGTGAACGCTATAATTTTTCAAGTCCCGGACAAAATGTGCCTTCACGTCCCAAAAGTTATTTTCGCAGTCGCTACACAAAATAACCTTTCGGGCAGGAGTTGAAAATTTTCTCTGCCCTTGTTCATGAAGTGGCTTCATAAGAAGGCTATGTTGAAAATTTGGGGTAAACATATTTAAAAAAAAAAGTTATAAACCTGTAGTAAAATTTATGAACGCAGGTTCGTAACTGGTAATTTTCAAGATTTTGACCCCAGATTTTCAACATAGCCATTTCCTCACAGCACTTCATCAATGTGACAGCTGTTACTTTTCAAATCCTGGCCAAAATGTGTTTTCGGACTTGTGGCGGTTAATCACCTATTGGGCATGATTTTAAAAAGTTATCTGCCTTTGTTCATTAGGTAGGTTAATAAGAAGTCTATGTGGGGTCATAAGAAGCCTATGTAAACTAACTTTTAGTGCCCATATCAACTGCCTTGTCAACAAACTAAAAGCCAGGCTGGGGTTCTTCTTCAGGAACAGATCCCTCTTTACACTAGACTACAGAAGAAGACTGGTCCAGGCCACATTCCTACCACTCCTTGACTACGGGGATATCCTTTACAATAGCAGTGCACCAATTCACACTCACAAACTTGATGTCCTGTACCATCGTGCATGTTTCATACTAAATGCTCCGTTCAGGAAACACCATTGTGCCCTCTACTCTTCTTTGAAATGGACCTCACTATCAACCAGGTGTATGTTCCATATTGGGCAGTGGACTCTAAAACTGCTGACTGGCAAGTTACCTCAGTACATATGCTCCCTAGTGCACAAGTCTCACAATGTGTATGCACTGCGTGCCTCAGACATTGTGCTCCTAGATGTTCCCAGAACATGTACTAATCAGGGAAGAGGTGCCATTAGTTTCGTCCTCCCATCTATATGGAACCAGCTACAAAAAGCCATGAAGCTAACAGAGATAGTCATATTTAATTGCTTTAAGTCTCTTGCCAAGAAAGCATTCAAAGTGGTCTGCTGCTGCTCTTCACGCTAAGCTAATATATGAATCCTCATCGTCCCTTCTACTTCTCACCCTATCCCTGTCTCCCTACCAACCACCCAGCCTATCCTCTCACCCATCTGTCCACCCACCCCTGTATTCCTAGACCAACCCCCCTTTATCCATTCTGCCACCTAGCACTTCTTTCCTTCCTCCACATCCCTGTCTCCCTACCCCTCCTCCCCTACCCCAGTCACCTCCCTCCCTTAGACCCCTGTACCCCCATCTCTGTGCACAATATTTCTGTCCTGCAGAACCTGCCACCATCCCCCTGTCTCTCTACCCCTCCTACCCCTACTCCAGTCACCACCCTCTTCTAGACCTCCTCCCTGTACCCCCATCTCGTTGCACAATATTTCTGTCCCTCTGAACCTACCACCCCCCTCTGCGATGTCATCTACAGCCCCATTTTTTCCTTTTTTTTCCTTTTTCCTTTTCCTTCTTCCCCAGTGAAGACTTGTCTCACTCTATGTGTATCATCTACGTGTACTTTAATGCAGTTAGTTTTTTGTATGTAATGCGTCAGTTATTTGCAACAATCCAAGTTATACCTTATCATTGCCATTGCTGTTTACTTGTACTATCCAAATCTGTTTTCTATAAGATCATGTACGTCATTGTATTGTTTGAAATCTCCAGGACCTCCTTGTGAATGAGCTTGCTCAATGGAGTAATTCCTGTAATAATAATAAACTAAACTAAAAACTAACTAAACTATGTTGAAAATTTGGGTGAAAATATGAAAAAACAAAGTTATGAGTGTACATTACAATTATTCAATGCACACTTGTAACTGCGATAGTTTTCAATGTTTTGACCCCGTCTTTTCAACATAGCCATTTTTTCATGTCACCCCATGAATGTGACAGCTGTCATTTCTTAAATCCTTTCCCAAATGTGTTTTCACACCTTGTGGTGCAAATGACATGTCAGCCATTATTCACGTTAAACTGCGGCATCTTGCCAAAAAGGCGTATTGGGAAAATGGCACACTTGGAGGTGTCCTCCCACCAATGCACTGCTCAGTTGAGCAGGCGTGGCGATCCTGCACCAATGGTGCAGCAGCTCAATATGATAGCGGTGGTCTTCGCTTCAAAGAAAACACACGCTGCCATACTGGCGCCCTTCGCATCCATGCTACCTCCCCCATGCCGTCCTCCACGCCTCCTCCCCAAAGCTTTCGTGCCAGCGCTGGGACCCACCAGCGTGGCAAACGTGTTTGCTGACAGGGGTGCCCAATCTCCGCCGGCTCCACGACTCCCAAAGCCATACTGCTGCCATGCTGGGAGCCCACTCCAGCGCTAGCAAACCGTTTATTTGGATTGCGGCCAGGTGCCAATCCCATTGACTGCTGGCTTCCATGCATGGTTGCGGCAGGGGTGCCCAATCCCGTTGGCTCCTCGGCCCCCATCTTCTGCCATGCTGGGAGCCCACCCCAGCGTGGCAAATATCCCTCATAGTCTTTTTCTTTTTAACCTGTAAAACAAAAGCGGTCCCTGGCGCTGCCTCCCACCCCCCACAACCCGCACTCACCCACTGTGCACCCAGCCTCCCCACACCCCCACCCCATTCTTACTCCTCCGACTCCGCGCACGATCTTCGTGGACTGGGAACATGTCTGCACTCTTCTAAGCCGACCGCTGAACTGAGGAAATGCGGTAAGCTGTATAATGGGCTGAGAGGGGGTTTCAACTATTGCATATCTCAGTCATTTTGGAATTTTGCAAATTTTCAACATGGGTTTTGAGACCTTCTCATGAATGATGTTGCTGTCATGGCGCTATTGGCCTGAAGGGTGATTTCGCAGGCACTGCGCAGTCACTGCGCAGAAATCACCCTTCGCCTTGGATAATACCATGACAGTGACATCATTCATGAGAAGGGGTCCCAAAACCCCATGTTGAGAATTTGGTGCAAAAATTCCAAACACTGTTTTACGAAGGCAAGCAGCAGTTCCCACGCAGGCCTCGTAAGTTCATGACTTTTCAATATTTCACCAGATTTTTCAACATTGCCATTTTATCACACCTTCTTATGAGCTGTACAGCTGTCATTTTTCATCTCACCCAAAATGTGTTTCCACCCATGTAGCGCACAATGGCGCAGTCGGTGTGTGAAATCAATGTATGGAACACATTAAGAAAATGACAGTGACACTGTTCATGAGCACAGGTCTTAAAATGGCTATGTTAAAAATTTGGTGAAAAAATTCCTAAAAATTGCACAGTTCCTACGCACGCTCGTACGTTTGCGAATTTTCAATATTTGCACTCCAGATTTTCAACATTGCCATTTTACCACACCTCCTCATGAGCAGCACAGCTGTCATTTTTCACATCCTGCCCAAAATGTGTTTCTGCCCATGTAGCGTGCAATGTCGCAGTCAGTGTGTGAACTGAATGTATGGGACACATTAAGAAAATCACAGTGATACTGATCATGAGCAGAGGTCTTAAAATGGCTGTGCTGAAAATCTGGTGAAAAAATTCCTAAAAATGACTGTTTTATGAGTCTGCTTGCATGAAGTTCCTACGCACGCTGTAAGTTTGCAATTTTCAATATTTTCCTCAGATTTTCAACATTGCCATTTTACCACACATCCTATGAGCATTACAGCTGTCATTTTCACATCTTGTCCAAAACGTGTTTCCGCCCATGTAGTGCACAATGGGCGCCAGTCTGTGTGAAATCAATGTATGGGACACAGTAAAGAAAATCACAGTGACACTGTTCATTAGCACAGGTTTTAAAATGGCAATGTTGAAATTTGGTGAAAAAATCCCTAAAATGACTGTTTTACGCGTCATTGCACAGTTCCACATGCGCTCGGAGGTTTGCCAGTTTTCAATATTTCAACTCCAGATTTTCAACATTGGCATTTTACCACACTTCCTTATGAGCAGTACAGCTGTCATTTTTCACATCCTGCCCAAAACGTGTTTCTGCCTATGTAGCCCACAATGGGGGTAACAAACAGGTCATGCTGCAATTTATTGTGCAAATACCAGCAATCGCACAGGGCATTAGGGTAAAGCACCATACATGCCAAACACCACTGCAAATACCTGCAAGTGAACGTTCGGCATTGACAAATGCTTGTTTTATAAATGACACCTGTCATGCTCAGAAGGAGGGGTTATAAAAAATTATGTTGAAAATTTGGGGTAAAAATATGAAAAACCAACGAAGTTATGAGGAAACAAATTGTTTCAACATTTACTCATAACTTTTTTTGTAGATTTTGTCCCCTATTGTTCAACATATTCCTTGTGTCACCCCACCTTCTGAACATGGCAGGTGTCATTTTTCAACCCCCCTCTGAAACTTGTTCCCACAGTCACAGAGTGAAATCACCTTTTGGATGGGATTTTAAAAATTTCACCTGTCTTGATCATAATGTCAGGTCATAAAAAGACTGTTGGGCATTTGGGGTCAAAATGTGGGAGCCCACTTGGAAGCAGATACTGTCTCTCAGCTACCCTATTCTGGAGAATTACAATCTAGCAATGTGTCAAAGCAGGACGCCACTGACAATGAGATATTGCATCTCAGCTACTCTGTCGTGGGTAAATATATAATAAAAATGTGTATGAGCAAGACCCAGTACAACAGCAATGCCAGTGGCAAACATTTGGCATTGACAGATGCTTGTTCTGTATTCCTTTCAGTCTCTTTTTCTTACTGTATGTTTGTTTCCAGTTGTTGGTTCCCTTCATAGATCACTATATCGAGGAAATGGATCATCTCATTGTCAAATTTGAAAGTAAATCTCAATTAATATGTAATGTTATCCAAACAGGTGTCACATGACACAAGTGAGTCAGAATCCCTTTCCAAAGTCACCAGTATGCCATATGCATGTACTCCTCTTCCAAAGTTTTATGCAATTGTAAAATGGACTGTATATAGGAATCAGTAGGTACTGGTTCTCAGATCATGCGATGAAAATGTTTAAGTTGGAGTCATGGTATTCTCCATGGCAGTCCCTCTTATTTGCTGGTGGTACTGTGTTTCAGACTTAAGGTAGTTTCACTGCTGAACTATGCTAGTTAATTTCCTTAGAAATAATGCTGGAGGGTAAGTGTCTGGCTTGTAGTGCCTGATGTGGCTGTAAAGGGCCTCTAATCCTCCTGTTTTTTGCGTTTTTGCGTGACGTGTTCACAAAACTAATACATGCATCAGATCTCTGAAACAAGTGGCGTCATAAGTGTCAAAACATATGCTGCTCACACCTGACAGTTAGACTATCTTTTAGGTGGTGTAACATTCCAGCATAAGTAACAGGACTGTCCTTGCATCATTGTGCAAATCCCCAGGAGAGCTTTGAAAATACTCCCCACCCACCCACCCACCCAAAGGTCCCTAAAGATGAGAGAGCTGTGAAATGTGTATATGTAATATGAAAATATTATTGAGGATCTGAGGGATTGACCTAAACTGATAGCATATGAAAAACTGAATCTCTTATCTGTAACTGTAGTATGCCTGTTTGATAATTTCCCATGGGCCAGTACATGGGCCCATGCATGTGAACCCTAAGAGACTATAAAAGGAAAGTTTATGAAATTCCAGTCCAAGCTGGTGGTATATTACTGAAGGGTGAAAAGAGTATCTAACCTGAGCGTATACAGTCTGGGGAACTGCATCTGAAATAACTGGTCAACAAAGAAGGGCAGCTGTGGATGCCAAATGCCACTGGTCTGGTGTAAGAGATGCATCACTTCCCATGTCAAGCACTAAGCGGCAAAAATCCTGTTGGTGAACAGCGAAGTATTGGCAAGAGATATATAGCTGTTGAATATGCATCTTTGAACAATTTTTGGAAGTAAAGAATTGTTAACATGTTTAGGTAGGGCAAAAGTAAAATATTTCATTATTGCTGCAGTATTTTGTGTACAATTGTATCTACCTTACTATAGTATATGTAAACAAAGTTACTCATTCTAAAAAAATGCTATAAATATCTTTACAGATTCATAGTTAACAATTACCAGCAAGTTCTGACAACGGTTTTTGCAGTTGATGAGATTAACCAAAATCCCCAGCTGTTACCAAACAGAACCCTGGGATTTCAGATCTATGACTCTTGTTACTCTGAAACCAGAGCCATCCAGGGAGCTCTGTGGATCCTATCAGGTCGACGGGATCTTGTCCCCAATTACCGCTGCCAGTCACATTTCCAGCAGTCTGGGATTATTGACGATGAAGCCTCAGCATCCTCTATTCCTGTGGCAAGGATATTAGGACTCTATAAGTACCCACAGGTATGCGACTACTCAGTGCTGCAGTCTTGGCTCCTAATTGTATATACAGTGAATTGCGAAGAAGAAAATGCCCTTTACTGTACATGAGGTTATGTTATAACATGAAGGGGCAGGACACTACAGAACATAGTGCCAAGCGTTAATAACTGGTTAGATGGTAGAAGACTGAGACTAGAAATAAATGTCAACCTTTTTGAATGGTACAAATAATGGCAGAGGTGGCACAAGGATCATTGTTTTTCAGTGTGTTCGTAAATCACTTAGATGTAGCTGAAGTATGTCACTAAGTTTTTAAAATTTGCAGAACCTACCAAATTGGGAGAGTAGTAAGTTCACAGGATGATATGACCGCATTTCAGAATGACCTGAACCAATTAGGGGAATGGGAAAACAATGGCAATTGAGTGTTCTTTTTTTTAATTTTCTTATTCAAAGCTTTGTAGTCAATAGTACATATGTCAGCAGTTTTGATACCATAAATGCATTGGGCCTGATTCCAAGACAGTTATGCCAGGCATAAATGTAGTACACCAGTCCTGATAGTGCAAATCACAAGTTACACCAGCGATTTGCAACACACATGATTCCAAAAGAACATTTACGCCGCAACCTACAACTGCTACAACAAAAGCAAGTTATGACACAGATATGCCAATGAATGCCTACACCAGTGCGTAACATGGCCTACGACAGGCATAATACATCAACACCACGGAACTGCTATTCCCAAAACAGTTAGTGTACATAAATGCAGCAGAGGAAGGTCATGTAAGTTAGAGCAGGTAATAGCTGTCCTAAACAGTGCACAGGCCAGGGAACTGCCCCCCCTCCCAGACAGCAGCACACTTCACAACTAGTAGACCACCAACATGGACCAAAGGGCAGACAGTGGAACACCCAAGCAAATGTGCCCAGGACACCCAGGACAGAGTGAGATGGGCAGCAGCATGGCCAGACATGCCAGTAGAAAGTGAACACCAGACGAGGTGCAACATGGACCACAGCAAGCAGCAACAAGACTCCAACACATAGTGTGGGACAAGGCAGCGCCATGTTGCACAAAGATGCAATGGGATGCACAATGGGGAACAGTGCCATGCAATGTGGGACAGTCTGGAGGGAAGTACTGCATATAACCGAGCAGTGGGACACACAACACAGGTGGCAAGAGGAGTAGAACAGGGACGCCTGTGAGTGCAGTCACCACAACAGCCCCCCCCAGCAGCAGCAAGGTGGCACCAGCAGCATAATGGGGGACACACAGTGGCATAACGCAACACTGGCAATGGCATGGCACCCATGCTAACGCCATCGTGCCACCAGGGGAGGTGACAGCAGCCACCAGGTGACATGCTACATGAGTAGCTGCACCTTAGCAGGAACAGTGCCCAGGCATTCTGAACAGCAGCCGTGAGGCAGGACTGTGACCGTTGGATATCAACACAGGCACACACAGGGGACCACAGCATGCACATGCGACAGGCATGGGGCAAAGGAGGCAAAGGGCACACACAGGCCACAGAAACAATGCCAGGATGATGGTTCCACCAGGCACAACACCCCTCCCATGGCCACTGATACATGTAAACAGTGCAACCACAACAGGGACACAGCACTGGGTGGCACAGATCTGTAGAGATCTGGTGGTGAGATGCACCATTGTCTGTGCCACTGGTGCCACCCATAGGGACCACTGGTCCCCAGGTGGAAGGGAGCAGTACAGGCCCAAGGCTGCCACACAGCTGGGACATGCAAAGTGGGGCGGCATGTGGGTCAGACCAGGCATGGTGTGCTGCAGCACACAGGACACCATGCGGACGCGGCCACCAGTACTCACCAAAGACTGTGGGATGCACAACTGGCACACAGACACCAGGTGCACGGTGGGGACACACAGGGGATGGCACAGGAATGCAACAAGTGTGCCCCCACATGCATAGTGACACACATACACACACGACCGCGCACACCAAAGACAGACGCGCAGAGCCAGGTATGTACAATAAACATTTAATGGTCAGTATGAAACAGGTAATAACAATAAACAGGGAAAACAGCAATATACAGGTACAAACAGCAGTAAAGGGGTAGAACAGCAGTAAAGCGGTAAAGCAGCATGGAACAGGTAGGAATACAACACAACAGCAGAGCCCCCAACACACCCTACCCACACAGCCCACCCACACCAGTCTATGAGGCCCCACCCAGCAACGTCACCCCCTATATACAAGCCTCCACCCCATATATACAGCCCCACCCCCCTCAGTGCAACACAGGCCATCATCGTAGGTGCTAGCACAGCTGGAGCTCCCCCAGGAGGGCACCCAGGGAGCCATGCTTTCTGGCCACATCCCCCAGTATGGTGGACACCAGCTGGATCAACTGCTGGTTGTTCAATTGTGGCTGACCAGGGTCTAGCACAATCCCCTGGCCAGGCTGACCCCAGGTGCCCCATCACTGCCGTTCTGCCCAACTGGTGGTGGCTGGTCCAGGCCACCGCCACCCGCCTGGTAGACAGGGTCATCCGCCGGCTGTGCATCCACATCTTCCACCTGTGCGTCGGTCAGTGGCATTGCTGAGCCCTGTGGCCCCTTTGCTGCAACCTCCACCAGTGGCCCTGCAGCCGGCATGGCCATGGCCACAGCCCCCACAGCATCCTGCACTGTGACCACTCCAGCATTCGGCTGTCCCTCGATCCCCTGCTGGCTACTGCCCGTGGTGTCTGGAACCACCAGCACCTCTGCCTCCTCCACCACCTCCTCCTCCTCTAATGTTGACTGAGGTATGGGCCTCACCCTCCGCTGGTGGTGCTGGGTGCAGTGGCGGTAGACCTCGGCGTTGGCCGCCTTGGCCTCCAACATGGACCTCAGCAGGACCCTATGTCGGGGTGTCAGTTGGCTATGCAAACCTGTCAGGACGCAAAGGCTGCGGTCAGTGCAGGTCCTGGACATGTGGCACACAACACACAGACACCGCAATAGTCACCAAGGGCCAGCACAGCATGGGCACAACACATAGCACACACTGCATGCAGCTACCTGCCCTCTACTGCAACGCCTCCTGTCGCAGTCCCCCGGCACGTGCATCCAGCTGGCCCTGGTCACCGCGTACAGCACCTGTGTGGAATGGGAACACAGTTACACATGTGTACCACTGCAGGCCATGGCCTGTGCGGTGGCGCTGCACCACTGTGTGACAAGCCATAGGCATACCCACCTGCACCTGCGTCCTGGCCTGTCCTCATCTCAGCATCCCTCCACCTTGCAATGCTGATCAGCCACTCCAGAAGCCCCGGGTCCCACTGTACCAGATCCTGCCAGTGGTGTTGTAGTTGGCAGATGGTGTGGTGCATGCCACTGCTGGCACCTAGATGCGCCCCAATGGCCCACCATGCTCTGTCCCACTCTGCCATGGTGTACCTCCTGCACCCCAGTGGGAGTAGTGTCCGCTCCCACTGCTGGACCATGTTTATGAGCATGGCGGTCTCCTGTGGGGTGTAATTAGGAGCACTCTTGCTCAGGCTCAGGCCCGCACTCCGGGGCATGATGGATGTGGTGAACTGGCACATGGATGTGGGAATGTGTGGTACAAACCTGCAAGGGAACAAGGCATAGCACATGTGTCAGTGCACAGTAGTGAGGCATCCATGGCGACAACCCCCCCCCCCAAGCAGACCATCGGGACATGTGATGGCGAGCACGGCAGACAGGGCTGGGGCACAGTGTCATTGGGCTTGGCACTGCACCTGTGTGCTGCACCCTGGGAGTGGCACAGCAGGGGGATGGCACATGCATGCCCCTGCACGACACGACCCCTACCAATGGTGTACATGCCACCATCACACACTGCAGACGGCATGGCTTGGCTGTGTGGTGCCATGTGCACACACCACACTGTCCCACAATGCCACATACCTGTCCCAGCAGTGTACCACTATGCTGCCATTCCCAGGCACAGGCGTGCCCAGGCGCATGGCCGTTTCCGTGCATCTGTGGCCTAGTCCAGCTGCACAGAGCCAGCCTGGCATGCAGTGCCACACAGCATGCCACCTGCTGACCATCAGCACCTTGCCACTCCACAGCACGGCTGTGTGCAGTGTGGGTGTTGGCCAACGTCACTACCCACCACTCTGCCGTATGTATGCGCAGCCACATGCACAGGGCTACACGGCACTGTGCCATTACACCTGTACCCAGGGTGCAGTCCCACGGCCCCCACATGCAAACAGTGTTACTCTGTGCTAGACACCTACCTTCCCTGTGCTCCCTGTGTGCACCTGTGGGTGGCACTGCTGTCTACAGTGGCTCACCAGGATGGGCAGTTGGCAAGACAGCATTAGCAAACAGTACAAACATTGTCCTCGGCATACATGGAGGTATTGCAGTGTCCACCTACCTGCACCGGTACAGTGTGGGAGTCTCCTAGGCAAAAGGAAAGGTACAGCTATATTACGGTCAGTTTGTAGTACAGGCAAATGCAAATGTGCAGGCTGTGCACTGTCCATTACTCACCTATGGTCTGGGTGTGTCTCCCCGGTGCAACAGAATGGAACATTGCATTAGCACATGTCTGCTGTTATGACTGAAGCATATTGCCTGCAGGTGCCGTGTCCCAGTACTTACCAGTTTGCAGGGTGTTTCCCACCTGGGCCTACTGTCCACAGTTGGATATGCCTGTCAGCACTGCAGCCAGATCCCCTTCCTGCGTGTTGGTCTGCAGCCTAGATTCTGCCTTCGTGCCTCTACGCACACATGGTGCATATACTGACCACACATGCATTGCAGGATGAAACTGCGCAATTGCAGTCTGCGGTCTTGCATGCAGCAGATATGCAATCATGAGATAGACAGCACACACACATATGACTCACAACAGTGCCCCCAAGTGCTCCCACACACACACATGCCTGGACACGCCACACACACACCCTCACACGCACCTCACACTCAGCAGGACCCGTGCCCACCCAGAGTGCCACCCCAATGCCCACCCCTCGTAGCAGTGGCATGCCATGGTGGCATGTCCATCCAGTGCCTGCTGCTACCACCCAGTCCGTTTCTGCTTTGTAGCCCCAGTGGTGGCACTAGACCCACCCTGGCCCCACTGCATGTCCACTAGGCCACCACTGTCATGGGGTGCTATAGGCACTGCCAGCCTCCGGTGTCTTCTGCGCCTCCCTGGTGGAGGTGTCACATGCTGTGGTGCTATCTCCAGTCCTGTCCCCTTGGGCACACTGCCGTCCATGGCCTACTTCTGTGCCACCACCTGTGCTGCCTCCTGTTGTGTGCCACTGGTCCTGCACTCAGTGCCCAGTGCCTTCTTCCCCAGGCCCCTAGCTGCGGATGTTGCTGCTGCCGTCTTCCTTGCTGCACTGGCTACCTGTGGTGCCACTGGTGCATGCCCAGTGGTCATTAGAGGCACTATGTTGCCCCAGTGCTGTGGGTGTTGCCGGAACAAGGGGCTGCGATGCTTGTGGTGTGGCCTCCAACAGTGGTGCCGGTGGCGGCGGTAGTGGTTACTGCTACCCAGGGGTGCCGGCAGTGCTGGTGGTAGTTGTGTTGGAGAGTGCTGCAGCTGGGCCCACTGCCCCTGGTGGTGGCAGTGTAGTCTCTGCAGCAGTTGGCAGCACCTGTGTTGGTGCTGGGGATGGCTCCACCTCCTTTGACACCTGTGTGGTGGCATCACGCCCCGCAGGGCCTCATGGGTGCAGGCCTGCGTGTGTGGCCTGTAGCAGGGCCACCAGTGCATCTGCCTGCCTTGACTGCTGTGCCACTGACCCCTCGATGGCCATGGCCAGGTGGTGATGGCACATGCCTGTGCCTGTGCACAGGTCTGTGTGGCAGCCATGGCCTCCACCAGCCGATCTATGGCCGACTCAGTAGTATGCCCCACGGTCTCGAGCATCCCTATTACTGTGCCCATGTGGTCCTCCACCGCTGCATGGTGGGCATCCAGGCTGAGTCTTATCTAGCCCAGCATCTCACCCAGGTCCTCATTTGCAGTGACCAGTGTATGGCAGAACCTGGCATATTCCGTAGGTGTCTGTGGCCGTTCCTCCTCTGGGGATGGTGTTGTCCCATCCAGGGCCTTCTCCAGCCTCTAGTATGATGCAGGGCTCAGTTCTGGAGTGATCTCATGCCCCAGGCTCCCATAGTTCAGGAAGTCACTGAGGTCCAGTCCCTCTTCCTCTTGCTGCTGTTCCTCCACTGCCTCCTGCTCTTCCACCACAGGTGTCCTGGCTGTGCTCTGCTGGGACTGCACTGCGCTGGTGTGTGCACCGTACACTGGCCCTGTGTCCGCTGCTGCTGCTTCACCTGTGGGGTGACATCAGTCCATCAGTGGTACCTCCTATGTCATGCCTATCATGCCTTCCACCGTCCAAACTCCTGCATCACTGTCCCACGTACAGGGGGTAGCACTGGCCATGGCTTTACCTGCCCAGGCGTCCTCTGGCACTGCACCTGTGGGGGAGTGACAGAGCATCAGTGTTGCAGTGCATTTACATGCCGACTGTGCATGCCTCCATCCCCACCCCTGCAATGCTGTCCCATGGAGTGGGGACGATGCCAGCCGTCGACTTACCTGCTCCTGTGTCCTGTGGTGCTGTACCTGTGGGGGAGCAACAGTGCATCAGTGCTACCAAACCAATTCATGCCCACCGTGCTTGCCACCATTCTCGCCCCTGCGTCACTGTCCACCACACGGCAGGTAGTGTTGACCATCACCTTTCCTGATCCTGTGTCTGCTGCAGCAGCACCTATTTGGGGGGGTACAACAGTGTATCAGTGCTGCCTAGCCATGTGGTGGCTACACTCCATGCATTCCTCTTAGCTGTGCCACATTCCAGGGTCCAGTTCCACACGTTCCCTCCCATCTGATCACTGTTCCACACTGCGTGGCTGTGCCCCATCTTCATTGTTCCAACTGTTCTGCAACACACTGCCTGTGCTCCCAACATATCACCCTCCTCTTGACCATTGTTACATTCCTTCTTCATAGTCACTATGCCATGCATCACACTTCCAGTTACCTGTCCCTGCATCCATCCTGAACGTGTTGAGCTCCGAGTCCCCATGGACGCTGTGCTGGCTCACGAATGCCAGCACCCTCTCCTCATGGGTGCTTAGGGGTCTTTCATCCTGTGGCCCTACTCCTGTGGTCGCAGCCTGCCACTTATTGTATGCCTCCTTGGCCTTTGCATGGCATTTGAGGTCACTGTAGTGCTTTTGCAAATCGTACACAGTGTACCTCACATTTGCCACCCCATTCACCTTAACTGCTACTGCATCCCATGCCACCGTCTTCTGCACATGAGCTCCCTTTCTCCTCCCTTTCCCAAAAGCAGGTCCGGTTGTGTCTCCAGTTCTTCTAGGAGCACTTCTGTTTCTTCTAAGGTGTAGTTTCGCTTTCTCCTTTTTCAGCTGCTTGCCTCCTCTCCCCCGTACCCGACATCTCATAGCTCCTATGACATTTCTGTGACTTGTGCACACCTTTATGGTCATAGGGGTACAACATGCATACTTCTACGCCGCTATTGTGAGTTATGCCATGTCTTACAGGCATTACTTGCGACATGCGTAATTCTGCTTATTCTGTCATACCTGGAGATTCTCTTGGAATATGGCTCAGCTAGCATGTCGTAGGATTTTTGGTGTAACTTACACATTGGCGTGCTTTGCACCCCTGCTCTCATTGCTGTCTTGGAATCAAGCCCCTTTTCTTTATCTATAAACTATATAAACAAAGTAGTGAACCAAAAATGAAAACTATTGACATATTAAGTGAAGTGTTGTTATTATATACATGTTTTTCATATCAGCACATTCTTCACCTCTCAGGTGAATCTTGCCATATGCCAGAAGGCTGAATAAGTGAGGGTCACCAGAGCACTACACACAGCCCAATTTAGTTCTGATTTCTCAGCTACCTATACTGTATATCAGACAGTATGCATCCATTAGGTAGACCTGTTTCCTTGTAAAGGTACGTTTTAAGGAAGATCCCTTTATTCTGCCCCTGGATCTTCTGCTAACTTCCAGCAGGTCCAGCATGACAGGTATGCCTGTAGTTTATCTTGTGTCAAAAGTGTTAGTTGTTCCATGCCAGCAATCTGGCCTACTGTATCAGTCCAGTCAGTTTCTGGTAGAAACATAGAAACATAGACTTCGATGGCAGTTAAGGACCGCTTGGCCCACCTAGTCTGCTCGTTTTCCTACCTAACGGATGAGCTGCAGATCCTAGTTAACCAACAGCCTACTTCCTCCTACCCCCCACTAGAATTGCCTCATGACTGTCCCATGCATTCTTGAATTCCCCCACTGTTTTTGACTGTACGACCTCCTCAGGAAGGCTGTTCCTTGCATCTACAACCCTCTCTGTGAAGAAATACTTCCTCACATTACCTCTGAGCCTTCCCCCCTCTATCTTCAAATTGTGCCTCCTTATTCTTGCACATCTCTTTTTCTGAAATATGCTACCCTCTTGGACTTTGTTGAGTCCCTTGAGGTATTTGAAAGTTTTTATCATGTCCCCTCTCTCCCTCCTTTCCTTGAGGCTATGCATCTTAAGCTCCTTGAGTCTTTCTTCATATGTCTTCTGGTGCAGACCCTGCACCATTTTGGTTGCCCTACTCTGGACATCCTCCACCCTGTTTATGTCTTTGTGGAGATGGGGTCTCCAGAACTGCACACAGTGCTCAGATGTGGTCTTACCAACTGTCTGTACCTCTGTACAGGTAGAGGGAGGAACTGAAGCCATTTTCGAGTAAAGGCCTTAGGTGCTGCAACCACACAAATATCCCATAGATATAATAGTTCCTTACCTTTCAGGTCTTGGGTAGGAAGTCTCAGCACCAAGTGTTGGAACAATAATGGCTC
This sequence comes from Neoceratodus forsteri, assembly GCA_016271365.2. Taxonomy (NCBI): domain Eukaryota; kingdom Metazoa; phylum Chordata; order Ceratodontiformes; family Ceratodontidae; genus Neoceratodus; species Neoceratodus forsteri. The sequence goes on along the minus strand of CM028129.1, from coordinate 315,908,946 downwards.
TGTGATCATGAAGAGGCATGTAAACTGATTAGATATTGCCTCCCAGTTGGGTTCCAACTCTGGACAGCTCCAAAATATATGATAGCGTGTGGCCTGTGTTTCTCAGCATTGCTGCCAACAACTAGGACATCTATTAGTGTCCCACTTGGATTGCAGCACTGGAGTTATAAAATAACTTGTTTTAATCTTCCAGGCATATTCATGCCACTCTGGGGAGGATGCAGTTTTAATCATTCTCCACCATATTATTTCCCTATCTGTTGGTGCCAAATGTATTTGGGCATCCAAATGCACTTACTAACTATATATTGGACTTGCATTTTCTTCTGCTGGAGAAGTTGATACAGTAAGGTAATCGCTCCCTTTCGCTGGAATGTACTGAGCAAGGAGCTGAGTGATAATTCTTTCTTAGGCTTCCCACTGTGATCTCACCTCCTGATATAAGTTGATCTAATATATAATTTCTGATTTTGAAGTAATGGAAGTGGTCCATTACAGACCAATCTAGTTTTGCACTAAATTCATCAAATGTTATTAATGTAGATTCTCTCAGAATCTTGTCAGTATATTGCAACCTGCCTGTGGTCTGTCTCTTATACCAAGGGTCCAGGCTGCCGACTGAGGAATAAATGAGCAGCTCATTCATTCCTTAGTCGACGGCTGGCCGTGGTGGTGTGCGGAGGGCTGAGCCGGTCACCGGCTCGCTTTCTGGCAGATGGGTGGGCTGAGCAGGGATCGGGAAACGTGCTGGGGGTGCACTAAACTACCATGGATAGGTGCTTATTTTTATTCAAAACAGGGTCGGGATTCGTGCTGAGGGGGCCACTAGACTACCAGGAAATTTGCTTATTTTATTCAAAACAGGGGTGGGATATGTGCTGGGGATCACTAGACTACCAGGGAAATGCGCTTAATTTTATTCAAACGGGGTCGGAAATGTGCTGGGGAAACACTAGACTACCAGGGATAGGTGCTTATTGTTAATCGAAACGGGGTCGGGAAACATGCTGGGGGGCCACTAGACTACCAGGAAATGTGCTTATTTTATTAAAACAGGGTCGGAAATGTGCTGGGGTGGACACTAGACTACCAGGGATATATGCTTACTATTATTCAAACGGGGTCGGGATACTTGGGGTGGGGACCACAAGTCTGCCAGGGATATGTGCTTACTATTATTCAAAACTGGGGTTGGAAATGTACTGGGGGCACTAGACTACCAGGGAAATGTGCTTACTGTTATTCAAACGGGGTCAGGATACGTCCTGGGGGTCACTAGACTACCAGGGAAATGTGCTTAATTTTATTCAAAACGGGGTCAGGAAATGCTAGGTGGGACACTAGACTACCAGGGATATGTGCTTACTATTATTCAGAACGGGGTTGGGTTACTTGCGGGGGTGGGGGACCACGAAAGACTGCCAGGGATATGTGCCTACTATTATTCAAAACTGGGTCGGAAACGTGTTGGGGGGACTAGACTACCAGGGAAATTAGGTGTAATTTACTTGTGAACGGATAGGGAGTCATGTTGGGGTGGGGACCACTAGACTACCAGGGAAATTAAGTGTAATAATATTGTGAACGGGTAGGGAATTGTGCAGGGGTGGGGGACCACTAGACTACCAGGGTCATTACCTTTATTGTCAGTACACATGGGTCCGGATTTGTATAGGGGGGGTGGGGGGAACCACTAGACTACCAGGGATATTACGTTTACCTTTATTGTAAATGGGTCAGGAGCATACCTCTCAACTGTCCCTGATTGTCAGAGACGTCCCTGAATTTGCCTCAAAAGTATTAGTCTGTCCCTCCTCACAGTTGTGGCTCCCTAGCTGAACAGTGGACATTGTAAGCACATAACAATGGCAAGATTTAATGTTACAGACTTGTTCTTCTTCAGAACATGCATTTTGCACTGAGCCCCATATTCTACCCGCTGTCTGGGTGGATATCTCTACATTTGAAGATGTGTCCCTGATTTTGGTCCTTTGTCCCTGATTTGTTTAAGCCTTGTCCCTGATTCAGGTGGCAAGGGGTTGTGAGACATGCATGCACCAGCTGAGCCTGGCAGCACACAGTTCCTGCTGCATCTGGCCTGTACTTCTAGTCCGATCAACAGGGGATGCTGTGGGTCTGCCTTGGTCTGCAGCGTCCAGCCTGAACTTCCATTCCAACCAAAAGGGGGAGCTTTGTGCTTCATGCAGTAGCACCGGGCAAACTGCTTGGTAATATATGCTAAGCAGCAGTTAATGAGATGCAAATGTACCTGTTTGTGCACGGATTACTTAAGTAGGCTCATTTGCATGGGAGCTTTAAATACAGCTCCCATTTGCCCCAGGCTAACCAGTTTGCACTGGGCTAATGTGTTAGCACTGTGTAATCAGGTTAGCCCCGGGCAAACATCACTTCAGCATAGCACAGTTCTGCAGTGTGTGGCTTACATTGTTATTTGCAGTCATACCTCTCAACTGTCCCTGATATTCAGGGACATCCCTGATTTTGCCTCATAATTTTACTCTAGCCCTCCTACAAATTGTGTTTCCATGACCAAACAGTGGGGGTTGTAAGCATAAAATATTGTCAAACATTAATGTTACAGACGTATTCTTCCTTAGAAAATGCGTTTTACACTACACCACTTATTCTACCAGCTTCCTGAGTGGATATCACCAATTTTTAAGATGTGTCCCTGATTTTAAACCTTTGTCCCTGATTTTTTTAAGCCTTGTCCCTGATTTATAAGGCAGGAGGTTGGGAGGTGTGTTTGCAGTAGATGTGAGACATCTCTGTGCAATCACACACAATGTTCTCCACCTGCAACACTGGCTTGCTACAGATTCTAATGAGCTGCAGTTGCAGTTTGCACTTCCCTGTTGCTGTATTCAGTGCTGTCTTATTCCCGGGCTATTTTTGCCTTGCACTCCCAGACCGGTTTGCCCAGCTTCCTTACACTGCTGTATTCAGCAGGTTTTGCACTGGGCTATTGCTATTGAATATAGCTTGCTTTGTGCTCTGGGCTACATTTGCCCACTGGGCAGTGCTAATGTAGCTCCGGGACAAAGTTGTGAATATCTGGCCCTAAGTGTGATTCCCTGTTACCAAGCATCCAGGATTAACATTATGTTAGTGCGTAGCTAGATACTGCTTCAACATGCCTGTCATGATATGTAATGACCTACAGTAAAGATTAAACAGCCTCTTTCTCAGTATGGGAGCACATTTTAAATATCTGAGCTGTAAGAACATCAATCCTTAAAAATGGATATTATGGGGTAAGGTTCTGGTTGGCAATTCATCAAAACATATATAGATCAAAGGATGAAGCTGAAAGTTGTTTATGTGTTCAATGAACCAACTCACCATAGACCCTGGAGTCTGGTATGAAGATAGCCACACAGCAAGCCCTGTGCGGTCAGAAGGAACCCCGAGGAGGGTGTCTAGGGCCTAATTTATTTGAGAGAAAACACTGTGACAGTACCTGGGAATTTCCTTTCAGTTGTCCTGCCCTGCTCAATGGAAACATTCCCGCAGTTGGGAATAGTGTTCAGTAGCTTTTTAATTTCAGTCATTATGTTTACTGCTGCTGCACGTCCCTCTGTTTAATTTGTCCACCTCAAGCTGCTGCCCATTCACTTCTCTGTGGTCGCGGGTTCAGATCCCCTCTGGCCGACACTGGTCTTCCCAAAACAGTGACGCCTTTGTCCTTCAGTGCTGCTGTGGTTTCCTCAGGGATAGTGTAGATTCTAATACCATTCTCCCAAAAGATTCTGAGCTTTGTGAGGTATGGCGTCTGGAATTTAATTTGTTTGATATGGACCACTTTGATTATGTCTGCATACTTGAGACATTGTTGTTGTATCTCTGCCAGGTAATCGTGGTCGAAATAGAGATGCTGGCCATTGTACTTGACTTACTTCATAGCCCATGCTGGTCAAAGGACCTCCACTTTAATTCTGTAGCTTGCAAACTTCATTATGATCCACCTTGGTCATGCCGAGGGATGTGTTGGTTGAGGAAACAAAGCTCTGTGAGCACATTAGAGGTGGAGGTCAGTCATCACTAGGAGATCCAATATATCCCTTAAGAGGTCGAGGAGAAGGTCACACATCTGTCCAGTCTCTGTTCCCTCCAGGAGGCAAGAGAGCTGAAGGTTGTCCTTGAGGTTTATGCTTCGAGGTCTGTACACTTTTCCTGCAAGGTGTCCACATAGTACATCAGGGCATGCACTACCACTCTTATTTGAACCACGCTGTCCTCCATGTATGAGACCCGCTACTGTGCTTCTTCAATCCTGGATTCCACTCCAGGCAGTCAATCATTTAGTTTCTTAAACTCTTTTTTTATTTTATTTCCAGGAGGCCCTCATTTCTTGTAGAATATGCTCGAACCGACCATGTAAGTCGATCTGCTTCATTGTCCGTGTATTCTTCTGGGCCTCTGAAACTAGCGGGTGAACGGCTTTGGCTCAGTTCATAATCTTGCTCTGCCATTCCCGTGGGTTTTAACACTGTTTTCTGCGGTTTTGTTTTGGCTCTGGTAGATCTACCTTCTCCAGCTCTTTTTCCTGTCATGTACTGTAGATGAACCAAATAAAAGCTTTAATTTGTAAGGAGCAGTGTTTTAGTTCAGGACAGACAGGTGCTCATAATTCAGCCTGCTACCTGCTCTGTGATGGTTCCATGTCGTAACAGCGATTGCAAAATAGTGGTCGCTGTTATGACGATTGCATATCACCGAAAAGCAAATCGGAGATATACACATGCGGTGCACAGACATCCGGCATGGATACCAAGTGTTTATGGGTGGGGGGCTGTGCCCCCTCCCCCCGCACCTCCCTGATTGAAGATTACCAACTCCAGGGGGGGTGCATGATGGGGAGGGGGTGACACTCTGAAATTAGAAAAAAAACTAGGACAACAGCAAAACATTCTCCCCCCGTCCCCAGCCCTGAACCAAGTACCTGCTGCACCAGAGCTAGCCACCCTCACCATCACATCACACCACACCACACCACACAGCTAGCTTAGCTGCATTAGGCACAGTACCCCACTCAAACCCTCTTCCCTATCCATCCCCTTCCCCTTCTCCTCCCTATCCCTCCCCTTCTGGTCGCCTTCCCCTACAGTCCTGATCGCACAGGGTCACTACCCTTATAGGGTAGCCCAACATGACAGTGCTGTAAATGAGTCGCTGTTTTGACAGTCACTCATTTACAGTCGCTATGATCACTGGATACCCTCTGTGATGTCACCAGAAGCAATTGAGTGTTAAGTTTTGGGAAATGTAAGATTATGTATCATGATAGGGAATATAATGATGAAATTACTATATTTTTTAACAAAGTGTATTGAAAGTTTCACACAATCATGTATCATAATCTAAATTTATTTATGTTTATGTTTTTTTTGTTTCTACTGCCTTCCAATTTACCACTGTACTTTCTACCTCAGTCCCTAGAACCTATGAGGCTCTCATCCTAAAATTATGCCTCCCATTCTCAGTTCCCGTTTCTATTGCTGGGGTCTACTGTCGCCCTGGCCTTCCACCCTCCACTAACACTGAACTCATCAACTCCATAGTCTCTTACTTCCGCAGGTGAAGTATATATAATGGGTAATTTCAACCTAAATTGGCTATCCTCTTCCCTAAGTAAGATACACAACGATGTTTCCACACTTAACCTATCACAACTTATTCTCAAACCCACTGGCTTGAACCATAAAACTGGTAATCACTTACTCAACGACTGGGCCCTTATGTCCCATCCCCACAGGGTTGTTAAAGTTGGCATCCTTCCTGATACATTAAGTGATAACCATGCAATCTTCTTGATATGTTGAATCCATAAACAAAAGGCCCCCACAAAATCCTGCTCACTCGTTCATTCAAATCCTTGAACCTCACTCCGTTCCTGCTTGACCTGGCTCTTACAGACTGGAATCCCATTCCATCGTCCAGTACCATTGACAGGGTGTACAACTATTTTCACTACACATTCCTGGAGGTGTGGAACAAGCACACCCCCCACATCATGCCAGAGTAAGGGAACATCACCTCCCGTGGATCACTCCAGAACTCTTGGCATGCCATAGTGCCAGAGACCAAGTGTGGAAAACACATAAAACCTCTAAACCCCCTAGTGACTATGCCACTTATCACTTTTTCCATAACCAATGCATGAAAGCTACCCGGCTTGCAAAAGCAGACTATTTCTGCTGTACCTTTCGGGCTAACATTAACAACCCATCACATTCTGGAAAGATCTCCACTCCCTTTTTTCCTCTCTCCTTCCTTACCACCCACCACTGTCCATAACATTAAACAACACTCCTTACTGACCACCTAGCTGTGGCTACTGAATTTAACTCATACTTCATCTCCTGTGCTTCCGCTCGCCTATCCATTCTAACCTCTCTCTCAAATACGGACCCTCCCCCCCATGCCAACCCTCACTGCCCACCTCCTTCTCCTTCCCTAAACTTACCCACTCTAACACACTGTATGTTCTTAACCCCTCTAAAGGCTGCTCACCTGATAGTTTGGACCCAAAACTGCTTTATCTAGCTGCTCCTGCTATCATTTTCCCTCTCACTGAACTCCTCAATCTCTCCTTCGAAACCGCTACCATCCCATTGATCTGGAAGCATGCTGTTGTTCTCCCCCTTTCTAAAGGCAGTGGCCCTACAGCCCCTGCTAATTACTGTCCTATCTCACTCCTCCCCACCCTTGCTAATCTTCAAGAACATCTAGTTCTTACACAACTCTCATCCTTTTTCTCCGACACTAACTTTCTTACTCCGTTCCAGTCTGGGTTCCAGAAGAATAACTCCACTACCACTTCCCTGATTAGACTCACTAACGTTATCCTGTCAGGGATGGATAGTGATCAAATCACATCAGCCATTTTTGTCAACCTTGCCAAGGCTTTCAACACCATCTCCCACACCCTACTTATAAACACCCTAGCCAAGGCAGGCCTATCTGACCCAGCCACCAACTGGTTTAGAGCCTATTTGTTAGGCAGGACTCAGTCCATCAGAACTGGTGACTCCATATCCCCTTTCCTCCCCATTAACACAGGAGTCTCACAGGGCTCTGTGATGGATCTTATCCTCTTCTCCATTTTCCTCGATGACTTCCCCAAGACCTACTCATCCACCTTAATCTATATGTATGCTGATGACATGGTCCTCTTCACCTCAGGTCAATCCCCTGATGATGTGGCTACTAGACTACAGCATGACTTCAGCCAGGGTCAGCTTTGGTTTAGCTCCAATCAACTATCCCTAAATGCCAAGAAGACAGTCTCAGTGACCTTTGGCACAAGGCAGAGACTCTTAGACTCCCTTCACTACCCTCCTTCCACACTCTTGATGGGACAATCCTTGAGGACACTTCCTCCTTTAGGTACCTTGGGGTGTGGCTTGACCGACATCTCAACTTCTCGGGCCACATCGACACCACCCTAAGAAAATTGCGCCCCAAGCTTGGTGCACTTTACAGGAGCTGTAGCTGCCTTCCACTAGTGGCAAGGTGTAAACTGGTCCAGAAGATAATTTTGCCTATCTTTGACTACTGTAATGTAGTTTACAGTGCTGCTCCCAAATCTTCCTTAACCGAACTGGACACCCTCTTTAACTCCTTCTGTCGCTTCGGCTTAGACACCTCCCCCTCACTCATCACTGTAACATCTATCACTCCCTCTCTTTTCCTTCATTAAATAACCAGTGCCTCTTCATTGTGCCAAATTCCCATCCAAATTCTGGCTCAGTACTCTTCCCTCCTTTCCCCCCGCCAGCCCACTTCCTCCAATCCTATGACTCTCATTTAATGTCTGTCTCTGTTGGTCCTCCATGGTTGGCCAGGTGGCCTTTTCTCACCACCTCCCTAAATTATGGAATGCTCTCCCACACCAGACTCGCCACTCCTCATCATCCTACTACTTCTCCTTGGTGCTTCATAACTTCCTCTCTGTAAATTGTACCTGTGCTTAACCCTTCACCATATCATCTTCCTAGTCCTTTTCTCCAGTCTCTCTAACCCTTCCCCCACATTTAACTCCATCTCAGAGGCACTATCCCACCCCAGGATCTGTCCCCTCAAGTATTTAACATTCTTTCATTCCCTGTCTCTCATGGTGACTGACTCTAATGCTGACTCTAATGCTACATATAATGTAAGCGTATAAGCCAGATTTTTCAACTTGTGTATATATTTTTTTATTGTAATATTATTACTTTTACTGTTACTTTTAACTAATTATATGTGTGTGTGTATATACAGTGTATATATACATATATATTTATATATATATATATATATATATATATATACCCTGCACTCATATGTACATTGTTGTATCTCACCTGAATGTCTGTCTGTCATATTACTCTCTATAGGTGTTCAATTGCTGTATGTATTTCAGCTGTTTTTTTACCTTTCTTCCCCCCTTCAGGATGCACCATGAGATGAGCAACTTGTTGCTCAGTGTGCCTTTCCTGGTGAGACATTTTAAATAATTATACATGAATAAATAAATACAAAACATGTAATCAGGGTCCTGATATTCAAAAGTCTGTGCTGATACCAGATTTTGCGCCCAGTGTATGGGTGTGGTCTATTTCCAGACACCCCACAGCACCTGCATAACCCATTTGCACCTGAGCACTAAGGTACAGCTGCACTTATGCAAAGGAGAGGGGCCATCCCAGCATATGGGTGCAGAGGTATATTTAGAGGTTTACACTAGCAGTAATTCCCACCCAAATGGGCATAGATTACTGCCATTGCAAACCCCCTCTTAACAGGGAGCAAGGCCTTAATGGCAGCCAGTAGTATTGCAACTGTCTGTCCCAGCCCAGTCAGCCAAACATGTCCCTGTTGCCCAGTGGGCTCACCATCAATTGATGTCCCCGTGCCCCAGTCAGTAATCTTTAATGCCTAGTGGCCCCTACATACACACCAATAGCTGTCCCTATGCTCCAGTCAGTAATCCCTAGTGCCTAATGGTCCCCCCACCCACTGATCGCTGGTCAGTTAAACAAATAAAGTGCCCATGGTGCCCAGTGTCCCAGCCACCTCTTGTTCTGCCCTATTTATGGTAAGATATGTACCTGGTGTCCAGTGGTCCCCCAGTTGCTGATCCCAGCCCCCTAACACACACACCATCCAGTCCAGCGCTGATGCTCATAGTATACTATAAGGTGCAGGGAAACAAAATAGTCCCTGGTGTGACCTGGTATTCCCCCACCCCCAATTGCCATTACTGAGTGTGCCAGTGAAGTAATCCCTGGTATCTACTGGCTCCACCTGCAGTACTGATCACCCACCCTGCCAACCCTTCCCCCTTACCTGAATCATTAGTGCCTTGGCAGCTCATACGGCAACCTGCACAGCACTCCTCACATTCCTCAGCTGGCCGCCATATGTAAATCCATGGGTCCTCTGTACTGTACAGGGTGCGCACCCATTGTACTGTATAGAGGATGTGTGCCCTGTACAGTACAGTGTACATGTGCCCTGTACGGTACAGAGGATGTGCTCTCTCTCTGTGGATTTACATATGGCAGCTGGTCAAGGTGGAAGAATGAGGAGGGCTGTGTCAGTGACCATATGGGGTCTGTAGCACACATGATTCAGGTAAGGGGAGTTGGCAGGGTGGGTGTCTGGTGCCGAGGGGAGGGGTTGCTAGATGTCAGGAGTTGCTTCATTGGCACAGACGCTGCCAGTGATTGGGTGGGGGTAGGGGGCTACCAGGACACACCAGGGACTATTTATTTTATTTATATATTTAAGTTTCAGAATTACAATACCTTTGAGTCAAAGACTCATTTACAAAGGCTCCATATCAGAGGGTACTCATACAGAAAATATGATACACAAAGGTTTCAGGCAAGGAAAACAAAATGGGAGCAAGGATATACATAATGCAAAGTGAATATCATGGCAGTAAAATACAGACTTTGACAGGAATCACAGCAACACACTAATTGCTACAGAAGGAGAAAGTTTGAGGAAAACACATTCAGTGGCAGTAGGATATTATGAAAGCAATCCAAGAAGGACTTTGTTAAATACAGAGGACTAAGGAATAAAGATGGACAAAATGCAGGAGAGAAGGGACGTACCAGAGTAGTCACTGCACAAGGTAGAGCAGGGGAAGTACATGGCTAAGCAGAAACTGTCTGAGTTGACTTAGTCACCAGTAACAAGTAGAGGGGAGATATGGGGGGGGTGGAGGGCTGGGCACTTGCCCAGGCCAGAGACAATCACAGCAGCTGGTATCAAGTAGGTGCTGATGGAGTTTGGATTTAAGAGGACCAAGCTTGGGTTCTGCCAGGACATCAGAAGGGAAGCCACTTTGCCAAACAGGTGCTCTATACATGAATGCCCACTGCCCTTGGGTAGTCCTACAGAAAGGGAGTTGGTATGAGGCTTTGGTGGAACTCCTTGTACCATGGGAGGGAATGGTCCAAGTAAGGATTTTCTGTGCTGAGGGAGGCATGAGATCAAGGCATATCTTTTTAGCCAATAGGCAGGACTGGTAGGTAAGCCTGCCTTTGAAGTTTAACTAGCTTGTTTCATCACAGAGGTCACAGGTGTGGGTAAGCCTGTGACCAGACGGCAGGCTTTGTTTAGGGCAACCTTAATTCTATTAAGTATAGTGTCAGTTGCAGAGCCATAGATGACAATCCCATAATCAGTTATGGAAAGGACCTAGCTTGTTACTGCAAGACAAAGGGCATCAATGGTTATACAGTTCTTGTGCCTGTAGAGTAGCCCAATTTTTATTTTCACAGCCCTACAGACTAGGTTAACATGTTCATGATAGGATAGAGAGCAGTCAAGGGTTATCCCGAGATACTTGAAGCTGGTAACTTGCTCCAATGGTAGGTGGTGGCAGTTGAGGATGCTCAGACACGCCTTCTTATGTTTATTTTGAGGGTTAGCGAATAACATCACCTGTTTTTTTGTAATTAATTATGAGTTTTTGGAGTGCAAACCAGGACTCTGTGTCGGTGAAGCTGTTTTGAAGGGTGTTCTCCAGGGGAAGGGGGTCTGGGTGACTGGAAAAGATGACAGCGTCATCTGCATAGAGGAGCAGATTGCTGGAGCAGGCTTGTGGAAGGGTGTTGAGGAAAAGGCTGAACAGAAGGGGACTAAGAATAGAACCTTGGGAGATGCCAGACCAAATGGGTAGGCTGGAGGAAAGAGTGTTGAGGATTTTGACATGCTGCATTCTCCCACTTAGGTAATTGGTGAACCAGGAGGTGGCCTCCTGAGAGAGACAGTTGGCAGGGAGGGGTGCTACCAGGAGGGCATGACTGTGTCAAAAACTTTCATAAGGTCAGTGTAAATATACCCTACAATGTGACCACGGTCGAGAGCTTTATGGATAAAATCAGTAAATTCAAGAAGGGCTGAGGTGGTGCTGTGCCCCTTCCTGAAGCCATTTTGCTGGTGGCATTGCAGATTATACTTGGCAAGGTATTCAGTCAGTTGATCAGATACAATCCTTTCCAAGGCTTTAGACAGAGGGGGAAGGATGGATATTGGGCGGTAGTTGCTGTGGGAGGCCTATCACCACTCTTGTGGACTGGTGCCACTACCACAGCTTTCCACTGTTCTGGGAACTGTCCTAGACAGAGGGACAGATTTAGTAGTTTGGTGAGGGGGGGATATGACAGCATCAAGTGCGAGGTGTAATAGCTTGAGGTTCAGAGTATCACTACTGAATCTGGAATTCCCAAAAACTCACTGGATGTACGTTTTGACTTCAGGCGGGGAGACAATCCAGAAACGAAAAGGGGGGGGGTTACAAGTGGGACCAAGATTCCAATGTAAGCCAGTCGAATTAAGAGGATTAGAGAGGAAGTCAGTGGGGAGGACACCGCTAAAGTCTGTAAAGGCGGTGTTAAAGGTGTCAGCTATGAGTTTGGGGTCTTGGGTTATGACACCATTAGTATTTAACATGGACGGGGAGAGGGGGTGTTAGGTTTACGGGTGAGATCTTTTAAGTTATCCCAGAATTTCCTCCCATTCCCCCAGGTGGAGGAAAGGCTATCTTTGAAGTGGGCTACTTTAGCAAGGCGAGTCTCATGGGTGCAGGCGTTCCTGCTGGTCTTCGACCTCTGCCAGTCTATAGGGCTACTGGTGACCCACACTTTTTGCCAGAGGTGGTCCCACGTGGCCATAGGTTTAAGGAGCATGGAGGAGATCCAGGGGTTACCTTAGCATTTGATTACCCATTTTCTAAAAGGTGCGAAGAGATCACAGGCCATATTACAAGTGGAGATGAAATATGCCAAGGCATGGTCAATGCTGTTGGCTGAGTCGTGCGGGGACCACTCACAGTGTAGGAGGTAGTCCTGGAACAGCTTTAGCTGTCCTCTTTTGTAGATATGACTATACAATGGTTTTATGGGGAGTTTGGGGCAGTAGTTTGACCAGCGACAGATAACTGGAGAGTGGTCGCTGAGCGAATCAAGTAGGACCTCAGTGTTTGAGAATCTCTCCAGGTGTTTAGTAAATATATGGTCTATTGCCAGTCCTGTAGTTGACCCTTGTGGGAAAGGTCACAAGCTGAGATAGAGCAAAGGCAGTGGCAACATCCCTGCATGGGCTGGCTTCAGAGGCCAACCAATTAACGTTAAAATCACCCAATAAAACTACCTCAGAGTGACTGGGCAAGTTGGAGATGCATTCTTGTACAGAGCTGAAGTCATTTGTGATGTCTTGAGGAGGGATATAAACAGATAGTACTGTAAATGATTTACTCTTCTTGCCTATTGCAGTTTTGGCTGGCAGTGTCTGAGCACTGTTCCCGGAAGAGAGTTTTGGAAGGACATGCCTGGGTAGTGAGTCAGTTAGATAGATGGCACCCCCCCCTTTCCACAGTCTGTCATCACTGAAGAGTGTGTACCCATTTAGGGTGATAGCAGAGTCTGGTATTTTGGGGGACAACAAGGTTTCCACCACAGCAAGGACGTCCAGTCTGTGTTGCATAACCCACACCTGGAGGAGGTCAATTTTAGGCAGTAGGCTGCAGATGTTAACAGACGCGAACTTGAGACCTTTCAAATTGCTGATGGTGGGAGGGCTTTGTGACCCAGGCCCTGGTTTCAGGTGCACATTACCAGACAGCAGTATTAGCAGAAGGCATTGATGAGTTATAATGAATCTTAGCAGCTTGAGATTGGGTCCAGTTTTTCTAATGTAGGTCCTATTTTTGGAAATTAGTAATAATAATAATAAACTTTATTTTTAATACGCCTTTCAAATGTCAAGGCGCAGTACACAGTTAAAATAATTTAAAACCAATGCTGCAATCACAGTAAAAACACAGGCAAACATTCAGATAGTAAGGGGCAAGATAAGGCATGTAAGGTGCCCCATGATAGTAGGAGCTTAATGTTAGGGCAGATAGGGTAAGGAGGGGTGAAAGGGAAGCAGTGGACTGGATTGTGAGATAAAAGAGCGTGTGCGTTAGGAGGCTATTGGTGCTATTGGTGCCCTAATAGATCGAAAGTTTCAGCAGAGAGGCTGAGAATGCGCCAATAGATAGAAACAGTTTCAGCAGAGGGGCTGAAAATAATCAATAGGCAAAAGGGGGGAACAAAAAGGGAAGATATCGTGATGCCTCTAGTGGCCAACTCTTATACCGAGCAAATTGAAAATTGGGCCAAAAAAAAAAAAAAAAAGGTCTGAACAAATAATAAGCACTGAACATGTTTTTCAGGGCCGAGCACTAATAACAAGGAGCAGTGAAAGCTCATGGAGAAAAAAGGCGCAAAGATTTAAAACTCCTGGTCCCAGTATTTTCTGGACGTGCTGTGGATGAACCCGTACCTTCTGGGGAGTGCAGGGATGGGCTGCTAGGTGAGCAGATGGTGCTTTGCAGGAGCCACCAGGGTGTGAGTTCCAGGGAGGCTAGAGCCCAGTAAGGAGCTGGTGAGAGCTATTTTCTTTCCTCTGCACCTTAAGTATACTATGAGCATCAGCACAGGACTGGATGGTGTGTGTGTGTTTATTGTTTATTGAGAAATCGGAATTACACCCCTTGAGTCCATGGACTCTTTTGCAAAGGCTCCTCGTTAGTAGTCACAGTTCAAAGTTACAAGTACAGGTGCAGGAGAACAAAACATCAAACAGTCCAAATATTACATAAGAAAGAGCTGGGTAACATATTATAGCAGAGGGCAGGGACAGCCCAGAGTCATGTGCAAAAAAGACAGCAGTAAAAAAAAAAAATTTCATTTACAGAAGAAGATACAGAACGTAAGGCAGGTACTCAATCATAGTAGCCAATAACAAAGCAAAAAAAAATAGTAATAGGTCAGTGTGAGGGGGGGTGTGGCAGGGCTGAAGTTAGAAAAGTACTACTAAGAGCAATCGCAAGTAGAGATGTTAGTGAGATATTCCTTGAGTAAGGTTTTAAAAGGGCCTATTTTTGTCCCAGCGGTCAGAGCAACAGGTAGATCATTTAGCCAGCTTGGCGCCCTGTGATAGAAGGCTCGCTGACCCATGTATGTGTGTGTTACAAGGTTGTTGATTTGTGACTGGGGGGACAACTGGATACCTGGGACATGTCTTACCATTAATGGGCTGGGACTGGAGGGGGGTTGGGACATTGGGCACCAGAGGGACTTCAGTTGTTTTGCTGCCTGGTGATCAGTGGGCTGGGGAGGACTACTAGGCACCAGAGATTACTGACTGGAGCATGGGGACGACGATAAGTGGACAGGGGGACTGCTAGGCACCAGGGATTGCTGACTGGAGCATGAGGATAGCCAATTAGTGGGAGAGGTGACCACTAGACACCGGAAATTACTGACTGGAGCATGGGAATGGTGATCGGTGTGAGGCAGGGACTACTACACACCAGGGACTTCTATACATCTATAGGACCGGGTGATCGGGGTGGGAGCAGCACCGTGCTAACCTGCCATGCTTCCCATGCAAATGAGCTCATAATGGGTATGCAAATGACCCCTTAGTGTCTTGCTTGTCCAATGGGCTCATTTGTATGGGTCCTGTTGAATATCACACCTAGAGCTCCATCACTATGGGGTCTGGTGCTGCTATTCCCTGCACAGCAGGGATCCATGTCGGGGCAGCGTTACTCTTTTTTTTTTTTATCACCACATTCTTTATCCCTTACCTTTGCAGAGCGGGCTGGCAGTTGTCCGGCCATCAGCACCCGCACCCCCGGACACGGTCTGGTCAGCGGCATGCCCTCTTCCATGTAGGCCATCATGCACTATCCCCCCCCCATGGGGACCTGGATCCTGATACCTGGGTGGGGCACACCTCTCATGTCCGGGGGCACAGCGCATGGCCATCAGCCGCCATGACCACTCCACAATTTTCTACCTGGATTTTCGGGGCAGCATTACTTGATTTAGCACTGTGCGGATGTGCCCTTATATTCAGTCGGATAGTGCCAGAGTGCTATCTGACTGAATATAGCATCCTTGGACCCCTGGCAAGGGCAAAGTGCAGAGCAATACTTTGCATTCCACTTTGGCTATTTTTGAATATTGGTTCCAGGAGTTTTATCAGTATTTTACTTATACAACAGAACAAGTCAGTTACTTCAGATATAGCATCATCGAAATGCGACTGTCAAGAGGCAAGTCCTAATCTCTACTCCCAGCAGAGAATGCAGCTGGCAACATCGTATTCTCCAGATGAGGCTTGTCAATGATTGTTTCAATTCCAAATATTTTCTAACATTCCCAATTTTCAGGCCTGTTGGCAGTCCCATTTCAGCATCCACATGCAAGCTGCTCTAACCTTAGGAGCTCCATAATGTCTCTCAAATATAGACTCTGGTCCCAGAAAAAAAATCCCAGTTGGCATCAGCACATCACAATTACACAATGTTCCAAAATGGAATTCCATTTCAAAACATGCTTTTCCTTATGAATAAGCTTACGTGCGGTAACACACGGTTCCTCTCTTTTACTTTGTTTTGCCCTAATGCTGTGTAGTATTCCAAGTAATAGTCATCTGCTTGTGATATCACACTTAGTTTCATAGCAACAGACTGTGATTTCACAAGCAAGGGATTACGACCTCAACTCCATAATAGTATCAGGACAAGCTAAACTGTAATAGAAGGGTTGTTTCTTATTATTCGTCCTTAAAAATTGCTTGGAAATCCATTTTGTTTTAGATTGTTGGGTAATCAGGATCTGAACATTGCCAATGATGATAATTTTTGCTGGTAACCACAGCCCCTCTTTAACCATTCCATGTGCACCAAAGGGTGATGGGTCTTTTACAACACCCTAAAAATGAGTTTCTCACCACCAGGCAATGAATGTTATTGTTTTCTTATGCATAGCCGTAATTTTGACCAGGGAAGTATTCCCCCACAATACATTTTTCTGGAATAAACACCCACTCAGTAGAGGGTTACACATATCTTTTATTCCATCCCTGGGCATCCCACATCAAAGGCAGCTTGTTGTCAGGTAGGACCCAGAAGGTGGTCCTGAATGGTAAATTCTCTGGAGTGAAGGAAGTGATATGTGAGATTTTCCAGTGGTCCAACCTGCTACAGTGAAGCCCAACAGGATGCAGCACAATACAGCAGCATTCTGCAGCAGTTACTTTACTGTTTATTTATTTAAAAGTCGATAACCTGGAGAGGCACACAGAGCTGGGGCTTGTTGCCAAGTGTGACCCAGGGGGAGAGGGGAAAATTGGAGGTACAGTTAAATCAAAATACATTGGTGATAAGCAGTATACAATGAGATAGGCAAAAATACCATACATGAGAAATTACATGACAGAAAATGAGTAACAAGACAAGCCTGTGTACAAGGCCGATACAAGTAATAAAGTACAGGTAGACATACGGCATCAATGACAGTGCCAAGGATCAAGTTACAAGTATAATCCTGGTGGTGGCAAGTGCAATGTACAGCTTTACATGTACAACAAGCAGCAATGTTAAAAAGCAGGTTACCACCTAGTGGGAGGCTCAAACGTGCAGTGCTGGACAAACAGTTGCTACAGTCTATAGGGGCTCACATAGGGAGTAGAATGCTAGCAGAGTGGTAGGAATCATGGGATTCAGGCAGTGAGTTAGGTAGATTGAGAGCACGAGCAGGGTGGAATAGGTAGGAATAGGTGAGTGCAGTAGGGTCCTTTTGAAAAGGTTTAGCGATGGAAGCATTCGGAGTGAGGAGGGTAGGGAGTTCCACAAATGAGGGAAGTGGAAGGAAAAAGCTGATTTGACTGAGCTGGAGTGAGGTCGAGGAAGGGCGAAGGAGCGAGTGTCCCATGTATTGAGCTGATAGGAAGTGTGGGGAGCAGGGGATAACAGGGAGGCTAGGTAGGGAGTGAGTGTACTGAACCAATACTTGGCAGCGATGATGGAGGTGTGATGGTCTCAATGGGAGGATGGGGGAGAGTGAAAGGGAAGTGTAGAGAGAGGAGTAGTGAGTTCTGGGAAGGGTGTGTAAGGCGAAGCAGCAGAAGGCATTGAAAAGAACATCCAGTCTGGGAATGGTGGATGCAGAGACAGACCTAAATACAACATCTGCATAGTCAAAAAGAGGAAGGATTGTCCTGGTGAGGAGGATCTGTCAAACAGGGAGGGAGAGTGCATCTTTATTTCTGTACAGTGTGCCCAGTTTTGGGCGAAGCTTGGAAGGAATGTGGTTTATGCGAGTGGTGAAATCAAGGCAACTGTTGAGCCAGACTCCTAGGTACTTATATGCAAGGACTATGTCTAAAGTAGTGCCATCAAGAGTGGCAAAGGGGGGGTGGGGTGGAGTTTGTCTAGTTTTTGGTGTGTACCAAAGTTCATTGAGACTGTTTTAGTTGTGTTTACTTTTAGCTGGTTGTTATGGAACCAGTTCAGGACATGATTGACTTCAGCTTGTAGTAGGGAGGATACCTGTGAGGCTGAAGGGCTGGAAGTGTAGAGGATGGTGTTGTCTGCGTAGAGGTGAATATGGGAGTGAGAGCACAGTAGGGGGAGATCGTTTAGGAAGATGGAAAAGAGGATGAGACCCAGGATAAAGCCTTGTCTGGATGCATTGGGATCGGCCCAAAACCACTGGACTGTTAGTGGGGAGAGACCAGCTAATTTTAGTTTAGTGAGAAGGAGTGAATGGGAGACAGAATCAAAGGTTTTGGCAAGGTCTTTAAATGTGGCTGAAGTAAGGTATCCCTGGCCCATGCCAGTGAGAATGGTATCTGTCACATGGGGTAAAGAGGAGACAATGGAATGTTTTTTCTGAAACCTGACTGATAAGGGGACAGGAAATTTGAGGAGGTGAAGAAATTGGTAAGTCTGATTAGGACAAGGGATTCTTGAAGCTTGGCCAAGACAGGGAGGAGAGAGATAGGGTGGTAGTTTCCTGGTTGAACCCAGTGACCGCCATTATGAAGGGGATTACTTTTGCAGATTTCCAGGCCTGGGGAATGGAGCCATGGGTGAAGGAGAGCTTAAGAAGATGTGACAGGAGGTGCGCAACAGCTGGGGCAGAGATCTGACGAAGGAGAGGGTCAAGCCAATCGGGACTGGATTTGCATGGGTTTAGGGATCTGAGGGCACAGAATGCCTCCTGAGCTGTGACAGGGGAAAAATGAAAGTCCCTTGAGGTAGGGGGAGATTGAGGTGCAGTGGAGGGGTGTGGGGGGTTGGGTGATGGAGGAGGGTGAGGGAAGCGGGTGGACAGGGGTGGAGGGTAGGGCACAGGTCTTAAAAAATTGTTAAGAGTGGTGGCAACAGAGAGTGGGTCAGAGACTATGATGTTAATGAGGAAGGAGGGGGAGGAGGAGCTAGGTGGGGGGTTAAGAAGGGATTAGAGTGTGTGCCAAAATCTATGGGGGGTGTTGAGATTTTTATGTAGAGTGTCCTTGAAATAGTGTGATTTAGCTGTCCTGATGGCTTTAATGCAAGCATTCCTAAGGGCCCGGTAGGCTGAGAGATTGTTTGGGGATAGGGATGCTTAATGGGGAGCCCAAGCACGGTCACATTTGTTGAAGAGTTTGATGATGTCAAGTGTAATCCATAGGTGGTGAAAGTGTCTCAACCTTTGTTGACGTAGGAGGCATGTTTATTCCAGACATTATTTAATATCTGGCAGAAGAGGGAGAGTGCCATGTTAACATCTGTAGATGTGTAGAAAAGGGACCAGTCTGAGAACACAAGATCGTGAAGGAGATGGGAAGTATTTAGGGAGCGTAAGGAACGTATCCAGCAGTAAATGGGTGGAGAGTGGGGTAGCTGAAGTTTACGAGTGCAAAAGGTCATGAGGTGATTGCAGAATAAGTCGGGGCAAGTGCCAGTGGCATAGATGTGATACAGATGTGAGGATAGGATCCAGTCCAGGAGGGTACAGTTGTGGGAGTGTGGGTTGGGTCTGGTGGGTTCATTGATGAGTTGGTGTTGGTTGAGAAACTCGATTTGTTGGGTGATGGGTTTTAGTGCAGGGGAGGACCAATTCAGGTAGAAATCACTGAGTAGAATGAGTTTGCCTGAGCTGGCAGTGGATGAAAGGGAGGAGATGGCATGGACCACAGGGGAGGATGGAGGTTTGAGGGAGAAGTAAAGCATGCCAATGAAGATAGGGAGAGAGGACGGGGGAAGCATCTTAATAATCACTGTAGGAAACAAAGCAGTTTGAATGCCAGTTAATCCCTTTTGTTATGCCGTAAACACTGCATTGAATCCTTGTGGGCTGTGTTGTACTGACTCTCTTTAATATGTACGTTAAGAATAAGCTGATGCCAAATTTGCAATTGGTGAATGTGCTGAAATTCAGCACTTTTATCTTTAATTAAGCCCATTTGAACTTATAGGCCACTTCAGATAATGTCAACCTTTGGTTAAATAATTAAAAAAAGATTACAAGCCCTTCCCAGTTGCCCAGTGCTGGTCCCATGGCCGCCTCTTTCCCCACCATGGCCACCCCCCCATCCAGACAGCATTTTATAAGAATAATTTCTGTTTTCTGGCACTCTGCCAAGTGCTGACTGAGTCTGTTGTATAAAAAATGACTGGAGGAATGCAGGAGGGAGCTTGGCTGGGGTGGATGAGGGGTGGTGAAGGAATGTCTCTTACCCCCATTTTCAGCCTGCTTGACTCCCATATCAAGGATACAGGGTGTCTTAGCCTTATGTTTCAAAGCTGAACCAAAGACTGTGGTCCAAATCAAAGCCAAACTGAAGTGGCCAAGTTTCACATTCGCTAGCCCTAATGTACAGTATGTAGATGACATCAGGATGAAACTGCAGGGGAAGGCAAGAGGCTCTTTACAAATGATTCCAAACGCTACAGCAGGATGGATAGTGAGAAAGTGAGCAGTGCAATGAAGATAGATATGGAGAGATTAGAGAGGTTATATACTCTAATTGGCAACTGAAATTCAATGCCAGAAAATGCAAAGTAATGCACATTAGTTGCAAGAAAGTACAGTTACGTAAGAACTTACCGTAACAGTAGATCTTCGAGAGAGGCTCTTGAAGTAGGTATTTATATATATGACTAACCCACCAGGCATCAGGATCCCACGGAAAAATTTCTAGCTAGCAGTCTCTGGCGGAGGACCGCCTCCATGTCAGGTGACCAACGTCATGCGACGTCAGTATAAAGGGGCGTTCCCCCATACCCGTCTTCCAGTTCTTTCCTGCCAAGGGCCAAAAGAGGCTAGACGATAGAGAAGAGGATAGTTCTCATCATAGAAAAGGAGCCAAAAAAGCTTAGGGGAATGGAGGGTGGGAAGGTAATACCTACTGCAAGAGCCTCTCTCGAAGATCTACTGTTACGGTAAGTTCTTATGTAATTGTGCTATCTTACTTAGAGAGGGCTCTTGCAGTAGGTATTTACATATAGAACTGAGTCACAAGCAGTCTGGAACAAGAACGGGTCTTATGAAAGAGGACCTTGAAGCACAGCCAACCCAAAGCCTGCTCTACGGTGAGAGGCAATGTCCAAACTGTAGTGTATCGTAAAGGTATGGACAGAAGTCCAAGTTGCGGCTGCACAGATGTCTGCCGCTGACACATTCTTGAAACAAGTCACAGAGGCAGCTACTCCTCTGGTGGAGTGACCTCTGACTTGACCAGGCAGGGTATTGTTGTACTGGTCGTAACAGAAAGTGATATAATGAGCCAATCATTTAGATAGGCATTGCTTGTTAACATCATTGCCTTCTCTTTTGTGAGAAAAAGAGACAAAAGGCTGATCAGATTTCCCGAGATCCTTAGTCCAAGTGGTGTAGTATCTCAGTATTTTGTGAACATCCAAAGTATGCAAGAGGTACTCCCCTTGACTGAAGTGTTGCATAAAGAAAGTAGCTCAATGGATTGATTCAGAGTAGATTCAGCTACCACCTTAGGGAGAAACTTAGGGCTGGTGCACAGAGCCACGTGTTCCTTGCAAAAAATCAAATACAGGATTTTACACATCAAGGCCTGAAGCTCGGAAATTCACTGAGCTGAAGTAATGGTCACTAGGAAGAGAGTCTTCCAAGAGAGGAACTTTAAATCTGCTGAGACTGCCAGCACGAAGGGAGGCAGAGTAAGCATCTCAAGAATAAAATTCAAGTCCCAAGGAGGAGCAGGAATGCAGATGGGGGTCTTAAATGGAGGAAACCTCTGAGGAATGTCTTAGGGACTTCCAACTGAGCAAACGTCCTGTCTCCGAAGGGGACATGGTAGGCTGAAGTCACTGCCATGTGGACCTTTAAAGAGGAATGGCTGAGAATCAGATTGAAGAGATGACACATGTAGTCCAGGACTCTGTTGGCTGGGCAAGAGAAAGGTTTGAAGTCCTTTGATGTGGCCCAAATAGAAAACCGTTTCCACTTCATGGCGTAGGTGGACCTGGTGGAAGGCTTTCTGGCCTCTACCACTATGTCTGCTATGAGTGGGGAAACCCCGAAGCAGGCTTTAGCAATGTCTGCAGGAGCCACGCATGCAAATGAAGGGATCTGAGACCTGGATGAACAAGGGTCCCCTGACCCTGGGTCAACAAGTGTTGCAACAGAGGAAGAGGAAGCAGAGGTTCCTCTGAAAACTGTTGCAGAAGAGAGAACCAAACATGCCTGGGCCAGAATGGAGCGATGAGGGTAATTCTTGCCCCCTCTGATCTGACCTTGTTCAGGACCCTCGGAATTAAGGGAATAGGAGGGAAGGCATAGACAAATCTATTCCTCCAATCGAGAAACAGAGCGTCCCACCAAAAAATGCCTCGCCCTGGAGCGAGCGAGCAGAAGGCGGGAAGTTTAGCATTTTAAGGAGACACAAACAGGTCCACCTGAGGGGTTCCCCATTGCAGAAAAGCATCGTCTATGACCTCTTGATCCAGATCCCATTCGTGAGCCCTGGCTGAGGACTGACTGAGGTAATTTGCCAGTGTGTTTTCCACTCCCGGAATGTGAATGGCTGTCAGGTGAAGGTTGTGCTGAGTAGCCCAGACCCACACTTTCATTGCTTCACTGCATAGAGGGTATGAACATGTTTCTCCCTGCTTGTTGAGATACCAGACTACACACATGTTGTCTGTCTGTATGACCGGAGAGGATGGAGGAGAGCAGGGCCTGCAGGGCATAAAGGAGTGCTCTGAGTTCTAGCACATTTATGTGTAGATTTTGTTTCAACCGGGACCAGCTGCCCTGAGTCCTGTGAGACCCAAGATGGGCTCCCCAGCCCTCTCCTGAGACATCAGTCGTCAACATCGGGGGGGGGGGGTTGATGTTGAAGTGAACTCTCTGGCAAAGGTTCCTTGCACCATCCACCATTGCAAGTTCCCTATCATGGAATCGGAAACTAATACCTCTTGGTCTAGGTCATCCAGTGTTTGGTCCCATGGAGACTGAAGCGTCCATGGAGAAATCCTCATATGGAGCCAAGTGTGTGGGACTGTCGGAGTGGCAGTCGCCATTAGCTGGAGGAGGCAGAGGACTGATCTGGCTCTGACCCTTCTGTGACTCGACAGAAGATGGTCTGAGTCTGAAGAGTGTCCACCCTGTCCGGAGGCAAAAAGGTTTTGCCAATGGTCATGTCCAGAATCGCCCCTATAAATTGGAGGCATTGGCAAGGGACCAAATGGGACTTTGCCCTGTTGATGGTGATACCTAGGCTGGTGAAAACCTGCAGGGTAAGGGATAGGGACGGCAGGTGTTCCTCCCTGGATGGGGCCACCAGGAGCAAACTGTCCAGGTACGGGAATACCTGAACTCCCTGGGTATAAAGGTGGGCCACCACCACAGACAGGCATTTGATAAACACTTGGGAGGCTGAAGAAAGACCAAATGGGAGGGCCTTGAATTGGTAGTGGTCCCAGTGAAGGGAGGTAATTTCTTCTAGGACCAGAGGAAGATATTCTGGGGAGTAAGATGACTTGGGGGGGGGGTCTTCGGGGTGGTTTCTGTAGAAACTCTATTGAGCGTCCTGCTGCAATCAACCGGAGCACCCAAGCATCCTACATTATCCTCTCCCAACCCAGTAGCTGGAAGGAGAATCTCTCTCACCAGTTCCTCTGGGACCCCCAGAGGCAGTGGGAGAGGCGAGGAGTCAGGAGGTCTGTGGCAGTGCAGCAGCCGAGGCTCCCCTGGCTTTTTTGGTAAGGGGAGTCTTGGTTGCTGGAGGGGCCCGACGCTTTTTGGCCTGCTTGCCCTGTGGTTTTGGTTTTTGTCAGTTACGTCTATGAAAAGGACGCTGCTGCCCCTGAGGGGGTCTGTACAAAGAGTCCACAGACTTGAGTGCAGTGCCCTTCTCTTGCAGGTCAGTAATGATGTCCTTGATATCACCGCTGAACAGCAATGAACCCCTGAAGGGAGCATTCTGAATAGCAGATTGCACTTCAGGGACAAAACCTGACACACGGAGTCAGGCATGACGCCAAAGGCCTATGGCAAAAGCTGAGCTCCGTCCAGCTGTGTCCACTGCATCATAAGTGGCATGAAGCATGTGCCGACTAGCTGAATGAGCAAAATGGACAAGATCAGCCATGTTCTGCTTTGTCTGGGACTGGGAACTTTGATTCCACCTGACTAAGGATGGTCTTCTGGTAATTCCCCATATGTGCTACATAATTCAGGGCCCTAATACTCAGGGTAGAAGATGCGTAGATCTTCTTCCCATATTGGTCCAGAAGCCGAGACTCCTTGTCAGGCAGAGATGAGCTGAGATGTTTAGGATTAGCGGAGTGGCCGTGAGCATCGCTAGTCATGACCGAGTCCACTTTGGGGTGTAGGTTCAAGAAATCTACTCCCTCAGGAGCCTGATATAGCCAATCTGCCTTCTTCAGAAGGGGGGCTAACACAGAAGGTTGTTTCCAAATAGTGGAAACAAGATCCGCGTGAGGCTCTATTCAGGGTGGAATCAATGTAGGAGTGGTCTTGGGCAGATCCAAGTGGGCAGCAAGCTTTTTACGCTGTGGATCCGGCTACAGAGATTTCCACTGATGAACTTCCTGGATCTTTCTCAGTAGCTCCAGAAAAGAAGGATCCTCCGGCAGAGACTTCAGAGGGGTCCATGGCCTAGGTCAGTGTGGAGTACGAGGCTCGTCCCTCTGAGTCTGAGTCAGAGGTCTCTGATGAAGAAGTGGAAGACTCCTCCTTACCCGGGGGAGGGATGGTCCCTTTGGGAAGCTCTCTGGGACGTGTATCCTCCCCACCCCCTGGTGCCCGAAGGGTTCACCTCTGGTGTCGGGTAAGGGGCAGGGAGTCTCCCTTCTCTGATGCAGGAGATCCTGCGAAGGGTCTGGCATTGGTAGATGGCTGTCTACCTCTCTGGTTAGTTGAGTCTTGGCCTCAGCCCACCAGGAGGCTAGAGTCTCCTTCAAATCTGCCGGCGGCTTGGGCAAGGGTGGAGGAGGAGGAGGGGGATACAGATACTGAGGATATCTGTACATTGAGTATCCATAACCCAACGGCAGGAAGCCCGGCATCAGGTATTGAGGTGCAGGGTACTGCGGCATTGGGTAAAGTGGCATCAGGTACCGTGGCGTTGGATACTGTGAAGCCGGGTAAGACAGCACCGGGTATTGAGGTATCGGATACCCGGGGACCAGGGACTCAGGTGGAGCAGAGGGACCTGGCAGAGGCCCAGCTGCCGGGCCAGGCAAAGGAAAGGCTGGCCTTGCAGGTGTCCAACCCGGTGTGGGAGCGCCATCCGGTAGGGGGACATCAGCCGGCACTGAGTAAGCTGGCATCAGGGGTAGCGTCTGAGGGTCTGACGTCAAGGTGTCTGGTCCAGAAGGAGGAGGCCCTGATGGCAGCATGTCCTATTCCTCCGTGATGACCAGGGAGGGAGGGTTGGAATCCCCGGAGGTCAGTAGAGGAGATGCAGGGACCTCATAGGGCAACACCAAGCATAGCGGGGAGCCTGGGGCATCAGACTAATTGAGGGAGTCCGATGCAGGCTCCTAGACTGGGCGAGCATTGAAGGGGCCAACATCCAGCTTATCAGCTGGATCCGGGCGGGCGTCAGAGGAGCCGACGTCCAACTTATCGGATCCCTTGCCTGATAAAGGCCGCACTGGAGATGTCGCCATGTAAGGCAAAAGAGCGACTGTGCACCCTCCTGAAGGAGCGAGTGGCTTACCAGCCTTGTCTGGGCGGACATCGGTAGCACCGGCGTCTGACTTAGCAGACCTGCTCAAACTTGAGGGCCGCCTGGCTGCGGCCTTCCCGGGAGCAGAGGCCTCCTTTACCCAGGAGGTTATCGAGGGACGCAAGCCCAACGGGAGGAGTGGCACCTTCTTGGACACCACCAAGATGGTCATCATGGAGTGGTGCCCTAGAGGGGACATTAACTTCAGAACCACAACTCCAGCCAGAGTTGTGGAGGCCATGGAAGTCAAATCCCACTCTCAGTGCTTCTTCTTCTTCTTTTTATGGCCTTCGGGGGATGTGGACACCTGCCTCAACTTTTTTAATTCCTTCTCCATTGCTGCCATTTTTTTCTTTAAAGTATGGGCCTACAGGGACTGCTGCCTCTGTTTTCGGGTAGCTGAATTAAATTGCTGGCAGTGCTGGCACTTCTCTACAGGGTGATCCGGGCCTAGGCAGAAGAGGCACTGGGAATGGCCATCCTTATGTGGCAGCTGGGAACTACACGATTCGCACTTATGTTTATGCAGTTTGGAAGACATCAGGGATGACATACACAGCGTATAGAGAGGCAATATAGATATTGAAAAAAATGGTCAAAAAATTTGAAAACTGAACTGACTAATGACTGATGAGCATTGAACTCTACCACGAGGAACTTTCACAAGTCGATGGCGGGAAAGAATTGGAAGGCGGGCGAGGGGGACCACCCCTTTATACT
This sequence comes from Neoceratodus forsteri, assembly GCA_016271365.2. Lineage (NCBI taxonomy): Eukaryota > Metazoa > Chordata > Ceratodontiformes > Ceratodontidae > Neoceratodus > Neoceratodus forsteri. Next base: position 315,882,639 of record CM028129.1, on the reverse strand, counting down.
GATGTCGCATGACGTCAGTCACCTGACATGGGGGTGGTCCCCTGCCAGAGACTGCTAGCTAGAAATTTTTCTGTGGGGACCTGACACCTGGCGGGTCAGTCCTATATGTAAATACCTACTGCAAGAGCACTCTCGAAGTAAGATCCCACAGACAGAGTGCTGGAATAATGAGGTAACAGTTGTGTACTTTAAGAAGGAAAGCAATTTATGGTAATAATCAACAACAGCCTGAAGTTCTCCTTGCAATACAGTAAGGCTTATGGGAAGGCAAATAGGATGCTTGGATGCATCATTCAAGACTTTAGTAGTTGGAGGAAGGAAGTGAGTGTAACACGCTATAGGTTGCTGGTTAGACCTCACCTAGAGTACTGTGTGCAGTTATGGGGCCCAGATCAAAAAAAGGATCAGGACAGGTAAGAAATGATATGCAGAAGGGCAACAAAAAGGATTTAGGGCCAACAAAGGGGATCTATGAAGAGGCTCTGGCAAACCTTAATGTGTAGTCTCTGGAGTTCAATAGGAAAAGAGTAGCTATGATCAAAACATTTAAATACTTACCAGGGTACAGACGAATGGATAGCACTGAACTGTTCAAGGTGAAGTGCAGCTCAGCCACCAGAAGGCAAAACCATAAACTGGTGTGAGGGAAGGTCAATGCGAACATTAGGAAAGCTTTTTTCACAAAGAGAATGATGAAAAATGAAATACTCTCCCCGGAAATGTGGTCAATGTGGAGTCTATAGCTGGGTTTAATGCTAGGTGTGATAGCTTTAAGAGGATTATTAGCCATGGGAGGGTGTGAAGGGAATGTGAGAGTCCAGTTGAGGTAGGAGGTAGAACGTTTTTAGAGTTCTGTTTCGTATGGTCTTGGGGCAGACTAGCTGGACCTTGTGTCTTTTTTGTTTTTACTTTCTATCTCTGTTTATGCCAGCATGCAAGGGGATCCAAAGAAATGCACACAAAATATATTGAACTACAGCCCAGCCAGGATGCCAGCCATGGTCACCTAGGTGCCAGTAGCAGAGTGCAGGCAGTGACCCTCAATACCTAAAGGAGGAGATCATCCTCTAGAATGTTCAATCCAACTTAATCTGCCTGCCCTCTAGCATGCTTACCCTGTTCGCAAACCTGGGTCACCGGTGTTGTAAGAAGCAGCCCTGTCATTGTGCAGTTCGGCCAGCTCTGCAGTTTGGCCATTCTTAGCACTTCAGCAGCTCGATGTGATTTGATAGCTCACTATAATACTTGTAGTTTTGCTATTCGTGGCAGAAGGGCTGCTTCAAGCAGTTTGGCAGCACGAGGTGGTTAAATCCAAAAATGGAGGTGTGGGTACATTCCAAATCCCTTACACTAGGGTGCAAGGGAATTGATATGGAGCACTGAAGTATAGAACAAAGGAAATTGATGAAGACATGACTCCTTAATTTTTGGTAAAATAGTCAAAATCTAGGAATTATTACAAAGCCACCTCAACCAGCAAATGTTTCTTGGCTTTGGGGACACTTTCTCAGGGCCCATAGTGGTTCTGTGGCAAATAAATATTTCAAATTAAGTTCATGCACGTATACAGCATTTATTTATTTATTTAAGAGATTTACCAGATAAGCATTCTGAGTGGGGACCGCTCGTTTCCAGATGCGACCTGGGGTTACATAGGTCAAAAAATAGATACAGCAAATCACAGTACATCAGTGTTACATAGTGTTACATTTAATATAAACTAGTGTAATCTGCTTAAATGCACACCCATTTTGCAGCAAGAAAATGTGCATTTAATAGGAATGTGCATTTATTTGAACTCCTATGTCTACAATGCAACATAAAGAAACTAACTGAGACCTGACACTGTAATGGCATTCCACATTTATTTATCATAACAATATACTAAAAATGTAAAAAATGTTAAAATGTGCTACTGTGCAGCATTGACAAATAACTTAATGAAGCACAATTCTTTAAAAAAAAAAAAGTCAAAGCCAATCTGTATGCATTATCTGTTTTGCTTGTGAACCTGAAAAAGAAAATGATCTTAGTCTGTTTGCAACTTTTCAGTGCCAGCTGAGTGATATAGGGTGTTAAATGCTGCTTCATGACTCCTAAGAATCACCTGTGCACTTATGAGGTGCTAACTACCTAGGGAGAGATGTGCTGGTGAACTGTAAAACTGTGCATTTAGCCGAAATGTGCACTTATCCAGTGTGCACTCAACATATTTTTTTTGTACTATGTGAATAGCAAAAAAAAAAATAAAAAAAAAAATTGGGAAACAGGAAAAGTGTGCACTTATCAGGAATGTGCACTCAAGTGGAATCCACTGTACAAAAGAACCCCAGAGCAAATGCACTGGGGCATGGGTTATCCCAGAGGATATAGGCTGCCCATGACCCAAACAAATGAGACCCCCTATAGAGTGGCTGGCTACCTCTCCCTGGGCTGAGATACAGATATGGCACACTGATGAGTCCAAATGAAGATGAAACACGTGTCTGTGTCTGCTGTTCTCAGCCTTTGCTGATTCTAATGTGAGGCCTTCTGGCACCATACAATTCTGCTTAAAGTTGAGCCAGTCCAAATTAATTCATGAGTATTTGCATATGCTTCTCATGATGCTTTTCATTATTAGGGTATGTGCAATTTGCATTTTATTTAATAGAAACATACATGCAGTTAATTCATAATAATAAGTAATTGGGATTTGCAGCCAAAATACACTCCTGTATACTAGCTTATTTGAAGTTTTGAAATGTCTAATGCATGTTAATTACAACGCAGTTACATGTTTGTTGCATGCAGCTACATTGCAGTTGCAATGTAGTTACAGTGTACACTATAACTACCATGTAGTTAACAGGCATGGAAAATGAAGTTCAGCCGCTATATCTGTGATGTGATAGGGAGGCATGGACAGACCATGAACAAAGTGCATGTATATTTGTAGCTGGATGGTCGAGGTGGCTTTGTAATAATGACTTTTTTTTTTTTATTCTTTGGTAACCAGGTAAGGCCCTCTAGGCACAAGTGCCTGTTTTCAGGGGTAACCTGGGAGCACCAGGGTGGTTAAGTGACTTGCTCAAAGTCACACAATATGCAAGTGGAGGTTGTGGGAATCAAACCCAGATCTGCTGAATGTACCAAGCTCATTCACAGCTCATTACTTTAACTTCTAGGCTATAATGCCAACCCAAATTGTGAATAGAATACAAAGATCAGTGATTTGGGTCTTCCTCAATTTCCTTTAGCATGTGTGGTGGTTAGGCAGCTCTTGGTCTGGCAACTCCTGGCTGTCTCAATACCACTGAAGGTCTGGCTGGCCTGAAGTTGTTTACAGTGTAAGAATTTTAAAATGTGTAAATCCTTCATCAAAATTTGTGTTAACAGATTAGCCACGGATCAGTAGTTTCCTTCCTGAGTGACAAGCGTCAGTTTCGCTCCTTTCTGCGGATGATCCCAAGTGACAGCATGTATTCGCTTGGTCTAGTACAACTGCTGCTACACTTTGAGTGGACATGGACTGGAATTATAGCATCAGCTGATGACTATGGACAAGCAGGCAGCCAGAAACTAAAGACAGATGTTACTGCAACTGGAGGATGTATCACCTTCCTAGAAACAATCCCCAAAACAAATTTCAAGACAAAAGTTTCCCAAGTTATTCAGCAGATCCGAACATTATCTGTGAATGTCATCATTGTCTATGTATCTAAGGGGAACTGGCTACCAGTGATGGAGGAGATATCTTTACACAATACAACTGGGATGTCATGGATTTTCACAGGACGGGATTGCATAGTTTCTGAGGAGTATGGCAGGAAGGAGACATGGGATGTAGCGAATGGCACAATAAGCCTCGCACGACATTCAAGGCATCTTGCAGGATACAAAGAATATCTATACAGTGTCCATCCTGCAAGATCATCAGGAGATATTTTCATGACAACATTCTGGGAGACAGTATTTGGTTGCAAGTGGCGAAACAATGACAGCAATCAAACAGTTGTCCAGACTGTAGTTGATCAGGGTTCTGTACTTTGTTCCGGAGACGAAAAGCTGGCAAGGCCTGGCAAGGCTTTGTTTGATGAATTAAACTACATCCCCTACCGTGTCTACAATGCAATCAACGTAGTGGCACATGCCTTACACCTTCTATTGTCATGTAGAACTGAATATGGACCATTTCTCAATGGATCATGTGCTGACATGAATAATTTTAAGGCATGGCAGGTACAAGATTTTGTTAATTGTTTGACTGCTTTTAAAAGGTATGCCTTAAGTGGAGTTTCATCATTCAATCAGTGTTCCTCTACACCCCCAATGCAACACATTATTCTAACAATAGAAGTGCGATGTATTATTTTCATGTTTGTGCGCATGTGCAAAGCAAATATCTTCTGAGAGTAGTGGGCTTCAGAGGCATGCCACAGTTGTATCCAGTGTGGCTCAGGCTGCAGGATGCTTGAGAGTGACAGGCCAATGATTAACGAGGCTGATCATGATGCTGTTCTGCCAGCTGATGGGCGGAAACTTTGTATAGTTGAAAGAGGAGACTTCATGTAATTGAAAGGAGGCAGTCATGCCTATCAGACAACAGCTGCAGCCTTTCATCTACATGACACTGCTCACCCACTGAGTGGCATCATTATCAGCCTGCTTTGTTTTATCTTGAATATAGAATTCAAAAGCCACACACAGCTCTCCACAAAATAATTTTTATGTTGACCACATCCTCTTTTCACTGCCACAAAAAGCTAGCCCCTTTCTTGTAATCCCCACTCAGAGCCCTCCTCTTCTAAGCCCCACACCCTAGTTGACATGTCCTGCTTTAAAAATGCCCACCCTGGACTGAACAATACTGATGAGACTCCTTCCCCAATCCTGATATTTGTCTACCTCCTTGTGACCCTGAGGTGCCCAACTCCTAGTGTCACCCTTGCTCCTTTGTTTGCCATTTAAATCTAAAAGCACAAAACCATCCATTGACACCTTTGTCCTTCCTGACCCCCCACCCACCCACCCACCCTAATGTGACACTGCACTCAGCACTCAATGCACCCCACTCCCCCATACACCCTCACTTGCTTAAAAGAAGTCGAGTACGGAAAATCCACTTTGTCCTTCTTTGTCAACACCAGCCAGGAACTGAAGAAAGAAGGTAAGTCTGGTGAATGTATTTTCAAAGCATTTTGAACTTGTACTCATAACTGTATCAGTTTTTTTAAATTTTTGACCCAGATTTTCAACATGCCTTTTTGGGACCCCATATCATAAACAAGGTAGGTGAAATGTTTAAATTCCAACCCAAAGGGTGATTTTGCATACGCTCTGCAAAATCACCTTTTGGGTTTGTTTAAAAATGTTCACCTTCTGGGTTCACAAGGTTGGGTCATGAGAAGATTATGTTGAAAATCTGAAGTAAAATTAGTAACAAACAACAAAGTTATGAGGTACATTGGAAATTTTCAATGCTCGCTCATAACTTTTGCAATTTTCAATATTTTGACCCCCAAATTTCTACACAGTCATTTTTTCACACCACCTCATGAATATCATAGGTGTCATTTTCAAATGCTGGCCAGAACGTGTTTTCACACTTATGGCACAAAATGACATTTTGGCAAACATTTTACAAAAATCACCTTTTATGTTCAGAAGGAGGGGGTTAATAAAAAGACTGTTGAAAATTTAGAGTCAAAATATTAAAAAAACAACAAAGTTATGATGGTATATTGAACATTTTTAATGCTGACTCATAACTTTAGCAATTTTCAATATTTTGATCCTAAATTTTCAGCATAACCATTTTTTCACACCACCTCATGAATTTCATAGGTGTCATTTTCAAATGCTGGCCAGAATGTGTTTTTGCACTTATGACACATGATGACGTTTTGGTCAGTATTTTATAAATTACATCTGTCATGTTCAGAAGGGGGTGTAATAAAAGAAACTATGTTGAAAAACATTTGAGGTCAAAAAGTTCAAAAAGGAAAAAATTATGAAGTAATGTTGTTTATAGGGATTGTTGTTGGCCCAGTGGATACCACATTGCCTTCCCACGTTAGTTACCAGAGTTAGTTTGTGAGATCAGTGAGCTGGCTGAATGGGCTGAGGTTGTGGAGGGGAGGTGCTGTGGGGTTTACCACCTGTCTCAGCCTGGGGAGGGACAGATGAGTCTTCTGGGGCACAGACAACATCTTGTGGAAGGCAGGAGAACCTTCCATCACAAGGGGTTGACGTGTGCATCAAGGTCTGATGGGCCCATGTTCTGTGTTGGAACAAAACAAAAACAATGGTATTCAGAACTCACATTAGATTGAGAGGACAAGGTAATAGTTTGCAGGTTGCATCACAGGATGGAACTTTGTATGAAAATGTTTCCAGCATTAAATATTTGGGAATCACACTTGATCCCATCTTGAGTTTTGGCCCTCATATACAAGAAAGAATGTCTAAAATTCATTCTAAAATTGCATTATGGCCCAGTGGCACAGAGGGCTGAGGTGCTGGCACCTTACCTCAAACCACGCCGGCGACCTGGGTTTGGGAACGGACTCAGGATGCTGGGGAATGGCAGGGGAAGGAGTGGATTTGCTCTCCTCTTCTGGGGTGGGTAGCAAGGTGGTGTCACTCTGCAGCAGCCTCTGGTGGAGACCAGGAGCACTGCAGAGGTGGCACAAAGGAATAACGCAGAAATCCTGAAACTGCTCCACGATCAACTAGATAACGGCTTCCGGTCCACCGATGCCACCAATGCCCTGAAGGAGCCACTCCACCTCAGTGGCACCGCAGGGCCAAGTAGTTGTGCTGGTCTCCCCTCCTGATGCCTTCCCCCTCAGAGGAGGGGGACCCACCAGGCAAAGGGTTATGTCTGGGTTACCCTGGGGGTGGCTTCTATGTGAGGTTGGAGGCTCAGAAAGGGACAGGTGGATTGGATAGGGCCTTGGTAGCCCAAAGGAGCGGTGAGCTGTGGAGCATGAAGGAGGGAATAAATAAATAAATAAAAATTAAATTACATTACTATATAGATTATGTAGTTACCTAACTATGGAGCTATTGCCAGTCATGGTCTATTGCCAATGGCAGGGCCCCTACTTTTCTGCGGCACAGTGGGACCAAGTTCTGCGGCAAGACTACCATTTGCCTCAGAACTTCTGCGGTGGTGGTTTGTAATTTCTGCGGAAGTTCTGTGGCACTAACAAACTACCACATCACAGTGACAGCTTGTCATCCTGACTTCACTTTCATGGCAGTTTTTATAGCAATCAGGATGGTGGAAAACACAGTAACACTAGTTCAAAAAATAACAGAATTATAAAAATAATTTTATGCCTAAAAAAGCAAAACAGATGTCTCTCCCTTAAGGTCCTTGCCTGTTAAATAAATGACATATGCAGAGGGGATCTTATGTGATAAATAAGGTATTTCTACATGCATGCTATATATCCCACTAATGAGGTTTCCACTGTCTATCACTTATATATTTGTATGTGCTTTCTACACCACTCATGAGGTTCCCACTGTGTATCACTTATATATGTATATGCAATTTGTAACATACAGTATATACAAATGTGGGTGTGTGGTGAGAGACAGAGATACTGTATGTGTGTGTGTGTGTGTATATATATATATATATATATATATATATATTATTTTTATTTCCATGAACTTGCATCCTCATTCATACAGGTCCCATTAGAAATGGAATAGAGGAGTTTTTGCAAAACTCATTTTTGATGTCAACCTGCTTTCCCTGACACACTGTGTAACACCATCAGGCCATGACTTGCATGTGAACTGATTGTGTGATAGAGCTCTCCAGACCAGCACAATGTGTCCACCATGTGACAGAACACTGCACCATACATTCCCAGACTCCAAGCAATGATGTGTTCCATCAATCCTTGTGCTGCCCAGCCAGCTCCCAGAGCTAATCTCTGAACCTGAGTTGCTGGCATGGAAGCACAGCATGCTACCCTCTGGCCCAACAGCTGTCCCTGCACATAACATTTCTCCATAACTTTTAGGTGATTCTATCAACCAATGACAATATGTAATCAATAACCCTGGCAAAAATGCGTACAGTGCAATTATTTATTTAACAGGTCTATTGTTTCAACAGGTCTACACATTATTATATTCCACTTTTCTGGGCATAATTACTTTATTTTTCTTAAAAATGACAGTTAAATTCATTTTACCAGTTATTCATTTCAGATAGTGTCTCTATACCATAAAGGCACAAATAGGTTTGTACAAAGTGAGGTATGGACTTAACAGGTCTGTGCTACTGACAAGGTTTTGTTTAAGCTGGCCCTAGTGCAATAATGTATGACTGAAAATTGTATTTGGCTGTAGTGCAGGTTGAGCAAATATCACCATGCCTGATGTGCTGTGCCACCATCTCTGGCAGTGGGAGCTGTAGTAGATAAGTGACTGTTCATTTCTGTTGCAGATTGTAGCCATTTCATTAGCTAATGTATGATGTTATAGCAATGATAACATCACATTCTGAGCATATAGGGGGGTTTAGAATATAAAAAGAGGGGAAGGGAACCAGAGCCTATGGAAAAACAGAAATATTAATAAAAAATCAACAAGAAGAGTGAATTCTGCGGCACCGCAGAAGTTCTGCGGTAGATTGCAAGTTCTGTGCAAAGTTCTGCGGCCGCAGAATTCTAGGGGTCTATTGCCAATGGTAAACTACACGTCAATTTTAGCAGATAATTCTCTATTAAGTAATGTACCTTATCTAAAAAATCAGCCTTGTTACGGAGGATAGGAAAATTTGCATTGTTGGTTCCAAACATGCATCATTGTGATGTCCTCAAGGAACTGGGGTGGCTCCCAATTCCTTTATCTTTTAAATTGGTAATGTCCAGGTTTATTCATAGGATTACAAAGATGGGCACTCCTTCTAGTCTGAATAACCACCTGAGAGATTACAAACCTAATTACTGTACTACTCTCAGTCTTCAGATAACCATTCTTTTTTTAAATGTTTCCTTGGTGCATACATTACATGGGCAGTGCACCTTTGCTTTCTCCGCAGCTACAATCTGGAATGAAATACCACCACAGATTCATTATCGATCAAGTTATAGTGCCTTTTCAAGCACACTTTTATCTCATTTTAAAGGATTGTTCAATTCTGAATGCTCTTAAAGTAGATGCATAATTTTGTAATTAATTTGGTATGGAATTTGTATCCCTAATATATGGTGTACAATGTTCTACATATAATGTATACTGTATTGTGATATACAGTATGTTTCTTTTTAGACTCTGGGTCATACCTGTAAAAGGAATTGTATACCAGCATACGTACCATTAGTTAAACAAAGAATGAATAAACAAGTGGGGTGGCAAAAAAGGGGGGAAGGTATACCAGGCAGGATCTCACTAGGGTCACTACAGGTCCCCCACCACTGTCAGGCCCCCTACTGCTGTCAGCCACCCAACCCTGTCTCCCTCCATCTCTGGAACTTACTTTGTACCTTTGGCACTCCCCCAACACATTCCCCTCATGACAGAGATAGGAGGTAGATGGACTTCCCCCTTGACTGTAAGCCAGGTTGGCAGTCCATTACCCTGCTGTTACTGAGGTTAAAATGTAAAAAAGAAAACATTTACCAAGAAATGTTTGCAGGGCCAGCATTTGTCTCAGAGGGTAGCATGTTGTGTTCCCGTGCTAGTGACTCGAGTTTGGGGATGAGCTCAGAGAGCTGGCTGGGCAGCACAAGGATGGGACCAGCACTGTTGCACACCATAGCTCTAGGCCTGGGAAGATAAGCACACTGTTGTGCCACATGGTCAACTCTTTGTGGTGGGAAGGGGAGCCTTCCCTCACAAGGAGATGAGTGGGATAAACAACATGCATATATTTATAAACATTTATCATACAAGGTGCCCTCTGCATATTTCATTTATGCAATAGGATAGGACCTTGTGTAATAGATTATTTTTGGGGCTTTAAAAAATATATATTATTTAAAAAAGTTTGTTGGTTTATTTCATGAACTAGTGGTACTCTGTGTCCCCCCCTCCTGGTTGCAATAGCCATGGCCATGGACGCAGTGTCGGGATGATGAGCTGATATTGTAATGTGGTAGTTCATTGGTGCCACAGAACATCTGCAGATATTAAAAACCTTTGCCACAAAAGACCTGTGGCAAATAGGAATCCCACTGCAGAACTTGGTCACAAAGTGCTGCAGAAAAATTGGGGCCTTGATCACAAGCAGACCTTACAGTACCTTATCTTGCTTGAGTACTGCTAGTGTGAAACAATTATAAATGGGGTCAGCACAAAAAGGCTATTAGAAAACCACTCAGGCTTTTATTAAGTACAGACAAACATTACCAAAAAGCAGCACATAATACACTCTCTCATAAAAACAAGGCATGGCATACTGCTGGCCGGCTGCTCGAAATTCCGGCGTGCATGGCGTGTGTGGCTTGCAGGCAGATTTTAAGCCCTTGGGCGTTCAGACAAGGGGAGTGGTATGATTACTACATCAGTTCATTTTTTCACCACGTTTCTGATATACGCCAGTTGAAATGTTATGCTTTCCGCCAGCAGTATGCCATGCCTTGTTTTTCGGTTGCACAGTGCTGTTAAAGCTGTGTTTTCTAGTTAACTATTATGCTATATTTGCACTTTAGTTTTTTTCTCTTTCAATATTTTTAAGCTTTGAAAAGCAACGACTATGAGAGAGTGTATTATGTGCTGCTTTTTTGGTAATGTGTGTCTGTACATAATAAAAGCCTGAGTGGTTTTCTAATAGCCATTTTGTGCTGACCCATTTATAATTGTTTTACTTTATTTCATTTCAACTCCTGGGGTATAAAGTGCACTTCTCTGTTTTGAGACTCCATTGGTCCTTAGGTTTTTCATGGACCAGTGTTTTTCTGTATAACTTACTGTCAATGTGAGTCAACCACTAGCAAAAAAAAAAAAATTTAAAAATTGGCAATTGGCACCTGACTTTTCGTACTACATCTGTGAGACCTCATAGTGAAGGGACTTGCAGTACATTTTTATATAATGAGCAAAGTAAAAGAACCAAAACAAAACAAAAAAACCTTCAGAAATATAAAATAAAACCAACTTACTGGAATATTGTCACTATGACACAAACGTAGCAAAAAAAAAAAAAAATATATGGCTGAATTTTTGTCCTACATCTGTGAGATCTCATAGTGAAGGAAATTGCAGTAGACTTTTAGAGCCAGTGTAGTCCCAGCCAATGAAACCAGGAAAGAGGTTGTTACATAAGTAGCTGTAGTACTGTAGTAGTGAAGGGATTTTGCAGTTTTACATTAGTTTTGTGCCAGTGGTTCTCCCCTTCTTTCCTGGTGCTGGCTGGTGGGTCCATGCCTGTCTTGTGTGCCTCACTATACTGTGATCTTCAGCCACTCTGTGTGTGTTAGTGGTGTGTTGGGGTGTGTGTGTGTGTGTTGGGGTGTGTGTGTGTGTTGGGGTGTGTGTGTGTATGTGATGTTAGCAGTGTCAGTGACTCAGTAGGTAGCACACTCGCCTTTGAGGCTGGGAGATCAGAGGGCTGTGGGTTCAGTTCCCACATCTGGCACTTAGGTTAATATCCCAATACTGACACTGTAGTGCAGCATGAGAGGGGTGCTGCACTTCTGAGGTGCCGTCTTTTGGATGAGACGTTAAACCGAGGTCCCATCTGCCTGGATTGGTGGTAGTTCAGGTGGATGTTAAAGATCCCATGGCACCTATCGAAAAGAGTAGGGGAAATTTTTATTGACAAAGAAACTACAAACCAAAATCACATTGACAAAAATAAATACAAAAGACTCATGTAACAGGAAAATCAGAATCAGTCAACCATGGTAAGCATTTCCGTAAAGCAAACAATGATCCAGATGACAAACTTCTTAGTTCAGAAAAATAAACATCTTTTAAATCCTGTTCAATGTTTTGGACCACAAGTAGGTGGGATATATCTTTTTGCTGCAAGGTGAAAAGACAGCGAGCAGTCCATAAATGCCATTTAATGATGGTAAACAATAAGTTTAGAGTGTCAATATTCCACTTTTTCCAGGTCGCTGGAAACCTACCAAACAATAACATCTCATAAGTAACAGAAGTAAATAAAGGTTCCTTCCATCTGTTCACTAAAAATAACCACAAACCAGTGATATAGGAACAAAGAAAAAACAGGTGTTGTATTGTTTCATCCTGATTTACACATAAAGGTCTGGAACACAATCTTTCATTCAGCTGTTTATGTTTATGATTTGCCTTAATATTGATCTGTTCATGACAACTAAGCCAGTGTAGATCCCACATCTTCTGGGGGATGCGAGGATTCCTTAACAGTGTGTATAAAGCAGGTAAGGAAGTAGGGGGACATATGGGGAAAATTACAAGGTCTGCACAAGTGGTATCTATCAAAAAATTATAAATGGCTTTCCTATTTTGAGTCATAATCATATGGCTAGTAATCTTCCATTGTTTTAAACGGCAAAAGGTATCACGAAGATAAGAAGGGGTAGATGATACATGTTTAACCTGTTTCAAAGTGTTAAGGTCCCAAAGATGAAACCAGGGTTGACAGTATTGAAAAAAACAAAATTCCCATCCCACATCATAATTGACTAAAAGTGGTTTAAGATTAGTCACAAAAAATAAACTATTATAAAAAAATAATGGGTGTATCATATTAAGACCACCTTCCTTGAAAGGTAAGCAGGTAATGGAACACTTAATGGGATTCAGGTGGCTGCCCCATAAGGCCTGAAAAATATACTCAGATGTTTGGTTTCCAAAACACGGGGAACATAAGCCAAAAAACAAAAATCGAAGCAAGAGAGATTTATCAAGTAAACCCTCTTTTTTTTACTGAGTTTCCAGGTGTTTCAAAGAGAAACTTTGGCCTGCACTAGGTCCAGTTTGGGAGTCCAGTTGAGAATGTCTAAAGGACCTGAGCCAAATAGAATGCCCAAAATCTTAATAGGGGTGTCACAAAGTGCAATACTGGAAACTGTTACATCATTCGACTACTGAGATCCAAGCCGTCGACCAACACCTTTCTCCAAGTTCAGGGATGCTCCTGAAACAAGACCAAAGGACTTACAGAGATGGAGAGATGCGTCTGCCAAAGGAACATCAGCTACTATTAAACTCATGTCATCAGCATAGGCTAAAACAGAAAGTGGTAAGGAACAAATAGGCCTAACATTGTGTGCTGTATTAATGGTGCAGTAAGTGATCCAAAAAAGATATACAAAGGGACTGAGTGGACACCCTTATCTAACACCTCTCTTTAAAAGGTATCAAAGGACCCTTCCAGCCATTAACAAGAGGGATAGAAGTGGCTGTAGAATATAATAAGAGTAACCAGGAGAGAGTAGTCACGGGAACCCTATAATGTCTCAAAACCTGCCATAAAAAGTCATGACTCACCGAATCAAATGCCTGTCTTTGATCCAATGAATACAGGAGGCCTGTTAACTTATTTGAATTGGCATGTTCCACCAATTCCCGTAATAAAAGGACATGATTATGTATACTTCTGTCTGGAACATTACTAGATTGAGCTTCTGAAATAACAAGAGGGGCCAGTTTTGCTAGACGGAGAGCAATAATTTTAGTTAAAATTTTAAAGTCCGTATTCAATAGGCTAAGAGGCCTCCAATTAGTCAGCAATTTTCTGTCTCCTTTCTTATGGATATAGAAGGTACTACCTATATTAAATTCTAATGGTAAAGTATCAGCTTTTAAAAGGAAGTTATAAACTGCGGCCAATTCCACACTCAACTCAATATTAAGCAATTTATAAAGCTCATTCGGAAGGCCATCCAAGCCTGGAGATACTCCAGATCGCAGAGTTGTGATGACCTCAACTACTTCTCGTGCCTGAATATCACAAGCAAGCATATCAGATACTGATTGTTGCACATCAGGAACAGAAATGGGACTAAGGAAGGTCAATATATCATGTAGACATATAAGGAATGGACTGAATAAGTTTTGAGTATACTCGCCACATAATTTTGGATAAGCCTAGAATCAGTAATTGTATGACCAGCTTCAGTCACAATAGTATCAATGGTTCTCCCCATAATCTGTTTAGAAAAATGTGCAAATGGGCAGATCACATCATAGGCACCTTTTACACTTAAACGTTGACGTTGTTGCATTGAAGCATATTTTTTTGAGTGATATTCCATTAAAGATTTTTTCAGGGTACTAATTTGTGAAGAAAAATCCTGGCCAGTGGTATATGAAAGGGTAAGGAGTTTTTGCAGCTGATGTCGTGTCCTATGGTATGTGAAATAACAATCTTCATGATGGGTTTTGCTAAAGGATTTCAGTAATTTCGTCAAATCTTTCCTCGTATCTAACCACCACCACCAAGGATCATTGTAAAGAAAAAACACAGATTTTCTGTTTTGAAAAAAGATTTAAGAAGTGTTAACAACAGAGAATTCTCGAATAAGGAAACATTAAATTTCCAAGTGCCAGGACCAAAAGTTGCAACATTCTTAGGACCAAGAAAAATGGTAAGCAAATCATGATCTGAAAATTCAGCCACCTGTACTTCAACAGTGGAAGTTTGTAAAAAGGAGGACACAAAGAAAAAATCTATCCGGGTAGCTAAAGAGCCTTTATGAAAGGTAGGGGTATGTGTCCGGGAGAGAGAAAGATAAGCATCTTTCAGTTTTGCAGAAAATAAAAGATTTTTGAGAAAAGTGGTATCACAAAATAATTTTGTGGTTTTTGAGAATGAGGACCTGTCCTCAGTGGACAACCCACAATTGAAATCACCACCAAAAATGACGTGCATAGAGGTGTAAAAATAGGGTCGAACCACTTTCAAGAGTTCAATCCTAAGCAACTTGGTTTGTGGGGCATAAATATTGATAATCCGAAAAGGGATAGAAAGGAACCTAAAGTCTATCAATAATACTCTGCCTGGGCATAAATCTAGAATCTTAATAATAGAGACATTAGGAAGATGAAACAAAGTACCCACCCAGAACATGTTTCCTGTCCAAATGACCAATGGGAGGGGCCTAAATGCCAGGATTTTTGGGCCCTAGAAATTTCAGGCAAGGAATGGAATCTAACATCTTGTAGAAGTATGAGACTGGCAGTAAGGCAAGACAAAAACAAAAAAACTGAATCCCTCTTATGTTGTTTTTTTATACTGTTAACATTAACAGTATGTATTGCAAAAGAAGTAGACATATGCATAGCAATCACCTTTGCCTACCCTTCCTTGGGGTACATTCTTTATGTTTTGTCTTTATTTATTTATTTAGTTTTTGTTGACCGGGTAAGTGCGCTAGACAAATCCTGCCTATTTTCAGGCATGACCCGGGGGAGGGGCATACAGATGAATGCCAACTGACCTTGAACCAGATTAAGCTGTTGGTGGTATTTTTAGTGAATGAGGGAAATTTGGCCAGGACACCAGGGAAATTCCCCTACTCTTTCCGGTAGGGAATTTCATCACGCAGCCATGGATGCTGGAGAGCGGAGTCAGCATCACGATAGTGCTGCACTGCCTTTAGAACCTCCTGCTTTGCCTGGGACTACCCTGCTTAGTACTTCTTCGACTACTTTATGCAAGGAACCACACGATTCACCGGAGGTCCTGTTATCACTATCATTAGATGGTATAAACAACATACCTGATACTGCTTGTGCTCTGGATCCCTTTCCTATGACTTTGCCTTCTAATGCTGCTTTTCAAATGGAACGCATTATTTCACAGTTGCGGGTTCCCCCACCGGATCCTCTCCAGTGCACTTCCATTACCATAGGAGATGCGACAGGCTTGTCGCACTCGGGAGACTCTCCTATTACATCTAGCACATCTCAGTTACCACAGTCTTCTCACCTACCTACTTCTGCCTCTACTTCTACTTCGGACATTATGAGATCCCGATTTGGACTTCCAAATGAGACTTCAGCAGGAGATCCTGCTTGGACTACCTCAACTGCCTTACGCAACGCTGGCTAGACTGAAACAGTGTCAGGCTCATGGACCCCTGACCCGTCTTGGGATGAGGACAGACACAGTGTTTTATTCTCCCCCTCCAGGCCTGCACCTATGAGCTCCAATGAGGTACCTATCTTGAAACAGGACACTACTCTGTCACCTAATATTTGTAATGAACAAAATGTTATACCTACAGTAGCTTGGGGGGATGTAATGGATGCGACTGATGATTTAGCTACTAAACCGCCTATTGTACCTGAATCTGATTTAATTAATCTGTCTTCACCTCCTGATGAGGAAATTACACATCATGCTCCTTCTTCCCCTGTCCAGGATTTAGACATTATACAGCCCCCATCCAGCCTCCTGGACTCTGTCTTACCCCCTCCGCTCTCCATTTTTGATGACCCTGGAGAGGGTACCTCCTCCACAACCCCCACCCTACGACCCTCCCCAGTAATACCCCCCTCTGCTCCCCACACTGGCCCTGTGCTTTCTGATTTATTTAAGAACAAACTAGAGCAAGCCCCACATAGAAATGCTGTTCATCTACATTATAGAGGTGGGCTTAAGGAGTTCCCGGACAGGTATTATGTTGCTTGCATGTTACTGAAAGGCACCATGCAATACCAGGCTTCTGATATATATGCATTGATTCATGTTTCTGGGGAGGAAACATTTGATGTCAGTTTTAAAACCACTGTTGGTTTGGAAAAATTCTGGCATAAGTATGCTTCCTTAAAAAACACCTCTCCCTGGACTCCATTTTATGTTATCCTCCTTACTAAACCTTCCATACGTACAGTCATCATTAAGTTTCGGAATGAGGGGGTAAGTGTCAGTGACATAAATCATTGGCTACAGAAACACTGCACAGTGTTATCCCCTCCTGAGGCACTTTTGGATGACGAAGGCCTCTGGACGGGAGGATGGAAGTTCAAAGTCAAGCTCTTTTTGGTTAACTCTGAACTTCAACACATTCCTAACAGTTTCTTTTTAAGTAAAGACCGAGGCATCTGCTTTTATGGAGGTCAGCCCAGGGCATGCTACAAATGTGGAGCACACACTCACCTGAGTAGCATGTGTGATCTCTTGAAATGTAGTCTTTGTGGGGGATATGGTCATCCAAGTGTTTCTTGTCTGAATGTCTTTAAATGTAATTTATGTGACAAACCAGGGCACGCTTACCACCAGTGTCCTTGGGCTAGCAAAAACAGTAAGGGAGGCTGGGATCCTGATATGTTGGTACAGAAGGCACAGGATAACAGGCAGGATGTTCCCATTTCACATGTAAATGTTTCTGACCTTATGGATACTGCCCCCCCATTTCTCCTTCAGTGCTTAATGAGATTCCACCTACAATGCAGGACCATCCTGCCCCTTCTATACCTGCACCCACTTCCTTACCCTGTCCTGAAACTAATACAGTAACCACTTCTACTGAACAGGAAGGTTTTAAACCCAGCAGACGGGTCACTAGGGCTGCTGCACGGAAGTCTGTGAAATCCTTTGACCTCCTCCTTTCTAATCCCTTCGAATGTCTTAAAGGAGGCAAAACAGAGTCTGATGGAGAATCTCACAATTCAGTTCCTCCTTCAGACGTTGAATTTTTCACACCCAAACCTCCTGATGTGTTCTGTAAAAAATCTGGTAAATCTCTTAAAAGTAGCAAAAAACGAAAAATATGACGATCACGGACGGCAGTGGATGATTTTACACTTCCTCCTGACATCACTTGCTGTAGCCACTCTTAATGTTTGTAGCATTAAAAGCTACAAGAAGAGAATGGTCTTTCTTCATCTAGCTGCTTCCCTACACCTTGACATTCTTTTTATTCAGGAAACACATATTACCTCCCTATTTGAGGTACAACACCTCAAACGCAGTTGGATTAAAGGGTCATCTTATTGGACCTTTGGAGACAGTGTTGCTGATGGGATAGCTATTTTATTCTTTTCCACACATTTCACTATTACACGCATTATTGATATTTCTCCTGGCAGGGCCTTCATACTTGATTATACTTTCAATAATTGTCAGCTTCGTCTACTTAACATATTTGGCCCACAAATGAAAGCCTCTCGTACTGCATTATTTAAATTATTTCTACCGTATTTATGCACCACAAAACATATTATCGGGGGGGGGGATTTTAATTGTTCCTTAGATGTTACATATCGTGCTATGGAAGGGAAGAAGATTTATTGTGACTCACTGGCTTTATTTGACATGATAAAAGAAATGAATCTTACTGATGCTTACCGCTCATTACATACTACTGTTGGTAATACTTATCATAGGTCACGCTTTCATTCATGAATTGACTATTTATTTCTTCACCACACTGTATTGCACAAACAGCCACCCTTCGACCCTTAGAGATCTCTGATCATTTCTTACTTACCTGTAGTTTCTGTATTGGTCATCCCCCTGTCTCTTTACTTCCTCCCTCTCCTATCTGGAAATTAAATAATTCTCTCATCTCTTCTCTAGAACTGCAAGATCGTGTACAACTACTATTCCATGCCTGAATTTCAGTTCTATGCTTTTATGATTCTTTGCTACAGTGGTGGTTTGACACTAAGTTAGAACTTAAACACCTTTTTCAATCAATGGGCAAACGGATAGACCGTGATGCGTATATTACCTACTTATTTCATAGAAATCACTTATATAGATTGTTATCTTTACCATGTCTTCTATAGATTACTCTTCCCAAATAAACTCCGTTAAACGTCAGATGATCTCCTATCAATATAATAGTGCCTGTACATTAGACTTCTTCATGAGAGTCGGATCTTCACACTTGCCTTCTACAAACCCGTTTATTGCACACAAAGATAGAATAAAACACACGGTAATGAATGGTTTATTTAACCAGGATGGCGTCATTACTTATACCACACAAAATATGTTAACAATAGTTCAGTCCCATCTACAGAATTTGTTTTGTAGGCCTACTCCTTTACCTTCCAACTTTTCTGCATTTTTTTCCTGCCCCACTTCCTCAATTCCCTGAACATTGTGCTCAGACCCTCGTTGCTCACATTACGCAGGAAGAAGTAGCTTCTGCTATCACTCACTTATCGTTTCAAGTCTCTCCAGGTCCTGATGGATTGACTCATGAATTTTATAAAACTTTCAAAGATAATCTCCTAGAAATCCTGACACAAGTTTTCAACTATATTTTGGTTTGTAATGAGGTTACCAGAGACTTTGGCTTATCATTTCTGAAATTTATCTACAAAAAAGGTGACGCTCATGATTTATTCAATTGGAGACCATTACATCTTCTTAACACTGATTACAAATTACTAGCATTTATTCTAAATACTAGGTTAGCACACCTGGCCCCTGACCTATTAGATTCAGCTCAGTCCTGTGCTATCCCAGGACGTTCTATACAGAACAATTTATTTCTCCTGCGGGAACTATTTGAGGCAAAAAATCACAATGCTCTCACTGGGTTTATACTTTCCTTAGACCAAGCGAAAGCATTTGACTCTGTACAACATACATATTTACTATATGTTTTACGCTCTTATGGTATCCCTGCTCCATTTATCCAATGGATCATACGTCTCCTTTCTATGGCATATTTTACACCTCTGGTTAATGGTCATCTGGGTATCACCTTACTTCAGAAGACAGGCCTCCATCAGGGATGCCCTTTAAGCCCATTATTATATGCCTTCACGTTAGATCCTGTTATAAGACATATTTTATGGGATTCTAACATTGTTGGTATTGCTCCGCACCCGAAACTGCCTTCTGTTAAAATTTCTGCCTATGCAGATGATGTTGTGCTCTTTGTTCAAGATAAACGATCCGGGGACCGAGCCATAGATGTTTTTCATTCCTTTTCCAAACTCTCGGGTGGTGCTCTTAATTTAAGTAAAAGTGTTACTATCCCCTTAGCTACTGACTCTGTTCAGATTACTGATATAGGTGGAATTCCGCTATGTTTAACCCCTCACCGTATTTTAGGTATTTGGTTTAATGTTCCAAATCCGACAACATATAATTGGGAACAACGTTTAGGCATAGGAGAAGTGAAAGTTGCCCTTTGGAAGTCTTGGAAATTGGATAAGAAAAAGAGAGTATTAGTGGTAAAACAATTTCTTATTCCAATTTTTTTATATCTTAGTTATATATATGCCCCTCCCCGTGCACTAGAAACCAGACTTTTAAGCATATTTTTTCAAATGATATGGGGGAGTCGTTTAAACCCTGTTAGATGTCCTTTCACATATTTGCCTGTAAAACAAGGAGGACTTAACATGGTAAACCCTATAATTTTTTATTTGTCCTTTTTTCTTTCCCAATTATTTTCTAGATTACGCTCAACTACTCATGTTTGTGATACATGGATTGCTCATCACATGCATGATATCTAGGATGACTGGGGTTTACTCCCCCCATCCTTGCCCATATCCATGGTTCCCCTACTTATGCCATAGATAGCTTTAGGAAATTACGTAGCTGGAAACTTACTAAAGTATCTATTGAATCACTTCCATGGAAACATTTGTATGAGTTTCTTCTTAATCTTTTCAGGCCAGATATACAATTCCCATTCTGTCCCCCTTCCAGCACAGGGAATGCCTTATTAATGTTACAAGATGCCCGTATACCTTTACATATGTGGGACATTACATGGTTATGCTGTCATGGCCGCTTACCAGTAAGAGAGAACCTTAAGCATAAATCATCTCAAGAGAGAGATATTGCCCTAAACCTTCCTGCCTTGCTATTGAGGAAACCATGTCTCATTTTTTTCTGGAATGTCTGGATGTATTGTTATTCTGGAAAACATTGGCCAATAAATGGAAATGGCCATTCCTCAGCCATATCACATATCAAATATTGATATTGAATGATTTTCCTTTTTCACAAATACCATGTCACCCTAGTACACCCAGAGTGATCCTTTCAGTTTGTAAATTTTATTTATGGCAAGCCTGTTGTCAATATACTTTGCAACAGATCAGACTGCCTCCTCAAACTGTTATTCAGCATATTGAAACTGCATTGCTGATTCTTAAAAATTCAGAGTGTCGTAAACTTTCAGCTCCCTCTGCTACTTCTTTATGGACAACTATTACGTTTTTGTATTAATGACATGTCTCTTATAGTTTAACTATTGTTTTTTTCACAATGTTTCTTTATACTTGAATGGATATATTTTGATTCTCATGTATCATAATGTTTCATTTGTTTACTTTATATACACTTGATGTTATGTTTCCTTGTCTAATAAAATTCCCCTACTCTTTTCGATAAGTGCCATGGGATCTTTAATATCCACCTGAACTACCACCAATCCAGGCAGATGGGACCTCGGTTTAACATCTCATCCGAAAGACGGCACCTCAGAAGTGCAGCACCCCTCTCATGCTGCACTACAGTGTCAGTATTGGGATATTAACCCAAGTGCCAGATGTGGGAACTGAACCCACAGACCTCTGATCTCCCGGCCTCAGAGGCAAGTGTGCTACCTACTGAGCCACTGACACTACTTGGCTTTCCTTTTTTGGGACCCCACATTGTCGATAGGGACTTCAGTATCTGTAGTAAGTTCAGGGTGAGAGGACTGGACAGAAGAAGAGTCAGAGTCTGTGTTTTCAGAAGTATGTTGCAGCAATTCATATTTATTCATCAAAGGGCGAGTCTCTACCCTCTGAGCCTTGGAGGAAGGTGACCCAAACTTTCTTAAACCCCTTGTAATTCTAGAAGGTGTAGTAAAAGGGTCAGAAGGGGAAGGTTCCATTGTTTCTAATGGAGCTGGGTGGGGTCCCATAGAAGAGCCACCAGAAGTAGAACAGTTAGGAAGAACTGGGGAAGAAAGAGGGTGGGGAGGTAGAGAAAATGTAACAGGTTGTGGGACAGGCTCAGTCAAATCCTCCCCAGCAGTTACTACAGTGGCAGTGGAAACAACACTATGTGATTCAGCTAAAGTGTAGGAGGAGGGCAACTGTAGAAGTAAAAGAAGAGGGACCCTTAATGTTAGAGCATTGGGCCACTGTAATAATAAGCCATTGTTCCTCTCCATCAGCTAAAGTAGGAGAATTATGGGCAGCCCAGGAACATTGCTGAAAAGTATGTTCCAGGTCTTCAAATAAAACACAGAGAGGTTCTTCAGTACACTGTGAGCCTGTATGACCAAGACCACCACAAACAGTACATTTAATAGTGTCAAAAATACTGCTGAGATGAGAGGTGGAACTGCACTTATAACAGGCTTTAGGTTGTCCAGAATAGAACAAAACTCCCCTATCCCTGCCTAACAGAAAACTATTGGGTAGGTGTTGAATACCAGTATCAGTAGTCCGGAGCATAACCCTAACCTTCCACCCTCCCGTCCACAAATTTTCTGAATCAAAAATAGCTTCAGGGTCAGAGAGCACTGTACATCTTTGTTTCAGCCAAACTGTAATATTGTTCAAACTAACACCTTAATTTCTAAACAGAATAGTGACAGCCTTTTGTGCAGGTTTCGTTAAAGGAATTGCACTGAAAGGTGACCATAAAGGGATATTTTTCAGCAGATGAAATTGGGACCAAAATTTCTCTAAACCTTTTAAGGTTTTAAAACTTATATCAAAATGTGACTCATTAGAAACATGTATCAATGTGTGGATATCATAAGCAACAAATTTCATGGAGTCTTTAAGCAAAGTGGGCCCAACAAAAACCCTATCAAGCATTTCAGGTAAACCCCCCAAATACTGTAATCTGACAGAATTGTGTCTCTTAGCCTGTTGGATGGGAACAGAAAAACAAGATGCATACGTTTTAGTAGATGTAGAAGCAAGAGAAGTCGGTCATTCAGTCCGTTGAGGTGGTAGACCAGGGCCCTGGGGTGGTAAACTTTGGTGAAGAGGGTAGGAGTCTGAAAATGGAGCTGCAGGAGAAGTGGAAACTGGTAAATTGAGAATTGGATTCTGTGTTAAGTGCAAAGCAGGTGTAAGCGTAAAGTCCAACTGGTCTTGCATAGGAGAAATAGCTGGGGCGTCTGCAGGGGTGATCCGAACGGGGGGAAGGACCGGAGTGCCAGATACCAACAACTGGATCCCTCTCCCACCCTGCTGCAACAAGAGCAGAGTCAACTGACCAGTCTCCCTGAGGAACAACCTCTGCAGGGGACAAGTCAGACGCAGAGGTTCATGGAAGAAGATCGGGGAAAACAGCGAGGTTTTCAGGAGAAGTTTCAGCAGCAGGAGCAGAAGAAATCGTCGAACAGACCACGTTGGAATGCGGAAATGTCAAGGCTGGCTTTCGGCCATCTGACGCAGCAGTCTGCAACAGTGAGTCAGAGTCAGTAGGCAGCTGCAAAGCTGAGTTCTGAAGTGCTAAAAGCTCCTGTTTCTTTGTAAGATAGCGTGTTTCCTCTAATAATAGCAAAGCGTCCACATCTATAGGTCGTAAACATTCAGTATTATGTAGAGACTCTTTAGCAGATGCTAGCTGTTGCAGTATAGGAACAGACTGGGAAGAAACAATTGTTTGCTTACTTTGATCCATCGAGGTTTCTGAGGAAGGAAATGAAGTGGTAGATGCATGCAACTTAGATCCATTACAAGAAGCTTGAGGAAGAATCGATGAGGTCTCTGGCAATCCAGAGACAGGGAAGGAGACCAACTCCCCTGCCTCCAACACCTCCATGTCCTCCACAGCATGTCCAGAGGTAGCCATCTTGGTCCCACCGGAAAATGGATCTCCCCTGCTCACAGGAAGCAGAGTAGGGGAATTTCCCCGGTGTCCTGGCCGAATTTCCCTCATTCACTAAAAATACCACCAACAGCTTAATCTGGTTCAAATTCAGTTGCTTACCATCTGTATCCCCCCCTCCCCCCGGTCGCCCCTGAAAAAGGGACATCTAGGCCCAGTTGGCTTACCGGGTCAACAAAATTCAACAAACAAACAAACATGTTGGAATGTGACTTTCCTGCCAGTACTCCTGTTCCTCTCCTCCTCACATTCAAAATCGTGTAGGTATGGTAACATTCGGAGAAAGTATGACAGAAGCAGGAACAGCAGCAGCACACAATAACATCATCATGGGTTTTTGATAGAAACCTGAACACACCCTGCAGATTAACCATAACTGTAGCCGGTGCTTAATCATGTGGTAACTTCTTCAATTGCAAATTCACAGAGGCCCTAAGCTTCTCTTAAAAGAAGGAGGATACATGTACTGTATGATAGAACCCTATTTATATAGAAACATAGAGTGATGTAAACAACCTAGAGGATCCACCTTTAGCTTGTTTAGTCCTTCTAGCACTTGTTCTTCCGTGAAAGGGCTTGTATCCACCCTTGATATTGATACGTCTTTTTTTATTGGTGTATGTCCATTTCCTTCTTTTTCCTTTGTGAAAACTAAGCAGAAGTACTTGTTTAGGACCGCTGCTTTTCCCGTTTTTGTCCACTAGCCCACCTCCCTCTTCTGCAAGTCTTACAATTCCTCCCCATCTCTTCTCTTCTCTTCTCTTCTCGTCTCTTCTCTTCTTTTCTCTTCTCTTCGCTTCGCTTCTCTCTTCTCCCTGATATATCTAAAAAAGGTTTTATCACTACTTTTTTCTCTCTGTGCTATGTTTAGTTCTATTTCAGCTTTAGCCTTCCTTATTACTTTACCTACCTCCCTCAGTTTCTCTTTATACATTTCTTCATCTTTTTCACATCCTGACTCCTTTAATTTTCTGAGTGCTAGCCTTTTCTCCCCACTTTGGTTGCCACCTCTCTTATGAACCATAGTGGGTTTCTTCTCTTTTTAGCCTTACTTATTCTTCTGGAGCATTGATCTGTGACTATTGTTATTGCTTTCTTCAGATTAGCCCTTGACTCTTTCCCCACCTTTGTTTTTGAGTGACTGGTGTCCTCAAATGTGTTCGCTCCGAAACATATTGATTGGGATTACTCGAACCTAGATGGTTCCCTACTTCTAAAAAACTCTCAGGGGATGGTCAGTGACTTGGAAACTGAAATTCAGTGCCAAAAAGTGTGCTGTGATGTATTTGGGATGCAGGAACCTGAGAGCACAATACACCCTTGGTGGGGAGGACATCAAAGAAATGGAGCAGGAGAGGGATCTGGGGATCACAGTGTCATGTAACCTTAAGATGGGAAACCAGTGTAGCAGGGTGGTGGGGAAGGCCAATGGAATGTTGGCATGCATTGGCAGGGGTATCACTAGCAGAAGGGGGAGGTACTGATGCCCCTCTACAAAGTCTTGGTAAGGCCACTCCTGGAGTATGGAGTTCGGTTCTGGAGGCCACACTGATGAAAACACATAGATGGGATCGAGAAAGTTCAGAGAAGGACAACCAGGATGGTGCAGGGTATGCAAGGGAAGACATACGAGCAGAGGCGTAAGGAACTGGATCTGTACACGTTGGAGACTAGAAGGGAGAGAGGGGGACAGGATTGAAACTTTTAAATATGTCAGGGGTATCAACAAAGTAAAGGAAGGATGTTTACTTAAAGGGAAGGAGGGGCTGTAACTAGAGGGCATAGCCTATGATTACAGGGAGGAAGATACCGAGGCAATGTGAGAGGATGATTCTTCACAGACAGCATGGTGGAGGCATGGAACAGACTTCCAAAGGAGGTAGTGGGGGCTGTAATGGTGGAGGGATTCAAGAGGGAATGGGACAGTCATATGGGGCTGAATAGCAGGGGGAGGGGGGTTCCAGAGGGGGGAGGGATGAGTAATGAGGGGTAAAGGGCATGCTGGATGGGCCAGTGGGGTCCTTTTCTGCCACCAAGGTTCTATGATTCTATGTCATGTACCTTTTTTGCAGTTAGTAAGTATCAGACCCAGGACAGCTCCTCACCTTGCTGGTGCATTTACTAGCTGCCTCAGACAAGCCTCCCTCAGGGCTGCTAGAATATCCCTGCTCCTTGCTGATGCTGCCGTATATGGGCCCCAATCTATATCTGGCAATTTGAAGTCCCCCACTAGTTTCATATCACCTTTATCTGCCATTTTATGTATGGTCTGCATTAGTTTTACATCCCATAGAAACATAGAAACATAGAAGTTGACGGCAGATGAGGACTTCAAGGCCCATCCAGTCTGCTCATTTCTTCTTCTACCTTATGAATGTGCCATCGGCTTTTGTTCTGTCAATGGCCTATCTATTCTTACTTATCTGTGTTGCTCCCTTATGCCTATCCCATGCCTGTTTGAAGCTCTGCACTGCATTCGTATCCACAACTACCTGAGGTAGGCTGTTACTTGCATCCACCACCCTTTCTGTGAAAAAGAACTTCCTCACATTACCCCTTAATCGGTCTTCCTCAAATCTCATGGTGTGTCCTCTTGTCCTATTTTTTTTATATTGAAACATGTTAGACTCTTTCACCTTGTTAATGCCCTTAAGGTATTTGAATGTTTAAATCATATCACCTCCCTCCTTCCTTTGCTCTAGGGTATACATATTGAGCTCTGTAAGTCTGTCCTCATATGTTTTCTGATGCAGTCCCTGCACCATTTTGGTTGCCCTTCTCTGGACTGCCTCAATTTGGTTAATGTCCTCGTGAAGATGTGTGGCCTCCAGTACTGCATGCAGTACTCCAGATGGGGCCTAACCAGTGTCTTGTAAAGAGGGATTATTACCTTCCTCTTACGACTTGTGATACCCCTGCTAATACACTCCAACATCCCTCTAGCCTTACCTACTGCTTTAGTGTTCTGCTTGGATGATTTCAGGTCATCTGTGATAATGATGCCCAAGTCTCTTTTTTCCCTTGTGACTGCCAGCAACTCCCCTCACAACCTATAGGTAGCTTCAGGGTTTCGCTTCCCTATGTGCATGATCTTGCACTTCTTTGCGTTAAACCCCAGTTGCCGCTCTTCCGACCATTTTGCCAGTTTATCCAACTCTCTTCTCATTCTGCCCACCCCATCTGGATCATCTACTCTGTTGCAGATCTTAATGTCATCTGCAAACAGACAAACCTTACCCTCCTGTCCATGTGCAATGTCACTGATGAATATATTGAAGAGGACTGGCCCCAGGACTGATCCCTGAGGTACCCCATTTGTGACTTGTATCTCTTTTGACTGCATACCGTTTACCACCACTCTCTGTTTTCTGCCCATCGACTAGTTGGCCACCCAGTTGACCAACTTCTGACCCACCCTGAGCCTACCCAGCTTATTAATCAATCTTCTATGTGGAATAGTATCTAAAGCTTTGCTGAAGTCAAGGTAGGCAACATCAACTGCTCCCCCTTGGTCCACCACTCTGGTTACCCAGTTAAAAAAATCTATGAGATTAGTTTGTTAGGACCTTCCTGTTGTATACCCATGCTGTCTTGGATCCTGTGCTCCTATGGATTCCAGGTGGTGCATTATCCTTTCCTTAAGGAGTGCCACCATAATCTTGCTCACTACTGAGGTGATACTGACTGGTCTGTAGTTCCTTGCCTCCTCCTTGCTACCACTCTTGTGGCACGGGATCACATGAGCCCTTCTCCAGTCTTCTGGGACCTCTCCTGTGCTCAGAGACAAACTAAAGAGTTCTGATAATGGCTCTGCTAGTTCCACCCTTAGCTTCTTTAGTACCCTGGGATTTATGCCATCAGGTCCCATTGCCTTGTCCACCCTGAGCTTATCGAGCTCTTGTAGGACCCTTTCTTTTGTGAAGGGACTAGTGCACACCTCCCTCCCCCCTGTGTCCATGGAGCTGAGCTGTGGTCCCTGCCCTACTTTCTCTTCAGTAAATACTAAGCAGAAGTATCTATTTAGGATAGATGCTTTTACATGGGCCTCTCCTCACACTGCCCCTTATCCCCTTTGATCTTAGTAATACCCCCTCTGGACTTTCTCTTTTCACTAATGTATCTATAGAAAGTCTTGTCACCTTCTTTTACTGATCGTGCTAGTGTTTCCTCGGTTTGGGCCTTTGCCTGCCTTACTGCTTTCCCTGCTTCCCTTAGGGAAGTTTGGTATGCCTCCCTATTTTCATTCCACAGTGTTCCCTTATTTTTCCTGAAGGCCAGCCTTTTGGCTCTGGCCTTTTCTGCTACTGTTTTTGAGAACCAAAGCGGTTTCCTTCTTCTTTCCTCTTCATTTTCTCTCTAACACAATGGGATGTTGCTTCAAGTATTGCATCCTTAATGCTTGCCCACTGTGCCTGTACCCCCTCACCTGTATTTCTTCTTGCCAGGGCTAGCTTAACTCTGTTGGCCATCTTATCAAAGTCAGCTCCTCTGAAGTCCCATATTTATGCCTTGGAATGGGATGATTTAGTTCTAGTGGCCAAACTGAACCATACCATGTGATGGTCACTGGCCCCCAAGTGATCTTCTACCTGGAGATCTGTGATCCTTTCCCTGTTAGTCAGTACAAGAGCTAGGATAGCCCTGTCTCATGTGGGTTGTTGTACCAGTTGTTTGAGGCCTTCCCTCTGTGGGGAATCTACTATGTGTCTAGTTCTGGCAGATGTTCCTGCTGGTATTGACCAATCTGTATCTGGCATGTTGAAGTCTCCCATTATCAGAACCTCCCCTTTAGCTGTCATGTGTTGTATATCTTCTAACAGTAATGTGTCTATGTCTTCCCCCCTGGTCTGGAGGCCTGTAGACAACCCCAATTCGTATGGCTGTCCCATTTCCTGTTTCCAGGGTGACCCACAGTTCTTCTGGCTCCTTATGTGTATTCTGAATTTCTGTAGCTTTGATATTTTCATTGACATAAAGGGCCACTCCACTCCCCCCATTTTGCACCTCGGTCTCTTCTGAACAGTATTTAGCTGGATACTGAAGTCTCCCAAGTGTGGTTACTGGTGAACCATATCTCACTAATGGCTACTATGTCCAGTTTAGCCTCTGTCATTATTGCCTGCAGGTCTGGGATCTTGTTTCCCAGACTGCGAGCATTTGTGTACATGATTTTCCACTGGCCAGATTTCAGTGTGTTAGTTGTTGGGTGAGGTCTAGCATTTCTCCTGTGCGTCGTATAGGGGGCCGGACCTTTTTCCTTACCTGGTGATGCAAATGAACTACAAACATGCTGAACTCCGGTTTGATCACTTGCTGAGGAGGAACGGGTGTTCTTCCCATTCGACGTATCGGGTGCTGCACCCCTCTCCCCATTTGCTAGTTTAAATATTCTGCAAAGATGTCAAATGTCTGCCCCAATGCACTGACTTCCTCCTTAGTTAGATGCAGTCCATCGAATTTAAAGAACTTTCACTCCCAAAACTGTTGCCAGTTACCTACAAATTTGTGTCCTTTTTCCTGGCACCAGCCCTTGAACCACATGCTTAGCTCTCCTAGCTCCCTTTCTCTGACCTTCCGTCCATCTGTCCCCCTCTTCCTGACTGGCAGGATCTCAGAGAAAGAGATGCCAGATGAAATGGATGATAGTTTGTCACCCAACCTGGTCAGGTGTTTCTTGGTCTCCACAACTGACCGGCTGGAGAGATCATTATTCCCTATGTGTACCAGGACATCGATGTTTTCTCCTGCTTCCTGTACAATTTTAGCAATGCGGTCAGTGTCTCTCCATGTTGATGTACAGTACTTGGGAGACATCTGACCATTACTCCTGGTAGGAGATAAGTATCAACTCCCCGAATCATGGAGTCATATATGATAAGAAGTGTTTTGGATTTCCTTTTTGCTTTTTTTGTTTTGGTTCCTGTTTTGGGCGAGTTTTGTTGTGCTAGCTCCTGTGCTGCAGTGTCCTGCTCTGCAGTGTCCTCTGCCCCTTTGTTTGATTTCAGAGATAGAGGCAGATACCTGTTTGTAGTTTTTATATGGCTTGTGGAGGTGATATGTTGGAGAGCACTGAGTGATGGAGCACCCGATTTGCCCCTCCTAACCACCTGCCAACCTCCCGGACCAACTATCCTCTGCAGTCAAGGTGCTTCTGTTGGATGTTGGGGAAATGGCAGGTGGTTCTTATAATATATTTACTCCTGAATATGCGATTCAAGGTGCACAATCTCTGTCCATGCTGCCTGGAGCTGAGCCCTTAGATCTCCAGTGGCCCAGCATGTAGGACAGTGTCCTAAATCCTGTATAACTGCCCTTTTGAAATGTGTCCCACAGCACTTGCAGTTAATAATATCCATTCCAGACAAGTTGCTGGGTTTATAACCTGGTCAGAGTAATTAGAAGGAGGAAAATGAAAGAAAAAGTTTGATTTTGTGTTTTGTTTGTTTGTTTTTGTATAACTTGTTATAACAAGTTAAATTACTTTTGCCCCTGTAAATGAGGTCACTGTGTGGATATCCCTCTGATCTGCCTCTTCCTGCTTTGCTACCGAAAATGTCATGACTGTGCTACCCTATAAAAGGAGTGTAGCGAGTGGTAGTTGGGGATGGTGGTGGCTGGGCCCTTCCCCTGCTGAAAAAGGAGAACCATGGATGAAAGAAACAAGGAGGTAAGAGCAGAAACAATCAGCCAGCAACAAATGCAGTAGTCCTGAAAGCTTAGTCTAATGATAGATAAAAGTGTAAAGCCTGTAAAGCACCACCTGTAATAATTTCACAGAAGATATACCGTGTAAGAAACACTTTGCTGCAGAGAAAAATAAAGCAGTAACAGAAAATATAACTTGCAAAAGACAATTTGAATCAGAAGATTACAGCAGCAATCTGTAAGCACACACCTGTAGGCACACCCTGTACTAATGCAGCGGAAGGTATACCCAGCAACAACAATTTGAATCAGAGAAAAATAAAGCAATACAATGTTACCAACAAACAGTAAGAATCCCTATGAGTACAAAAGAAAATAATAACACACCGTAAATCTGCCTAGTCAAAAGAAGCCTTAATCCTTTTCCTTGCTCTGGTAAGGTTCTTTGCTCTGTCCTTACAAGCAACCTAGAAAAAAAAAGAGCTCAGGTGAAGCTAGGTGCCTTTGCCAGCAAACCTAGTCTTCCATTTTTGCCCTTTTTCCCCCCTGTGTTGGGGGTCTGTAGATAATGCCTATACGGATTGCTGTCCCATTTCCATTTTTGATTGATAGCCACAGAGCCTCTGACTCACCTTGGGTCACCTGCAACTCTGTTGCATTTATTCCCTCTCTGATGTAAAAAGTGACCCCTCCCCCCATTTTTCCATTTCTGTCCCTCCTAAATAGGTTGAAACATGGGATGGCTGTGTCCCAGCCATGGTTTTCAGTGAACCATGTTTCAGCCACAGCCACCCAGTCCAGCCTATCTGACTCCATCATGGCTGTGAGGTCTGGGATCTTGTTGGCTAGGCTTCTTTCATTTGTAACCATTGCTCCCCACACCCATCTCTCCCCTTTGTTGGTGTATGTTCCTCCCTTATGGTGTTTCCCTTCTTTTTTTTTCTGGGCAGCTTTTATTTTGTTTTTTATGCACATGTTGCTGCACTCCTTCTGCAACACTTGTGCTTGGACCTATTTATTGTTTATGTGTTGTTGGAGGAGTGGCAACTGGCTCGCTAGTGTGTACGAGTGCTGTTGCTATCTCCCCATTCCTCAGTTTTACTGTCCCATGTAGACATCGAATTTCTGCCCAAGTGACCTCATCCCCTCCTTTGTTAGGTGGAAGCCATTGTACCTAAAAAATCCTCTCTTCTAGAAGTCCTGCCAGTTGCCGATGTGGTGACCCTTAGACTGGCACCACCCATGCAGCCATGTGTTTAGTTCTGAGATTTTCTTCTCTCTGATTTTCTGAGTATTTCCCCCTGTCCCCATACTGGCAGTACTTCTGAGAAGGCAAGGGTGGATGATAAAGTGGCCAGTCTGTCACCCAGCTGGGCTAGGTGCTTCTTGACCACTTGATCATTTGATCCACTAGATCGTTTCTCCCAAGATGGATTATAATGTCTACGTTTTCTCCTTCCCTGTGCATCTTCCTTTCGATGCGGTCAGTGTCTCTCTTAGTAGAAGCTCCTGGGAGACACATGACCACTACTTTAGTTTTGTGGTTTAGTTTCAAGTGGGATTCTACTCCATGTATCACGGAGTTCCCCACAATGATGTGTTTCTTTTTGGTCTCATCCATTTTGTTTTTTGTTATATTGTCCTGACTTTTCTCAGGTTGGTGAACGATACTTTTCTAACCTGTTTTGCTGTTTTGTTTGGTGATGGGACATGCTCATAATGGCGAGTACCTGTTTTTAGTTGGTATGTTTATCTCTTGCCTAGCATTTAACTGGTTTGTCCTGTTCATTTTAGCTCTGTTACTCCTCCTCACCACCTGCCAACCCTCAGGTCCAGTACCCCTCAGGGGGCAATGGCCTCCATTTGAGAACTGAGGGATTGGAGCTGGAATGTGAGAGGGCTTGCTGCCTTGCAATTGTCACTGCAACTGTAAAATTTGAGCCCAAGCTTCCTGGAGCTGGGCCTTTAGGTCGCTGATCGTTCCAGCATGTGGGACAGTGACCTATGGATCTTATATGTGCTCTGCTGAAGACTGTCCCACAGTGTCTACAGTTTACAATATCCATGTTTATTAAATTTTTGTAATTGGTTTTGTTTAGTACCTCCTCCTCCTCCTGTTACTCAAAAGGAAGACCACACACCGCTGGTGGCAATTTAAGAAAATCCTCATATCAACCCTCAAGTAATGAAGTATTTTGATTCTGAGACAGGAAGTCATATAGCAGCATTTGCCAGCAGAGCACTCACACCAGTAAAACAACGTTACTTGCAGATGGAGATAGAGGCATTGGTGGTGATTTGGGCCTGTGAACATGTTCATATTTAAATATTTGGAAGTTTTTTTTACAGTATGCACAAGCCACAAACTGCTTGTGGCAATTGATGAAAATCCAAGGTCAAAACCACCAGCTCGAATAGAAAGATAGTCTCTGAGATTGCAACGATACGAGGTAACTGTGATATATTGATCCGGCAGTGACAACCCTGCAAATTATGTGTCTCATCACCCTCCAAAAGAGACCTGTCCTTCACAGTGGGAAGAGAAAATTGCTGAAGAGTAGGTAAACTACATTGCCGAAAGTGTTACACCAGTGGCACTGTTTTTGGATAACATTCAGACTGCTACACATTGTGATGTCACTGTACAGTACAAGCTGTAGTCAGAGCCATATAGTCTGGGAAGTGGGCAAGAATTGTGTGAGACTCCCAGGTCAATGCAAAAGCCTGTGCATTACTTGAAAAGGTAAAACATGAACTGACCACAAATGCTGCCAGGGATACAAGAGGTATGCCATCCTGGAAGCAGGGGTTAGGGGGGCTGCATCTGCCATCACTGTGAGCTGGTAGCTGCTCTAGAGAGACATATCTCCAAACTGCAGTGCCAGCTGGCTATGCAGTGCAGTCATAGGGAGGAGAGTTGAAAACTGAGGGAGACAGGCTAGCATCAGGACACTGTGATGGAAGGACATTTGGTGCACAAAGAAAGCCAAAGCAGTTGCATGTAACCTGCCTCAGGGAAGTCCCCCCAAGTCCTACGAGTACTGTGATAAACTTGAGTAAGCTAAGGACCCAATGTGGGGGGGGCTTCCTTTCTCCATGGGGTTTGGTGATACTAGTCTATACACTGACATGAATATGAAGGCCAACAGGCATTTCACATATTCTGGCTGAGTCTAGGAGAGGAAGGAGGTAAACATGCAGGATGGGGCTAAACACAGAATTAAAATAGCCAATCCTTTGAAATGATTTAATATTGATCTGCAGCCTGTGGAACAGCAGTAATAATTTGGCTACTGAAATAATGCTTTTGGCAGTTAAAATATTGAAATGCATAGCAAAATGCTATTTGGTTAGTGTCTACTAAACACTTTGGTGCTGATATTATGGATGAAATTGTGCCATTATAGATCAGGGGTTTGATTTTCTTTTTTTTTTTATATATAGATTTTTCTCCCCATTTGGCGGGGCTGGCAGGCAACTCCAGCCCCACCTTCAGAGGGGCTCATTCTCCTGTCCTCTGACTCTCCCGCACCTGACCCTCCTAGTAGGTCTCCCATGGGTTGCCCCCCATGGCAGGGTCGAGGCAAAGGGCTTCGACTTTCCCTCCCCCCAGAGACCAGCACCTAGACTCTCAGGGGGCTGGCATGGGTGCTGCAGGGGCCAATATAGTGCCTTCCAGCTCCAGTTTCACTTTTTCTCCCCTCCTCTTGCTGTGGCCACTCGGGCACATGTGGAGGCACGCACACGCAGCAATCCGCAGCACCCTCCTGACTCTTGCCACTCCCATCTCCACTACCATTGGGCCTCCACCCAGGGACAGCCCTGCAGCGGTTGTGACTGAGTCCCTACGTGGGGAAGGAGAGCTGCCTAGTGGTTGCTCAATCCATCTCCCTACCCCCCTGCCAAACCCCAATGACCCAGGCTCATTCCAGAACCCAGGTTACCAGCATGGCATGAGGTGTGGTGTCCAGCACCTCAACCCTCAGCACCACCAGGCTGGCTCAGGGACTTGATTTTCTTAGCTCTGTGAAAGCCACAAGCCCCTGGTGTGCTGATTGTTTGGTGCACTGGGCTTGTGGCATTCTCCCAGTCGGCGATCAGAATTTTCAATTCCGAGTGTCAAATGCTGCAAGTTAGACCAGCTGTTCCCTGGTTTAACTTGTGCCATTTGGGGGACCCGTTATACAGGGCTTACACCAAATCTTTGGCGCCAGCTGCTGTACTTGAGGAAACTGTTGCAACTGTGCCTGATGTACAAAAATCGGGTGCAGTTGTGTGAAAGTAGTGTGGCTCAGCTGCACAAAAAAATAGATTTGATACAAGCCCTGTGTTACTCTTTGAAAACTGTGCCCCATATCTTTATTTCTGTCTTGAAATATGAAAATACATACCTGCCTGGATGAGGGGCCCTTGGAGGTGTTTCTGATCCTAGAAGAATGGTATCTACAAAATAGAAATAGCAAAATGATTCACAAAGGATCTGTGTTCCCTAAAATAAAGGTACAAAGAGGACAGGTAGATAAGATAATACTTACAGTATCTAACAGCTGGAAGGAGATGGGAACAGTTCCCGGTCAGACCTGTAAATTAAAAAGGGAATCACGTTAGTACTTTAGTTGAAAACCAAAAGATAAAAAGAGAGATTAAACAAAGTTAAAGTGGTGAGGGGATAAAATGGAAGTAAGAAAATGAATAAATAAAAGGTGAAAGGACATAAGAAAAGGAAAATAAGAGAGAGAGTTAAAATGTTTATTTTAGGGGAAGGGTTCAGCCAATAGGCCTCTCAGCACCCATGTCATCCTCCAGGTTTGTATAGTAGAAAAATTCCTGTTTGCCTACATTTAATTACTTTTCTGTGGTGGGCCATTGGGCCCTAGGTAGCACAAGGGATGATATGTTGCTGGGTGCTGCCCCAGGATTTTGCAGCATGCATGTAACAGGGAGGGTGGGGTGAACAGAACAAATGCTCACCCAACATGATAGCTGGTTGCCTCCTGGGCTTCTCCCATGCCACCAGCCTTGAGTGCATTGGATCTGCTCCCCTCAGCTGTTGTGCCCTACTAGGATGTTATCATCTTCTCCGGACCCCTCTCCCTCCTCATGCCCATGGCAGGGTTACACCAGCAGAATTCACTGAAGAGCAATGAGAGAGCCAAGGGAGACAGATGGTAGAGTAAGTCAGGCAGGTAAATACAGCCCTCTAGAGGTCCAGTTTAGAAAAGTGCCAATGATGTGAGTCAGGCAAAATAAAGAGATGATACAAAAAAGCAATAGCTCCAGTGCTCTCAGTTCCCTCCCCAATACCCCCAGTCATGATCTTTGCACCCAGACAGCTGATCAAACTGTCCCTTCGCAGCACTTAATACTCTTACACCCATCCCTTCCAAAGTGCATTACAGTACTCTATGTACAAATATTTATATATTCTTTGCAAAAAATGTAATTAATGCACTAGTTAGGGTTCCAGCATCAAAAGTAGGGAAATGCTATGTTAGAGTTTCCAACCCTAACACCCGACTGCCACCTTGCAGGCAACAACAGGTGTGGGGTGTGCCTTGGGATTGTCAGCCCTAATGCTCACTCCATTCCATGAGTAAATAAGCTTAGATTGGTACAGCATATGAGAATGGGAATGAGCTTTAGGGTTGACAACCCCAAGGCACAGCCCATGCCTGTTGCTGCCTGCAGGGTGGGTGTTAGGTTGGAAACCCTAACACGACCTTTCCCTACTTTTGATGCTGGAATTCTAACTAGTGTATTAACAAATTTTTTGCAAAGAATGTCCTTACTTTTTGAGAGAGTATAATCATATCCTTATTTGCCAGTGGGAGTGCAGGGATCTCTGGGCCCTGCTTTTCCATCCATGCATAATTTTTGAGATATTGCAATTGTATCCTTATTTCCCTATGGAAGCACAGGGCCGTCTGGGCCCATCAGTCCATAATGGTATCCGTATTTGAGTGTGGGAGTACAGGGCTGTCTGGGCCTTGTGTTAGCATCCATCCATCATTTTTGAGATATTGTAATAGTATCCTTATTTTCCTGTGGTAGCAAAGGGCCCTCTGGACCCTGCACTCCGATCAGTCCACAATAGTATCCATATGTATGTGTGTGGGCCCTGAGCTTCCAACCATCTATAATTTATTTATTTATTTTTTATTTACTATGCTTTTTGTCACAGCCAGCATCGGGACATCTGCCCTGGTCATGGCCCCCACCATCTCCTGCTTCCAAATGAGCCATACTCCCCCCATGCCCTCTGGCTTACCCCCACCAGGGTGGGGTCATGGCACCGGCCAAGGTGTTGGGACATCGGTTCGGGTTGGGGGAGCCGGCCTGGAAGCACATGGAGAGGCAGTGAGGAGGGCATCATAGAGGCACTGGCTGGGGATTTCTGAGTCCCTGAAAGGAAGTTTTTTTCCTCGGGGTGGGGATGTGCAATGACGTCCCGCATCCGCCCCACCTCTCTGGACGTCCAGATGCTGGTTGCGGTGGATCCCCCTGGCCTCTGCCAGGGGTCTGTAGTGCACCAAATGTTCATCCCCCAGAGAAGGAGAGCAGTCCTAAGGACGCCCATCCATCTCCCGATGGCTGGCCTCGCAATCCAGGACTGTTTCCGAACCCGGGTCACCGGCGTCGCATGCGGAAATCCAACCGCTGCGCCAACAGGCCAGCTTCCAGCCATCTATAATTTTAAAGATACTGTAGTTGTCTCCCAGCTCGTGCTGTGCGGCACCAAAGGAAAACCTCACATTGCAATGTTATCCTATGGGAAACAAAGGAAACTTTAAATCCCCATAAGTCCATAACAAAGTAATATGCTTTCACCAAACCAACAAAAGACACATCCATGGAGCAAGCCCTTTGTATCCTGAATATTTTAGACCAAAATTCCAAACCGTTTCTTCAGTGTGAAGTAACAAAAAAACAACTGTATAAAAATTCTTCTTTTGGAAACTGTGAAACAGGATCCTGTTTCAAGCTTTCTTTTTTTGCAATTCTTTTTACAAATTGTGAAAAAAGAAAAATCCTGTTTCACAAATTGGAAAACAGGATCCTGTTTTGTGATTTTTTTTCACAAATTTGTGTTCAGTGTGTGGTGTATAGCTTCGTGCTTGTTTATACTTATGAGCTGAATGGTATATGCTTGGTGTTTTATGACTTGAGCTTTTACGCTTCTCCACATCCCACCCTATGTAGGATACTGGGTAGGTGTAAGACTTAAGGCCCAAAAAGAAACAGCAAAGTGACTACCTCCTCCAACTCCGGACAGTGTGATCAGTAGCACACAGAAGAGGAAAAAAACCCTTACTGGAAAACCTCCAAGGACCTGCCCGTCCTCTGTGCGTACTAAGAGGAGAATAATCCTAAATGTGACTGAGGTTCAGTTATGGTTATGTCCAAGAGTTCAGTCTGATTTTGCTGGTTGACGAGTTCAGTTTGAGGTTGATGATGAGCAGGAAGTCGATGTTGCAGATGAAGGTTTGAGCAGATGAAAATATCCAACTTGGAATGATGTCTGGATGCCAAGACGATGGATAATCCAAGTCTGAGATAGCTACGAGTGAAGTAGATGTAAGTCCAGATAAAGTGACAGCATGGCTGAAGAATATGTACCAAAGTTGCAGATTCAGATCATAGAAGATGAATGGTCAGAGCATTGCATGGCTGAGAATGACAATAAGGTAGGAATGGAGCCTAACTGGGAGGCTTGCATGACTGTTGTACATCCATAGCATGACAGGGTATGATTGAGAAGCTTGTGAGAAGGAGAAATGGTCCTACGATGTCCAAGACATTGAAATAAGCTCCGCAGAGATGATGGTATAGAAACGTGAGCTGGAACTGGAACAGAAAGGAAGGTAGAGTGCATTGGAAGGAGTTAATAAATTGATGAAGTGAAGGAGGCCCTGACTTGGGCTAGTCGGAGCATGGAATTCTCAAGAAGGTCTGGTGTATGCAGTATTCGAATGTTCAAGTGATAAAATAGGTCTCAAATGGTCGGCCTGGGAAGGCAGGACCCCCTCGTGGGTATGCCTATGGGAAGATGGCAATAAATTTGAGTAATGAGACATATGTTTGAATGATAGTTAATGCCCTGCAGTGGGTCTGTTTGTTGGGTTGGCAGGACCCTCTTGTAGGTCTGACATCGCTGAATTATGACATAATCCAAGATAGGAAGGCGATATCCTGTTGGGATGGCAGGACCCCACGTGATCCACCATCACTGTATTATCGAATACTTCAAGGTAATAAAGATGAGAGTCGCATGAGACTGCCTGAAATGACATGAAAATACAAGTAAGACCCTTCATGGGGCATGCGTAAATGAGATGGCAGAACCCCACGTGGTCCACCATCGCCAGTCCATTGAATAGTGCATGATAGGGATGGTGGAACTCCTCATGGTCCGCCATCACCGTACCGGTGAGTTGTGCATGATTGGGATGGCAGGACCCCACATGGTCTGCCATCACAATAGGAAGGAATAGTCGAAGGGTAGTAAATAGACTGTGATAGAACTGTGATTAGGCCTGCTCATGGGGCATGCTTGTTTGGGATGGCGAGATCCCCACATGGGTTCGCCATTGCCACGGTATGGTATGAACTGAAGTAGGAAGGTGAAATCCCTGCTGGAGACTGCCTGTAGATAGCAGAGACATACAGTTGAGCAATAAACGCTGTCCATTGGAAGCCTGTTTGTTGTTGGGATGGCGGGACCCTCCTGCAAGTCTGCCATCGCTGATGCAAAACAAAAAGAAATTCAAGATTAAATTGAAATCCATGTCAGAATGGCAGGACCCCACATGGTCCATCATGACAAAGTCTTCAATAGGTCCAAGTAGAGGAAGAGACTGTCAGGAGCATAGGCCTGCATGATTTGAAATTGGTAGGAAACTCCCTCATGGGGCATGCATAGATCAGGATGGTGGGACTCCACATGGTCCGCCATCACTGTTCCCTTTGAGCAGAGCATGAAAGGGACAGCGGGACCCCACATGGTCTGCCGTCGCTGTACCACTGAGTATGTGATTGGGATGGCGGAACCCCACGTGGTCCGCCATCACCCTATCACTAAGTAATGCACAAATTCCATTGCGTAGTGTGTGATAGGATGGCGGCACCCTATGTGGTCCACCGTCACTGAAGCACTGAGTAGAGGGCGCTATAGTAGGTATGGGATGGCGGGACCCCATGTGGTCCGCCATTGCTGCAGTATGGCCCTAAGTAAGATATGAATGACAGAACCCTTTGCTGTCCATTGTCACAATGTGAACGAATAGATCCAAATAAAGAGGATGATCTGCTGAGTCCACTTGAAGGTAATAGATGAGCTTGAGCCATGAGTAAATGCTTCTTTGAGAGCATATCCGTTTGGGATGGCGGGACCCCATGTGGTCCGCCATCACCGATGATAATGGATGGTCCAAGGAAAGGACAGGGAATCCCCGGGGTCTTCCTTCACTGAAATCATGCGCTTACTTAGAGCTGATTCAGTGAGGAACATCGAATAAATGTAGTAGTCTGGCCATCTGATCCTGGAGAAGTATTAGTTATTTACAGCTGGTGAGAGGTTAGGAACGCATTACTAATGACTTTAGCAAGCCTACCACAATCTGGCTGGACTGAATATCTGCCCTGTTTATGAAGGTCTGTGTCTGCTAAAGAAGCAGATGCATTAATTGTTCGAAACACTGAAAGTAGCTTGGTGCTTTGAGGAGGCAGTAGAATGGGTAGCAGAGAAATTAATCGTGGTGAAGGCATATAATAGGTTAAAGTTCTCAGAAATATAGTTCTTATTGTCTCAACAATGTTTGCTGTGGTTTTGCTATCGCTTCATAGAGTCTTTGAGAAGGGACAACAGAATTTACATATGTGGGAAGACTGATTGAGCACTGACATTTGTATATTCCTGTAAGTGATTGCATACCTCAATAGAAGCCACTGGAAGATGTTAGAACTAGCTACGGCTGTGTTCC
Source organism: Neoceratodus forsteri (assembly GCA_016271365.2). Taxonomy (NCBI): domain Eukaryota; kingdom Metazoa; phylum Chordata; order Ceratodontiformes; family Ceratodontidae; genus Neoceratodus; species Neoceratodus forsteri. Next base: position 315,842,307 of record CM028129.1, on the reverse strand, counting down.
TGTTATGCCTGCAGATTCTGGGAATGGGAAACCTTTCCAAATATGTCCAGCTTTCTGTATGTACAAGTCTGGTATGTAGGGTGATTTGTTAGATGCTGGATCGAGACTCATTTTGCTGGAAGAGGACGGGTTACTTCAAGATCGGAGCAAGGCAGTGGGAAACGACCCATTTCAGTCATAGTGCAGGAAGTGTCCCAGGAAAAGGTGGGGAGATTCATTGCATCAGTAAGGAGGGGAGCCTACATGCCAGTTTGGGCTGTCTTTGGAAAGTGAAGCAGTCCGCTGATCATAGCAGGTAGTACCTATCAAAAGAAGCAGGATCTGGATGCAATGGATCAAGCGAATGAATGAAATTGGAGACCGTGGCAGGCATTGCGAGATGGCTGGTGGAAATTTGAGCATAGAGGTTAGGGCAAAAGTAAGCAAGGAGTGGCAGAATGAAGGCCAGGCTTTAAGGCCGCAGGAGTGGCGAGACGATCCAGTAGGAGAACCACAGGAAGTAGTGTCGGCAAGGAAACTGGAGTGATCCAGAGGGCATGCAGAGGTGGCGTGGGAACAAGCGAGGAGAGAAGCACCAAAAGAGAACAGAACAAAATGGGGAAAGGAAGGTTTGGGGCTAAAGGTGGGGGGAGGGGGAGCACCAGGGAGCACAGAATGGGAAAAAGGCGAGGGCAGGGGCGAGGAACAAAAGCAGAAGCGGGGAGGAAAGACGGCCACAGCCAGCCAGCCACACAGCCACTGCCGAAACGCTTGAAGCAGAGCGAGAGGAGGCCTGATGTTTAAGTAGGGGATGGGGAGGAGCTATCCCCCTCCCCATTGAACAGTAGGCTAAAAGCCTTCCAAAAAAAGGGTTTTGGCATGTTAAAAAAAAAAACATATTTCCAGGTGAGTTATGAAAAAACTGACACTAGAATCCAATAGAATGGGTTAGCAAAACACATGTGTTGGTTACTTCGAAAGACACCATGTTTTCTGTTTTTTTAACTTTGTTTGCCTCACTAAGAAAAAACAAGATGGCAGCAGCATGTAAAGAGATTCCCCATTTGCAAAAAAGGATTAGTCATTTGTGACACAGGATTCCCCATTTGTGACACAGAATCCTATTTCAAGGCACACATCTAACTTTTCCATTGAAAATAATGGGAAATAACTTTTGAACATATCAATATTTTATCACCAAATCTTCAAAAGGCACATCTGTGACCCAAGACCTTTTTACCCCCAAAATTTCGGACCAAAATTCCAAGCCATTTTTGTGCTGTGGCATGACAAAGAATTTTATAAAAAACTATAATTTTCTCATTTTGAGACATTCCGTATCTCTGTACCCATACATCCGAGTGGAATGAAACTTGGCATATCAAGAGATCTTTGGTACCTGATGTTGCATGCAAAGTTACATGAAAATCGATTAAAGAGTTGGGAAGTTATTGAAGTGCAAAATTTGAAGTTTAACATAGAAGTGAAGGTTGAACCCTGTTATAGGAGGGGAGCGACCGCACCCCTATAATAACACTCTGCATCTCCTAGCCCACATATCCAACCAGAATAAAACTTGGAACATCAAGAGATCTTTGGTCCTTGATATCATATGCAAAATTCCTGCAATTCGGTTAAACGGTTGCGAAGTTAAAGTTCAAAAAGCATGAAAAAAGATTCTCCATTTGCAACAAAGGATTACTCATTTGTGACACAGGATTGCCCATTTACGACACAGAATCCTGTGTCAAGGCTCACATCTAACTTTTCCCTTTGATAATAATTAGAAATATTAAAATTTTATACATTTTGAACAGATCAATATTTTTTCACCAAATCTTCAAAAGCCACATCTGTGACCCAAGATCTTTCTTCCCTAAAAATGTCAGACCAAAATCCCAAGCCGTTTTTGTGCAGTGGCATGACAAAGAATTAAAAAAATGGTAATGTTCACATTTTTTGACACTCTGTATCTCCGCACCCACACATCCAACTGCAATGAAGCTTGGCACATCATAAGATCTTTGGTCCGTGATGGTGCATGCAAAATTTCATGCACATCAGTTAAACAGTTGTAAAAGTGCATAATTTCGAGTTACACGTAGAAGTGAAGGGCGAACCTAATTATAATATATGCAGCATGCACTATATTGCGTAATTTTTAGATTGTTTTTGAATATACCTGTGGTGCAGTGCTGTTTTGCATATGTTTTGTCTTATAGTGACATACCGGCCACATTTAAAGTAGTGGTAGGCATTAAAACCCATGGAAAATAGTACTAATGCAAATAATTACGCAAAAATATTTAGAATGGCTTCATATGGTGGGATGTATACTCCCAACCCCCAGTTCAGTAAACCTCCTACACTCGTTTGTATAGTAGCAGGGTTGGCAGTTGGACATCCAATGGAATTTACAGGAGCAAGACAGTTCCGTCATTGCTATCATGCCTATCAGAGAGCACCTCTGCAAACAGTAGGAACCAGCTCAGCAGAGATCTCATGGAAAAGACAGCTAGAAGGGAAAAAAAAACTAATTTTTTTTAGTATTCCTCAGTCCCAGGAGATGTGAATTTGGGGATAATCTCTAAGGGGTTGGAGACAATTGTTAAGCTGATCAGAAGTAGACAGCCACCTAAAAATGTAGTGATTGTACCTGGAAACTGAAAAGGTCATGTCTCAGGTGGAAGGGGGCTGCTGAACAGATAGCCCGAAGGGGTCTATAAAAGAAAAACTACAATTATGACTGAAAACAAAACCTACTGTTTTTTTTGGTTTGACTAAAGAAAGCCTATTTCTTTTATCTTAAAGTCCAGTGTTTAAATAAATGTTTTATAACAACAATTGACAGTCTTGTACTTTTTCCTTTTTACTGCCTTTTTGGTGTGGTTCATTTCTTTAACGTTGCTGGATGCTAAGTCTGCATGCCTACAGATGGCTGATGTTATTTGTGGTGCTAATCTACTGTATCTGTTAAGAAGCTGTATTGCTGCTAGTATCTACAGTCATTATGAGCTGGTAGCTGCTCTAGAGAGACATATTGCCAAACTGCCGTGGCAACTGGCTGTGTAGTGGGGTCATGGGGAAGAGGGCTGGAAGCTGAGGGAGATAGAGGCTAGCATCAAGACACTGTGATGGAAGCACATTTGGTGCACAAATAACGCCAATGCCTGCATGTCACATGCGCCAGAGAAGTTCCCCAAGTCCAACGAGTACTGTGACAAACTTGAGTAGGCTAAGGCCCACTGTTGGGGGAGGGCTGCCTTTTTCCACGGGGTTTTGGTGATATTAGTCTAGTGGCACTGAAAGGAAGATAGCAAAAAAAACATAACTTGTTACCACCATGAAGAAGCCTGACTTGGTGCTTACTGGTCTCCCTATCCTCTGATCCATTGTCCCCGTTAAAATAATCATGTCCCTGTTGGTCTGTGGACCCCCATCCTCTGACCCCCATCCCAATACAATACACATTTCCCTAGTGCCTCGTGGTCCCACCCCAACCTCCGATCCCTGGCCCAGTTCAATATCAATTATTCCCTGGTGTCTAGTGCCCCCCCGCACCTTCCAATCCTTGGTAGACGGAAAACCCTGGTGTCCAGTGGCACTGCCCTACCCTCCATGCACCAGCTGCAGTTCCATAGACAAAGTCCCTGCCATCTAGCAGCCCCCCCCACTAGTCACATCAGGTACACCAACTGCCATCCCCCTTACATTAATTGCTGGTGCCAAGGGAGCCCATGTGGTGACTGGCACAGCCCTCCACTCACCACCTCGGCTGACCACCATATGCGATGACAGGGAGCAGGTATCCTCTGTACTGTAAAAGGAGCACATGTACTATCTATTGTAGACAGTGTGCATGCTTCCCGTCACTGCATACAGTGGCCAGCTGAGGTGGTGGGTGGAGGGCTGAGCCGGTTGCCGTATGGGCTCCCATGGCACTGGAAACTAAGGTAATAGGGATTATTTATTTATTTAAGCATTTGGTAACCGGGAACAGCATGCTGAGCCAAGGCTCACTTCCAGTTGTGACCCAGGGGGGAAGGAGCAGTGGAACTACAAACAATATATGCAGAGAATTAGTTAACAGGACAATGGCAGCTAATTACAATCAATATAATACAGCAATGAGAGCAAAAAAACATGACGTGATGAATATCTAGAGGTGAACAATACGACAGTAAGTGCTCTACATAATGAATCTTTAATAAGCGCTAGGGAGGGTTGTAGGAAGGTAAAGTCAGTAGAGGTAGTGGGTTTAGCTCAGTTGTGGCAGCAGCATAAGGGTGGAGGAAGGAGACATAGCTGTTGCTTGCAGCTAGAGTGAGAGGGTGAGTTTCTAATAGTAGGGGTAAGTTTGTTCCACAAGTAGGAAAGCTGATAGGAGAAAGCAACTTTGCCCGCTGTGGAAGATGGTTGGAGTAGGGTGAAGGATCTTTCATTTCTGTGCCTGAGTTCATAGTGGAGATAGGGAGTCTGAGGATAGACAGGCCTCAAGATAGGAGGGGAGGAAGTTAAAACAGTACTTAGATATAAGGTTGAGGGTGTGTAAATAGTGCCTGTGAGATAAGGGGTTTAGTCCGAGGAGGGAGTAAAGATCGCAGTGATGGTTGCATAGGGGGGAGATAGTAGCGAAGCAGCAAAATGAGTTTAGAAGGGTATCCAGCCTGGCAAGGGAGGTTACAGGGGCAGAGCTGTAAACCACATCCACATAATCTAGTATGGGAAGGATCACTTTAGAGACAGTTTCACGTCTGGCAGGTAACGGGAGAAAGTTCTTGTTGCGGTATAGCATGCCAAGTTTGGGGTGCAGCGTGGAGGTGATAGATTCAATGTGAGCTGAAAAAGACAAATGGGGTCCATTCAAATGCCCAGGTACTTGTATCTGTTGACTTCACCAAGTGGGGAGCCATCAAGAGAGGTGATTGGTGGGGGGGGGTGTAGTATGGCTAAGTTTCTGGGCAGAGCCGAAAACCATGGAAACAGTTTTGGTGGTGTTTTTAGTTTCAGTTGGTTTTGGCTGAACCAGCACTGAATGTTGTTGAAGTTAAATTGTAGGGTAGCTTGGACTTCAAGCGGGTTTTAACCGGAAGGATGGCAGGGTGGTGTACCCGGTGTGGGGTATGGGTTGTGGGTTGTATGAGGGAGTGCTAGACACCAGGGAGTTCATCTGTGGAACTGCAGCAAGCGCCCAGAGGGTGGGGTGCCACTGTTCACTAGGGAGGGTATTCTGTCTACTGGGGCCAGGAATCGGAGGGTGGGAGCACCACTGGACACCAGAGAATAATTGATAGTGAACAGAGCCAGAGTCAGATGGTGGGGTTGGGGGTACTAGACACCAATGAAATGTATATTATAATAGGAATGCGGATTGGAGGATGGGGGACCACTAGGCACCAGGAAAATATTTATTTTAATGGGGACAGGGATCAGAGGATTTGGGGATGATGGACCACCAGGGAAGTGTGCTTTGTTATGAGGATGCGGATTGGATGATGGGGAGACCACTAGGCATCAGAGAAATGTTTATGGTCATGGCAGTGACTAGGGGGGTGCAGTAGGGCCCGTACTGTTAGGGTGCCCAGCGCCTCAGAGGTCAGCATTAATAAACGTTTTTCTCAGAAAAACCGGCAAATTTCTCTTTGGAAATTGCTTATCCATTTGAAACTGGGTCTGTCAGCAGTGCTGTCAGAAAATTCCAACTCCAGTTTCACGTGGTTGGGGGTACAAAACAAAGAAGCAATCGGGCCCATTACTCGAACCATCTAATCTTGCTGCTGATGCCCCCAGGAGGAGCAGGAACAAATTACATTGTTCAATTCTTTGATCACGGTGCCAGCAAGGGGGATGGGGGGCAGCATGGACAAACTATGTATGTTCAGCAGGACTGCTGCAAAAACAGTATGCTATAAAAATTTCACATGCGCTAATTATTTTTTACATTTATTGGTGGGGAAGTGTTTTGCAGGGGGGCCCTTACAGTTGTTGGCACAGCCCTGTTTATGTTAATGGGTTGGGGATCAGAGGATGGGGAGACCACTGGTCACTAGGGAAATATTTATTTTGACAGGGATGGGGACTGTAGTGGATGGGGCCGGCCACAGGAGGGGTGCAAACCTGCCACTGCTTCCCATGCAAATGAGCCCATAATGGGCATGTACTGTATATGGTCCCTTAGTGCTTTGCATGCTCAATGGGTTCCTTTGCATGATGCCGGCTGAATATCGCACAGCATGCTCCCGGTGCAATTGTGTTTGTGGGTGCTGTTCCTGCACTTCAAAGATCCATATCAGGGTAGTGCTACTCAACTGACCACTGTGCTGACATGCCCCTATATTAATTCGGATTGTGCTGGTGGGCTGTCTGACTGAATATAGTATCCTCGGGGTTGTGGGCAATGGACAGGTGCAGCACAAGCCTCTGTGCTGTGCTTTGCCCATTTTTCAGTATAGGGCCCCAGGTGTTTTAGCAAATGTTGGAGTTACAATCATAGCAAAATGGTCACTGTCCAGGCCTGGAGTAATATCTATTTTTACATAGTTTTTATAATCAATTATGGGACAGATGAAATAATCAATAAAACCCAAGATCTGAGTAATATGTAAAAGTAAATATTTTTACCTTCATTTACCCTACCATTCAATACCATTAGCCCATAACTTTCCATAATTTGTATTATGGCCATTACAGCAATGCCCGGGACCTCAAAATACCTGAATACTTACTTTTCAGAAGAGATAGGAGAGTGGGCAGGGGAGGGGGGCCCTCTATGTTAGAGAGGGTATCGACATTGTAGAAAATGTAAGTTCCAAGAGTGATACAGAGGTGATCAAGTCACTGTGGGTACAGCTCACAGTGACATTGGGCAAAAAAATTCAAATGGGAGTGATTATTGACCACCTGTGCAGGGGGAAGTTAAAGGACAAGTAACTTACAGAGGAAATACAAAGGGTGACAGAAAGAGGGGATGCAGTCATAGTTGAGGATTTTAGCCTACCGGATGTAGACTGGGGTGTTCCAGTGGTTAAGAGCTCAAGAAGCCAGGCTATTTCGGAAGCTTCTTCAAGACTGCCTACTGACCCGAAATGGTGAAGGATCCCACCAGGCAATAATCCATCCTGGATGTGATTCTCACAAACTCAGAGGTAGTTAGGGCAGTAAAGGTAGGGAATCCACTAGCTAATAATGACCACAACTCCATCTGGTTTGAGTTGCCCTTAGAGAATGAAGGAATGCACTCATGGATACTTTAAAGGGGGCAGAGTTTGATATGGTGAGATTAATGGCGAGGGACAAATTGGACAATGTTAGGGATACAACAGGTGTGGCAGACATGTGGGGAGATGTGTGGGGGTTTATAAAGGTGACTATCCTAGAGGCTATAAAATTCTGTATTAAATCAGTTGTTAAAAGAAATAAATACAAGAGACCCATGTGGTTCTCAGCTAAGGTCAGGGAAGCTGTCATGGCCAAGAGGGGAGCATTCCACAGGCTTAAAACGAACGGGGGGGGGGAGTGGGAGTAACACATTAAAAACAAGCATTTGTCAATGCTGAATGTTGTCTTGCTGCCATTGGCAGTGCAGGAGTTAGAGAGATGCAGCATAGGAGTGGCAGTCAAGTATTGAACTGATGCCAACCCACCCCCCACCCTACAGAGAGTGAGAGGCATTAGGGTGTCCCTGTGGGTGTTTGTTAGTGCAGTGCGGGAAAACATGCTGGGCAGGATGTGAAAAATGACAGCTGCACAGTTCATAAGGAGGTGTAATTAAATGGCAGTGCTGAAAATGTGGCATACAAATATCTCGAAAGTTGCTTGAGTTGCAAGGGTGCGTGGGAAATATGCAAGGCACGATTGCAGCACTGGCAGTTTGAGGGCGTTCGGCACCAGCTTTTCAACATAGGCATTTTAGCACCTCTGCTCATGTGCAGTGTCACTGTCATTTCCTCAAAGTGTCCCAAGAAGTGATTTTGTACAGCGACCACGCTATTCTGCGCCGGAAGTGCGGAAACACATTTTGAGCAGGATATGTGAAGTGACAGCTGTGCTGTTCATCAAGAGGTGTTTAAAAATGGCAATGGTGAAAATCCAGAGTGAAAATGTCACAAATGCATGACGGTACGAGCATGTGTGCAATCTGCCAACGCACGCTCGTAACACAGTCATTTTATGGAGTATCAGCTCCAAATTTTCAACATAGGCATTCTAGGAGCTCTGCTCATGAACTGTGTCACTGTCATTTTCATAATCTGGCCCAAACACTGATTTTCACAGCGACTGTAATTATTAAGCGGGAAGATCGCAGGCTTACATTCGGGCAGGATGTGAAATTACAGCTGTACTGTTCACAAGGAGGTGCACAAATTCCAATGCTGAAAATATGGCGTTAAAATATTGCGAATGCGCGAAGTTACGAGCCTGTGTAGCAACTGTGCAACGCACACTTGTAAAACAGGCATTTGTTGGATTTTTTCCACCAAATTTGGAACATAGGCTTTTTGAGAGGCCACCTCATGAACACTGGCACTATCATTTTGTTAATGGTCCCGAAAGGTGATTTCACGCAGTGACTGCGAAATCACCTTCCGAGGCCGATTAACGCCATGACAGTGACAGAATTCATGAGGAGGGGCCCCAAAAACCCCATGTTGAAAATTTGGTGCCAAAATTCCAAGAAATGCCTGAGATATGCAACAAAGTTGAAAAAACCCTATTCATTGCATTATACAGCTTACCGGCATTTCCTCAGTTCACGGTCGGCTTTGAAGACTGCAGACGTGTTTCCGGTCCACGGAAGATCATCGCACCAGAGTCCGGAGGTAAGTATGGGGTGAGGGGGGTGAGGGAGGCAGGGTGCGCAGTGGGTGGTGCGGGTGGGGGAGGGGGCATGTAGACTACGAGGATGGTTTTGCTTTGCAGGTAGAAAAAACCAAAACCGTCAAGGGACAGTTTTATATTATAGGACAGATTTGGTACGCTGGGGTGGGCTCCCAGCGTGCAAACCTAAGTGGGTTTTGTGGGGGTGTCAGTAGCCGACGAGGATTGGGCACCCTCGCTGGTACACAACATGGGGGTAATGTCAGCGGGGATTGGGCAACCCCGCTGGCAAACAAAGAAAGGGGGAGCGCGAGCTGAGGGGATTGTGCCCCTCGGCATTCAACAGTTGGGGGTGATGCCGACGGGAGTGGGATCCCCGTCGGCAGCCAAAGAAAGTGGGGGGGTGAGCCGAGGGGATTGGGCACCCCTGGCATTCCACATTTGCGGGGATGCCGACAGGGAGTGGACTCCTGTCGGTACACAAACATGGGGGCGATTGCTGACAGGGGATTGGGCACCTCGATGTTGAAACCATGAGGCGGCCCACGCTGACTATGATCTTAATGGCTGGCGAAGACGCAGCAAAGGGACCGCTGCATATGACGATTGCAGCGGACCTTTGCTTTATTGTGCTTGCCCCATTATGAATGCATGGTGTGACGGTGGCATGCAGGCTGATTGGGAAATGAGGGACGCACCAACTGATGCGTGCCCTGCATTCACCCAGGAGTAGCCGCGCCCCCAAGACCCGCACTGTCGCAAGATGTTTCTTGCGCATGCGCGCAAGCCAACGTAAAAATGGGGTAACTAAAAGAACAGTAAAGGAGGCAAAGGCAGCCATGGAGCTGCAGATTGCTGAGGGGTTTAAAACCAGAAAAAAACACTTCCTCCATTACATCAGAGGGAAAAAGAAAGGAGAGGGGGATTGTTAGATTTGTAGACGATGGTTAGGTGATCGAGGACGATGGACAGAAGGCTGCAGTTCTAAATAACTACTTCTGTTTTGTATTAAGTAGTTCAACAAGGAGCCGCCCATGCAGGCTGGTGGTTCACGTGGCACACAATTTCCAAACAGAGCAGATAGTCACAGAACTCATCACCCAGTGCAACAATGAAATAACTGATGTTCACACAGGATTGAAGTGCATAAAATTCAGCAGTCTTTACTCGAGGAAAAATGCGACATAGCAACACACCTCCTCCACCGAAGTGAACAAAGGTACTAACGTTTCACTGATAGGCTTTATCAGCATGCACCCCCGGAGCCTTACTATTAAATACACATAATGTGATTACTTAATCATTAATCAATTATTTAAAGTGACAGTGCAACATTACAGTTTTTTGGCTTCCTCAAATTGTGCAAACGTAATCAAAAACAAGGGTGCACTCTTGTGCAGTTAAGTGTTAAAACCAGAGTAACCAGACTATTCTATTTTATTTATTCAGCACTCTGTATTTGTTATTAAATCTTTTAAACTTCATATCTGTGCTTGACTTTACTTACACCAGTACAGAGTCAAGCTGATTTCAAATTTGTTTCTGGTTACAAAGCTTTCACTAAACACAGCAGCATATCTCATTCCTGTGCATATTTTTAAGCATATTTGTAATGCAGATATAACTTTATTTTTTCATATTCCAGTTATCTGTAAAAGGGAGCTCTACATTGTAGGAACATTGTGGGGTTGGGGGGGGAGTGAAAGGAAAAATGCAAAAAGGAAGTGATTGGGAGCAGCATCATTCTTTGACAAGGCATCCCTCCTTTTTGCTTTGAGGTTCCTTCGGGGTGGATGGTCATGATTTTTAACACAGGTGTACATTAATTTGATGAGAACCTATAAGAGAGAATACGGAAATCATGAGGACCTATTGTTCTATCCAAAAGGTTTAAGCTCAGTTTTATCATTCAGACCTTTTTCCGACATATGGGCACCAGTCATATAGATCCAAAAGTTCTCCCTTTTGTTCAATGCAAATTTCCTATCCGCCCTCCCCACACTTGGGCCTAGGTACACCTAGCTATGCCTATGAATTTCACATCATGCTCCTCTGCATGTTCTGCTGTCATCATGTGGGTCGCCCCTACAAGCTCTGGGTCTTTTCTGAGGATTGCTCGCGCATGTTCCCCAACCCTTTCTTTAAACTTTCTTTTTGCATGGCCTATGTAGTAGGCCCCACACTGACATTCCGAGTAGTAGATCACTCACATGGTATCACAGTTAATTAATTGCTTGATCTTAATGAGGCTGCTATCATAGGGGTTTCTGAATTCACTGGTAGGTGAACATGTAAGGCCCCGACCCCTGCCTTTTTGCAAAACGACAGGTGGCATGCTGTTGAAGCTGACAGCAGTACCTGGTGGGGACTGGGTTCAGGGAGGACTAGGTTACTCGGCACAGGGGGCCTAGGTTTGGTTACTCTGCACAGGGGCACTCAAGTAAATCCGAACACAGGAAGCAATAACTGTAATGTCCAAAACCAGGAATGGGATTCTAAAGTGTGGCTTTTATTCACATCCAGACTGAACAAACAAAGCATAGACGGACCCCCACGGGGCTACATTCCTGGTAATGCAGATTAGAGACACAGAAAACTTCTTCACTATTCCAGCCCTCAGGCTCTGAACCCACCAGGCACACAGCCCGGACTTGCACGCAGCTTTGGGTACACAGCCCGACTTGTACACTACTTGGGTTTTTTCTCTGGCCGGGCTCCCCCTCCGGCCACTTGATTGCGGTCCATATGGGAATGAACCAGTTTTCCTGTTGGTGGCTCCCCAAACCACCTTAGAGCCTTCGACTCCTTAAGGGAAATTTTCCTCCAATCCCACGTCTGGGTACTTCCCTCATCACTGGCCAAGTGCATGAGGCAAAGTAGAAATCCACAGAGCAAATCTGTAGAGGGACCTGGTTACTAAAGATGGGGTCCCCACCTCCAGCTCCCACAATCCATACCCGGCCATTTCTCTGGAAACTAAACAACTCTTTTGAAAGCTTGGCAATGTAGATTACAGGGTAGACATATATCACATCTCCTCTACATGTCTTGACTTTCCCTTTGTGCTGGACTTGAACATACTTTTACTTTCGGCTAAGCCTATTACTCTAGGCCTCCCACTACTTCAGCAGTCCAATCCCCACTTTAATACAGTTCAGGATGAAACATGGGCCCTTTAGAAAGAGCAGAACTCACCCTCTGGTTGCAGGTGCCCCACAGGCGAATCTTGAATTCTTCTTGTACCCCACGCACTTGGGAAAAAATAAGGCAGCTTCTTCTCTAGCAGTAGCCAGGGGGTTGCCCCTGGAATAGCAGGCAAACCTTCCACTCCCATCCCCTGAGGGATGAGGCACAGAGACCCGTATCAGTGGTCTCCACCACTTTAAAGAACAGCTTACTGTGTCTCTCTTTAGGCAGAAAAACACACCTTTCCCTAAATGTAGCTCTATTTCAGAGCTGAGGCTCCAAGAGCCTGTGCACAGAACTGCTGTGTTCCTCTCACAACAATCTCCAACTACAGACTGAGCACTGACTGTTCAAAATTCCCAACATTCTAATCTAACTCCCTTCTGCAGATTCCAATGTGGCTCATGCAGTTGCGATAGTTCTATGGTGATGTCATCCCTCAGTCTCAGCTGAAACTGAGAACAGAGTGAGACAGTGTGAAATCCATTTAACTGGAGTTTCACAAACTACCTTCCCTGCCTACCACTAGGTCTTACTGGGATTCTAGTAACCTCGGGTAACAGGGGGTTACTTTCACCCCAGACCAGGAAAATGACTGTCCACAGTCATTGTTTACCCGGGTTAGGCCATCCCGTCCTATATGCTACCTGCGGAGGGGGGTGATCAGGCCCCCTCCTACCATGTGCGAGCACTATCGTGAACTAAGGAACAGATGTAAGAGACAAGTTAGAGTTGCTAAAAGCAAATACTGCAAGGACCTTCTACAAAGCTCAGCCTGTGACCTGATGAAATTTTGGGCCCATGTCAAAACATTTCTCGGTACCTCGCAGTCGGTCACTCCTGATGAAATGATCATAAATGGGGCACATTGTAATGACCCTAGGACCATCTCAAACAGTTTTAACAATCTTTTCTCTGATCTTTCATACTATACCTTGGCTTTACAACCTAGTGGATCGCACTCCAATCTACCTACCACACTACCATCAGACAACCATACTGCCCTATCGTATGATACTCCTCTAGTGCCACCACTCTATTTCAAGGCTATATCAAGAGTGGAAGTTCTGAAATTACTGAGATCCATATCTGCCAATACCAGCTCTGGTTCTGACTCACTGGAACCTCGTCTTCTTAAGCTGGCTGCTCTACTCATTGCCTCTCCGATTGCCAGAATCTACACTTTATCCCTTATCCATAGCACTGTGCCAGTCCTATGGAAATCTGCCTGTCTTTAAAAAAGGTGACCCAAAGGATATGGCCAATTACAGACCTATAGCAATTCTCTCTGTCCTTAACAAGATCCTAGAGAAAATAATTGCATCACAGACCATTGACTACCTTACACGCTACAGTCTCCTCTCAGACACTCAGCATGGTTTCAGAAAAGGCCATAGCACCACCACGGCTCTTCTTCAACTAACTAGTGATATTCTGTCCAACATGGACTCTGGAAAACTCACAGGTGCCATCTTCATTGACCTCACTAAGGCTTTCGACCTTGTTGACCATCCCCTGCTTCTCTCCACTCTCCATAAATTCCATTTCTCTACCCCTGTTGTGGACTGGTTCTGTAGCTACCCGTCAAACAGGTCACAAGCTGTCAAATTTAACTCCTCCCTGTCCAACACGTCTACTATCAACCTTGGGATCCCCCAGGGCTCTATCCTTGGGCCCCTTCTGTTCTCAATTTTTATCAACAATGCAGCTGAGGTCCTGGAATCCTGCTCAGCTATTCTCTACGCTGATGACCTGATCATCTACACTAGTTCTTCTAGTATTGCCTGCATAAACACATCACTTACTTCAGACTTCAATAAGGTCTTAGACTGGCTACTAGACCGTAAGCTTGTACTAAATGAAAAGAAAATGAAAGCCATGCTCCTAGGTTCTGCACCGAAGATTAAGACTTGTTCTAGTTTGCTGGAGTTTCTTCACCCAGGAGGATTTCCACTTGAAAATGTTACGTCCTTCAAGTACCTTGGGATCCTCCTGGACCAGTCCCTGGATTTTAATCTTCACATTCAGTCCTCGTGCAAATCTGTAAACTCAAAACTAGGAGTATCTTACAAAACGAGCTACATGCTTACACCCTCGGCCAAATTAGCAATTGCCCGAGGTATTCTGCTCCCAACCCTTATCTATGGTGCCTCTATTCTTACCTCTGCCCAGAAAACCTCCCTACTAAAATGGGACGTAACTTATAACAATATATGCCGATTTGCCTCTTCGTCACCTCGACTCAAACATCCTTCTTTATAAGGATCTGAATTGGCTCTCACCCTCTGCCAGTAGAAAATACTACCTTGGATCACTAATGGACTCGATCATCTGGGAAAAAAACCCGTCCCAACTGGCGGCATTGCTGGTCCCTCAACCATCCTCCCATGGCCTGTGATCAGCTGACAAATCCTTGCTCTATGTTCCGAGATGTCGGACGACTAAAGGCACAGGGCCTTCCAATTCTCTGCTCCCAGGCTATGGAATGCTCTTCCACTCAACCTCCGGCTGTCTCAGTCTCACTTTGGATTTAAAAGTGAATATCGTCATATTCATCCTTAGCTGATGCTTGTACATGCTTTGACCCAACCTGAAGCTCCTGAGACTTACCAGTAATGTCACCCCTGCTCTAATCCAGCTCCAAGACTGTCTCTCTTCTGCTCCCCATATTTTTCCTTCTCTTTGTAAATAACTTCTTGACTACTAGCTCTCTTCCTTCTTGAACCTTGTTGCTGACCATCCACTGTTGTTTTACCAATTACCACCCCTGACCTTCCTTCTGTCAGTCTTTCTTGTTATATTTGAACATTCCTCACATTTCTCTCTATATAACCTTACTATCTTATTAACCCTTTCACTCCACAGGTCGGGTCCATGGTTTCTGCACTTATTATATATCTTACTGCCATTATCTGTATAATGCTTGCCATTATTTTTGTTGTTTCTACCCATTGTATTTTGTAGCACTGCTGTACTGTTCCTCTATTTGTACTATTGTACCCATGTTGCTGTTGTTCAACTGTTCTCCTTTGTTTTACTCTCCGGTCGTGCCTGAAAATAGTCATTTTATGGCTAGTGCACCTACCCAGTTAACAAAAACTAAATAAAATAAAAACAGGCAGGCAACACTAAGGGCCTAGAGGCCTTTAGCTGACATATCAGCCTCTACTCTACCCACTTACTATGGATGCCTAGTGGCTCTGGTAGAACTGTTCAGAGCATAGCCCTAATAGCTCAGCACTGCAGTCCCTAGGGCCCTTCAGGACCACAACCTGTCTATCCCCCCTAGCCCTCTAGGGAAAATCTGTCTGCCTCTAACTTAATACCCAAGAAACAAAACACAACCCGGGGACCTCCCCGACCTTGGGCACCCTGCAACCACACACCAAGAAACTAATACCATCTATTACATTACATTACTGCCTCCCTACCCTCACAACCACACCTGTGGAAGGAAAGGGTTAATACAGTAACAACAACAATAACAACCACAGTACTTTAAATTACTACACACTAAAGTACTAGTGAGGAACTCCAATGAGCCCCTCCTCTTCTTCTTGTCTTGTCTTCTATCTTCTTCAGGAACACCTGCAAGAAAAAGAAAGACAACACACACTCCTAATCTGCATTCACAGTCTACCTAAACCCCTACCATCAAAACACTGGAGAATCCAAAAAATAATTTTTTTTTTTTAGAAAAGGTAGAAAAACAGTATATACACTAGAAAACAGTAGAAGAGCAATGACATTACAATACACATTTGGGGGATGGAGTGCCCTAAAAGTCCCAACTAGTGACCACAGTGCCCGAAGGCTAGTCCATTAAAGAGTCTATCCTGGGCCGGAGCCCGGTGAAGCACAGTTATAGCAGGCCAAAGTCCCGAAGGGGAGAGTCTTTGAGGACAGTTCACACATTCTGGTGTCTGCTAGTGTAGGGTGTGTACTTGCAATGTCATAAGGATAGAAAAATTTGGACTTACCAGCCCCTCATAGAAAGATTAAGATACACCGACCTGCTCCTCAGCCGAAGACTCTCCCTGGCTGCATTCTTCCGATACAGCTGGGAGGACATCTTCCGGGAACTACAAGAGGGCACATCTGGGAACTGCTGGGTGATGTCATCTCTGGAGATAGAACCTTGGAACAGGATCAAAAAGGAAAACAGCTGGTCTGACGTCATCCGATTACCAGGCGATGGATCAGGATACAGCTGGGCTACCTCTCTGGATCTGAAGTCATCTGGTAGGCCAGTTGATGGATTCTGGAAAGGCCAGTACACTGTAGAACTGATGAATATGGGGCACCTGAGTCCTGGATGTCCATACTGGTGGATCAATAAAGGCACTACAGAGGCTGGTGTGGCAGTATTGACTACCACTGCTCGGCTTTCCATCTGGCAGGCACGGGCACATTTGCTGGGAGGTCCTTGCATTGAGGCCAATGGTACTGGGGGTCAGGAGCTTGAATTATTACCCCATCTGGGCGCACATAATTCACACAGTAAAAGGTTTCACGTCCCTCTCCATCCACTATTCGCACTCTGTCCATAAACAGTGTCCTGCCTCTCTTCCACTGTGTATATTTCTCATGAAACAGTCTGTTTCTGACAAGCTTGTTTGCACCAGGATGCACACATTTCATTGCTTCGGCCCAGATCCAGGATTTCCTGCTGTTCTCAATCTCCTCCCAGACTTTCCGAGGAAAGGTAGGAAAGGACATTCCATAGATTTCATCCGCCTTCCTACAAACCAGTCTCTCCTCTTTACTAGCTTTGGTCAACCTGAGACCGCTGGCCTGGCTTGGGAGCGGCCAGTTTTGGTTCTGCCAGCTACACATCTTGAACGAGATGAAAAACGGATCCATGACTTCTTCTTCTTGCACAGCCAGGGCAGTGGCATCACCACTCTCTTCCATGCATTCTTCCGAGGCAAGAGCTTGAGGCTGTGTACCCATTCCTTTTTAACAAGGCCACATAGGTTCCCCCTCTTTTTCTTCCTCACTGAGGATCTGAGCCCAGGAGTGAGCAGTCGTCCTCACTCCTGAGACTATCCACTCATCACTAGGCACAGAGGTCGACACCTCCCATTCAAAGGCCTCCCCCATCTCATCTTCTGCTATGAGACTTGGGCTAGGTTCCCCCCTCCAGGGGTCTACTGATGCTTTATCTGAATTTTCCTTCTGAGATCCAGCATCCGAAACATCAACATCTGGTTCTGTCTCTAAATCTGCACCCTCTAGCTTTGTGCCACACTCCCCTGAGGGGCCTTCTTCAACAGGCTTCGCCTGGTGCTGTGTGTTGCCAACTACAGATTCCTGAACCTTTGTCCATGTGGGAGCCAAATGAATCTGGGGTACTTTATACAAGCCATATTTCTCTAGCCACCCACTATCATGAAGATGTCCCTTCCAGCATTTAAGCATATTTGACACACTTGCACTGAATATCCAGGAATCGCCACATGAGAAGGCAGTTGTCCTCCATAATAACACCTTTCAATGTCCTTTAACCTATTTGCTACTGCTGTTACTGCAGCCCAGGCATGATCCGGGTAGCAAGCTGCTCCTGAGGCCATAACTGCAGGGAAAACAAACAAAAGCTCACTGTTACTGAAAGTCCCACTTTGCTGAACACTCTCTTTACTTTTAAAATGGCTCCTCTGCTGCTGTGTTTACTTTACTACACCACCCTGTAATGGCGGCGGCAGCACTCCTGCGCATCAACATTCAGAAATTGGGTCAAGCCACTGCACATCCAATTTTCACACACTACTGATAACTTTTGCTCAAACTGCACAAACTTGCACTGTTCTTTTTTCTAATACATTTACATGATTTGCCACAGACTCTTCACTTGCTGAAAACATTTCTTTAGTTCACAGTCCCTTAAAGCCTCAGGATTTCAAGCACAAGATTGCCTGTAAACTAGTGCTGCACATTTGGCTACAACTCACAGTCTCTCTCTGGCGTTAAAACTTTAAACTGATGCTGAATTTATAACTATGCTCACAGTCAATGGCTTAACAGACTTGCACTTGCTGGTAAAACTTGACACAGTCGTTCTTTGCAAAGCGACTACACTGCTGCACACATATTCAGCTGGCTTTTGGCAGAAAATCACTGTTTGAGCAACTTTTACTGTTGGTACTCACTGTTATCAGTAGCTGTTTGCTACGATGGAAAAATGGCCTGCAGCCAGTCTTGGAGGCCTCAGAAAGAAAATGGGTGGGCAGTCCTGCCGATCGTCTCCCCGATCACCACACTCACAATTCAGTCGATCGAGATGCGGATTGAGCCCGATTTTGAACAGAAAAGTCTATTTTTACAAGTTTTACAGCACTTTTTAATCACTGCGATGCTCCTCCACCAAGCCAGTACACACACTCCACTCACACTCCCTCTCGAATGCTGGGCAGTCCAGTCACTGTTGAACTGGCTGAGGGGCTGGACTGATTGCAGCCTCACCAATCACATGATGCCATGCAAATGAGCCTCTTCTTCCTCGCGAGTGCTCTTCTCTTCAAGGCGATCGTCGAGCAGGCAAATTTAAACTGCAGAAACACGTTTTTTCTTTTCAACTGACTCCATGGTGGGAGCCCATTTCAGCCATTTAGCATGGCCATTCACACAGCAAGTTTCTCAGTTTAATCAAAAGCATTTACAAAGTCCAGGGCACAATTTTCCTGTTGCTACCCCTAGTCTTCCACACTTTTCTTTATCACAACAGTTCTTTTAAAAAGCAGGCAAAAACGCCGTAAACATTTGATGCAGGACAAGGGCACA
The DNA here is from genome assembly GCA_016271365.2 of Neoceratodus forsteri. NCBI lineage: Eukaryota > Metazoa > Chordata > Ceratodontiformes > Ceratodontidae > Neoceratodus > Neoceratodus forsteri. The sequence continues at coordinate 315,823,545 of CM028129.1, read as the reverse complement.
CTCTTTTAGTTTTACTGCTCCTTGGTAAACTGTTGGCATTTTAACAGCAGCATATGATCCACAGCACACAGCGACACACTAGTTAAATTGCTTCAGCTTTTTGGGCTACCCACTGCCAGATAGCCAAAACGCTAGCCCCCTGTCCGAGCACCTTTCCTCCCAAAATAAAAATCCAAAGCGGTGCCTCCATTTTGTAAGGCCCCTGACCCCTGCCTTTTTGCAAAACGACAGGTGGCATGCTGTTGAAGCTGATAGCAGTACCTGGTGGGGACTGGGTTCGGGGAGGACTAGGTTACTCGGCACAGGGGGCCTAGGTTTGACTACTCTGCACAGGGACACCCAAGTAAATCCGAACACAGGAAGCAATAACTGTAATGTCCAAAACCAGGAATAGCATTTTAAAGTGTGGCTTTTATTCACAACCAAACTGAACAAACAAAGCATAGACGGACCCCCACGGGGCTACATTCCTGGTAATGCAGATTAGAGACACAGAACACTTCTTCACTATTCCAGCCCTCAGGCTCTGAACCCACCAGGCACACAGCTCGGACTTGCACACAGCTTTGGGTATGCAGCCCGACTTGTACACTACTTGGGTTTTTTCCCTGGCCCGGCTCCCCCTCTGGCCACTTGATTCGGGTCCATATGGGAATGAACCAGTTTTCCTGTTGGTAGCTCCCCAAACCACCTTAGAGCCTTCGACTCCTTAAGGGAAATTTTCCTTCCAATCCCACGTCTGGGTACTTCCCTCATCACTGGCCAAGTGCATGAGGCAAAGTAGAAATCCACAGAGCAAATCCGTAGAGGTGGACCTGGTTACTAAAGATGGGGGGTCTCCCACCTCCAGCTCCCACAATCCATACCCAGCCATTTCTCTGGAAACTAAACAACTCTTTTGAAAGCTTGGCAATGTAGATTACAGGGTAGACATATATCACATCTCCTCTACATGTCTTGACTTTCCCTTTGAGCTGGACTTGAACATACTTTTACTTTTGGCTAAACCTATTATTCTAGGCCTCCCACTACTTCAGCAGTCCAATCCCCACTTTAACACAGTTCAGGATGAAACATGGGCCCTTTAGAAAGAGCAGAACTCACCCTCTGGTTGCAGGTGCCCCACAGGCGAATCTTGAATTCTTCTTGTACCCCACACACTTGGGAAAAAATAAGGCAGCTTCTTCCCTAGCAGTAGCCAGGGGGTTGCCCCTGGAATAGCAGACAAACCTTCCACCCCATCCCCTGAGGGATGGGGCACAGAGACCCGTATCAGCGGTCTCCACCACTTTAAAGAACAGCTTACTGTGTCTCTCTTTAGGCGGAAAAACACACCTTTCCCTAAATGTAGCTCTATTTCAGAGCTGAGGCTCCAAGAGCCTGTGCACAGAACTGCTGTGCTCCTCTCACAACAATCTCCAACTACAGACTGAGCACTGACTGTTCAAAATTCCCAACATTCTAATCTAACTCCCTTCTGCAGATTCCAATGTGGCTCATGCAGCTGCGATAGTTCTATGGTGATGTCATCCCTCAGTCTCAGCTGAAACTGAGAACAGAGTGAGACAGTGTGAAATCCATTTAACTGGAGTTTCACAAGCTGCCTTCCCTGCCTACCTCTAGGTCTTACTGGGATTCTAGTAACCCCGGGTAACAGGGGTTACATACAGTAACTGCAATATTTGCATCTATTGTGTTTTTTACATCCTTCAGGGAGGGATGGGAGCCACATTTTATCTTGTTGTGTGCGCTGTGATGAAGATACCAAGACATCTTGCAGATTTCTCCCCTACAGTAAGACATCCTGGGGAGAACTTTAGCAGTCTCTTTTAGTCTTGGGTCTGCCCCCAACACATGCCAGTTTTTGTTAATAATCTTGCTAACCTTCCATGATCTCACATTGTAGGTTGTTACAAAATTGATTAGCTTATTCCCTTCCTGTGGTTTCCAATGGCTTTCCTTCCTTGTTGTACTATCCAGTAGTTGTTTTCTATCTACCAGATCTACCTCTCCTGTTGCCCTCATTTCAATATCATAGCCTCTATCCCTGAAACTCTGTGTCATTGTTTCTTTCTCTGTATCATAAACCTCCTGTTTGCTACAGTTCCTTTTTATTCGAAGGAACTGACTTTTGGGGATATTTTTAATCATGTGCTTTGGGTGACAACTGCTGGCCAACAGTATGGTATTTTTATCTGTCGGTTTCCAATACAAACAAGTGTCCAGCTCCCCCTCTGATGTTTTAATGATTCTGAGGTCTAGTAAAGTAATCTCTATGCTGTCTGAGTGGCAAGTGAAGTGTAGGTGTGGGTTGCTTTCATGTAGATAATCAGTAAACTGCTCTAGCTCTTTTTTACTTCCTTTCCATATCATTACTCTATCATCTATAAAGTGTTTCCATACCTGGATTTTATCCAGGTATGGATTGTATCTGCTCCATATAAATTCTTCCTCCCAGTAGGCCAGGTAGAGATTAGTATAGCTAGGGCGAAGGGGGGGGGGGCAGTGTAGAAGGAGTTAGAGAACTATAAGAAGACCTCCAAAGGCTAGACAGATGGTTAAATGTGTGGCAGATAAAGTTTAATGCAAAGAAGTACAAACCAATTCACCTAGGGAAAGGGAATACCTGGACAGAGTACTGGCTAAATGGGGTTAAACTTAGTACCACTAAAGAAGGGTTCCACTAACCTACATCAACAGCAATGCTGTTGACATCCCTGACAGTGACGGGAACAATGCCGAGTGCCAGCATTGTTCCTATCGGGAGAAAGTGTTTTTTTGTGGGGGAGCTTTTCACCCTGCACCCCCATGCCAGGGGCTGTGCCCCCTGCACCCCCCATCTTTAAATATCCAACTCCGAGTTGGATTTGGTTCGGCTTTGGGGCCGCAACACCATGAGACAGAGCGCTGTCATCCAGCGAGACCATCAATCAATCAATCAATCAATGTCTTTATTTAACCAGGCTATCACCGTTGAGCAAGCTCATTTTTGAGGTAGACCTAGGTTTGTCAACAAGGAACAAGGGACAATATACAAGGGATGCAACACACAAGAAAATAATAATAATAACAATAAAGTAAGATACAATAATACAGTATATACAAAGTAGCAGCAGGTAGCATTGACAGTAATATATGTCTGGAACAGAAGATACAGCTAGTTTTGGGTAGGACACAATTTTTCATATAAGTAAAGAAATATACATATCAGGTGTACCGAACATAAATAAAACCTAATATAAAAAGATATATAGTGATACAGAATGGAGAATTTAGAGCTGGAACCTGGGTAAAAGGAATGTGGAAGGGACAGATATGGGGGGCAGAAAAAGGGGAGAGGGAAGAGTCGATTATAGATGTGATCAGTCTTTTAACAGTAGTAATTAGAGTGTACTTGGACTTATAGGAGTCACTATTTAGGGTAGACAGGCACAGGAATCCTTATTATGATGTAGATATAGAGATTTAAAAGATGCTAGGCTAATGGGGTGAGTTAATTTAAAGGTTTTTTGCAGCTTGTTCCACAGTTGAGGGAGCACAAAGGTGATGGTTGCTCTGCCAATGCAAGATTTTGCTTTGTAAACATAAAGGTAGATATGTGAGGTGCTTCTCAGGGCATACTTCCCCAGAGTGCAAAAAGGTAAACAGACAGAGATATACTGGGGCATTTTATTTGAGATAGCTTTGTATGTCCAAACCGCAGAATTTTTTTGCCATCTGTAAGCAAGGGATGACCATCCCACTGCCGTGTAAAATGCACAGTGGTGGGTTGAGTAAGGAAGACCCGTGATAAATCTTATGGCTCTGTGATAAATGGTATTGAGTTTGGCTAGGGTACCTGCAGGTCCCTGATTATATAGAAAATCTGCGTCATCCAAGGGAAAGAAAGGTAGTTTGAACCAGTTTCAGTTTAGTGTCTCTTGTGAGGAAATTATTAATTCTAAAGAACAGACCAAGTCTTTGTCTAAGTTTCTTTGCCAGTTCTTCTAAGTGATCTGTGAAGGTAAGTCTATGGTCTAACCAGACCCCCCGGTACTTGAACTTTGGTACATAGTCCAACCGCTCGCCTAGAATGGTAGTGATCTGCGGGAGTGTCCCAGCAATTGCAGGATTTATTGCATTATGAAGGGCCGAGAGGAACATTGCTTTGTTTTGTTTTTTGCATTTAAGAGCAGTTTCTGGTTTATAAGCTGATGTTGCAGCAGATTAAATTCAATTTGAAGGGCTTTACAGGCCGCATCAGGAGTGGGAGCTACTAGCATAGAGTACCGTATCATCTGCAAATAGGTGTATTTGTGCTTCTTTGATGGGGGCATCGTTGTTAATATAAATGGTGAAGAGCAAGGGACCAAGAATGGAGCCTTCGTGTACACCCTCAATATGGGTTTTAGTGAAGAAACTTCCCTTCTGCCTTTACTTGTTGAAGTCGTCCCGAGTGGTAGTTGGAGAACCATTTAAGGGATAGGGAATCCAAACCAATGTTCCGGAGGGATGACAGAAGCAGTCTGTGATCAATAGTATTGAATGCCTTGCTTAGGTCCAAGAAAACTGCACAAAGTTTTTTTTTTGTGAAATTCAAGCTGCCAGTCATTTGTCACCTTGGCTAGAGCAGAGATCGTACTGTGCTGTGCTCTAAAACCAGATTGTAACGGGTTGAGCAATTTTTATGATTCCAGGTACTTCCGAAGCTGGGAGTTCACTATTTTCTCTAGCATCTTTGCCAGGACTGGAAGTAGCGAGATTGGCCTGTAGTTATTGAGGTCACTAGGATCTCCTGACTTAAACAAAGGGACCACAAATGCATTTTTCCAAATGGGCGGTAGATCACCCTGAGACAAGGATAAGTTGAAGAGATGAGTAATTGGGACTACGAGGACAAGGTAGTCGACCTTTAAGAAGTACTGGTCAATGAGGTCGGCCCCAGCACTTTTCTAGGTGTCCAACTGAAGGAGAAGATCTTTGACTTCTTTCAGGGAGGTAGGCTACAGAGAAGAGGATGGACTGGGATGGGCTTTTCTTGTGTGTCCAATCCAAGTTGTTGGCAGAGGATATATACAGGAGAGGAGACAAATGCTAGCCCTGCAGTGGCAAAATGACTATTGAGAGCATCGAGGATAGACAGTCTGTCGGAGATGACAGTATTGTCGATCAGTAATTTAGTAGGTAGGGAAGTAACAGTGGTGTGACCTTCAATATCTTTGATCGTCCTCCAGAATTTGGAATCATTTCTTGAGGGACTTTCCAGCTGAGAGCAGTAGAAATTAGCTTTGGCTTCTCTGACCATTTTGGTGCAGAGGTTCCTCACCCTTCGGAAAGAATTCCAGTCATTTATTAAATTAGTTTTCCTAGCAGTTCTCCAGAGTACGTCCCTACTCTGCAAAGCATCTTTCAGGTCTTCCGTAAACCACTGACAGGATTTGTTTCTGGCACAAGCTTTTACTATGGGAGCATACTTGTTGAGAGCCCTAGTACAATTTCTGAGAAAATATCATAAGTCGTAGTCAGGGACTTGGCTAGATAGAAGTCCTGCCATCGCATGGAGTCACTTAGCTCTGATATATACCCATGGAGATCAAAGCTGCATATGCACTTTTTAAAGGAGAATTTTGGTGCAGTTATGGATTTAAGAGTGGATCTTACACACGCGATAAAGCAATGGTCACTAATATCAGAGAAAAAGACACCAGCATGGGAGAGTAAATGGGGTTTGTTAACTAAAATGATATCCAAGAAAGTACTGCTATTAGGGTTGATCTTGTTAGGATGTGTAGATTAGTTTATTAGCTGTGACAACCAAGGAATCACAGAACATTTTAAGTGGGATAGATGCACTGGAGAGCCAGTCTAAGTTGAAGTCCTCTAGTATGATATACTCTGAAGATGCCAAACCCAGGATGTTTCCGAGATGTTTTAACAACTGTAGTCCAGCTGATGGGGGTCTGTAGCATCCTATTATACAGAATGAGACACCGGTAGCAATTTCAATCTTTAATGACAAGCTTTCGAATTCTTTTGGGGCAGAGGTTGAGTCAATTATGGAGGCAGGGAATTTATCCTTGATGTAAATAGCTACCCCACCACCTCTGGTTTGCCTGTTGGCTCTGAACAAAGAGTAGGAGGGGATGTTAACTTCGTTGTTACTGGTCGTCGGTTGGAGTCAGGACTCCGTAATCACCAGAACATCTGGAGCAGTATGACATACCCAGGCCTGAACTGAAGTGATTTTTTTAATAGGCTTCATCACAGTGAATTGCTAAGATTTGTCACTGGTGGTCGTCACTGTGAAAATGTTGCTATGTGAACAGTACACCCTTCAGAAGAGCTGGACCTGGGAGTCATCATTTGTGACACCCTAAATCAATCAAGTCTGTATAATGAAGCATACAGTAAAGAAAAGTAGGATGTTGTGGTGTATAGGGAGAGGAATAGACAGTAGTAGCAGGGAGGAGATCCCTTTATCGACCCTAGGTGAGACCACACCTGCAGTACTGTGTACAGTTCTGGAGCCCTCACCTTAGAAAAGACAAGGACAAGACAGATACCATGCAGAGAAGGGCAACAAAGATAATACAAGGCCTCCAGGGAGTCTCCTATGAGCAGCGGTTGAAAGAACTGAACATGTATTCATTGGAGGCCAGGAGGGAGGAAGGGGGGATATGATTGAATCCTGTATTTCCTGAGTTCTGATTTATGTAAATTTAATGTCTAATTCCACATCTTACTGTAACCCCCAGGTCACACCGAGACAAGCAACTTGTTGTTCAGTGTGCCTTCCTGGTGAAACATTTCAATAAATAAGTTTCTGAAAAGCATAGAGTGCCACATACAGAGATAGTCAAAAGAGCACCAGCACAATGACACACAGGCATGAGTGGAAGGGGAGGGAGATTTAGAAGGGTCTGAGGAAACACTGTTTTCAGAAAGGGTGGCAGAGCATGGAACAGTCTGCCAGCCGAAGTGGTGGTGCTAGGAGGTGGCAGTTTTCATGTAGGGGTGGGACAGAGTAAAAGCACAGATAATGAATACAAGGGTATGAAAGGATGAGCTATTGGGGAGCGATAGTTCCCCAAACTGACACTAGGTCATTTATGGGCAGACTCGATGCACCCTCAGTCTTTTTCTGCCATCACTTTCTGTTTCTATGTTTCATTCTACATATTCTCCCTAGTTGAAATATCTACTTGTAAGTCCATAATATCATCATGAAAATTATTCCTATATGTGCCTGATTGTCCATGTAAATACCCTTCCAGAAGGAATGAAATCCCCAGGAACCTCATTAAAATGCATAATATTAAATAATCTAATTCGTACCAAAATTCTAGATAATTATTTAAAAAAAATTGGGGAACTATAAATATTAAATAATATAATTGTTTGGTCTGATACTTCAACTAATATCACAGCAGAATTCCTATCTTGCTCAAGAACTTCAACCAATCTTACATAAGAGGTTACTTTGACCATAGTCACTGAATCCCTGACTCCTTGCTCTTTTACGTTCTTTTCTCAGATTATACAGAAATATAGCCATTATTCATTAATGCCTATTATTACTCCTCAGTCCATGTTTCTTGCAATATAACTAAATCACTTTTTTTTGATAAAAGTCATCCATTCATTGTCTTACAATTTAGTGCTAATTCTGGCTATGTTCCAGTTCTGAGTAGTGTGCAACTTCTCATCCAGCTCAGCATTCTCTTCCTTACATAAGCCATTAGAAGTGTTAAACTCTTGGGGTGGGATATTCAAAGGGGTTGCGCATGGTGCAACAGTGTTGCGCCATGCGCAACCCACTGCGCCCCAGCATGATTTGAAAAGGGGATGCTGCGCCACGCAGATCCCAATGTGCGGGGGTGCACCAGTAATGTATGCAGTGCAAGTGCAGGGGGCGTGCCCATGCATATTCCGCACATCCCGATATTCAGCCTGGGATGTGCGGCACATATGCTGGTTCAACCCCTACTTGCGCCACACACTGGTGCTCAAAGTTGTGCCAAAAAGAAATAGGAGCAAGGGCTGGCCAACCACAGGTGAGCTGCCATATTGCAGGGCGCAACACGGCAGCCACCAGCTGTGGGCAGCCACCCGAGCTCCGTAGCCAGGGCCTATCAGTGTCGCACCCCCCTGCCCGATCACAGGCATTGTAATATAATTGATATCCCTGGTGGTCCAGTGGACTGCTGCCAGCCCGATCACGGGCATAAGTATAAAAAGAAACATCTACAAATATCTCTGGTGGTCCAGTGGACAGCTTCCAGCCCGATCGTGGGCATAAGTATAAAAGAAACATTTACAAATATCCCTGGTGGTCCAGTGGACCACTTCCAGCCCGATGGTTGCTGTGGGAAATCACTGTTTGGGACAGATTAAGAAAATGACAATGATACTGTTCATGAGCAGAGGTCCTAAAATGCCAATGTTGCTCACTTTCCATGCACCCTTGTAACTTCGCAGATTTCTAATACTGTCACACCAGATTTTCAACAGTGCCATTTTTTCACAACTCCTTATGAACACTACAGCTGTCATTTTTCACATCCTGGCTAACATATGTTTTTGCACTCCTGCCGGACAATAGCACGGTCACTCTGGCAAATCAGTGTTTGGGACATATTAAGATCGACCGAGTGAGAGGGGGGAGTGACCGAGCTCAACTGAGCTCTGTTGGGACTGCTGCGGATTTGTTTGTGGGCAGACAAAGGCCCCAACACAAGAGCCCAGTACAAAAGGTCAGCCTGCAGCACTTGGAGAAACAGAACGAGAAAGAGAGTGAGGGAGGGGGAGTGAGCAAACTCACCGAAGCGCTGTCAGGACTGCTGCAGATTTCTTTGTGGGCAGAAAAAGGCATCAATACAAGCAGGGGCCCAGTACAAAAGGTCAGCCTGCAGTGGTGGGAGAAACAGTATGAGCAACTGAGACAAGGGGACTTAGTGAGCTCAACAGAGCTCTAGCAGGACTGCTGGGTTTTCTTTGTGGGCAGAAAAAGGTGCCAATGCAGGCAGGAGCTCTGTACAAAAGGGCAGCTTGCAGCGCCAGGACAACAGAATGAGCGATGAGAGAGGGAGACTGAATGACCTCAACGGAGCTCTGTCGGGACAGCTGCGGATTTCTTTGTGAACAGACAAAGGTGCCAACGCAGCCAGGAGCCCCATACAAAAGCGCAGTCTGCGGCGCCAAGAGAAACAGAATGAGCGAGTGACAGAGCAGTAGTGAACGAGCTCAGCGGAGCTGTAGTGTGACTGCTGCAGATTTCTTTGTGGGCATTAAATGCGGCAACGCAGGCAGGAGCCCAGTACAAAAGGCCAGCTTGCAGCGCCAGCAGAAATGGAATGCAAGAGTGACAGAGGGGAGTGAGCGAGCTCAGTGGAGCTGTGTCGGGACTGCTTCAGATTTCTTTCTGGCCAGAAAAAGCCGCCAATGCAGGCAGGAGCCCAGTACAAAAGGGCAGCCTGCAGCATCAGGAGACACAGAATGAGTGAGTGAGGGAGGGGGAGTCAGTGAGCTCAACGGGACTCTGCTGGGACTGCTGCAGATTCGTTTGTGGGCAGAAAAAGGCAGCAATGCATGCAGGAGCCCAGTACAAAAGGGCAGCCTGCAGTGGCAGGAAAACCAGAATGAGTGAGTGAGTGAGCTCAACAGAGCTGTACTGTAACTGCTGCAAATTTCTTTATGGGCATAAGAAGGCAGCAGCGCAGGCAGGAGCCCAGTAGAAAAGGGCAGCCTGCAGCACCGGCATAACAGAATGAGCGAGTGAGAGAAGGGGAGTGAGCGAGCTCAACACAGCTTTGTCAGGACTGCTGCAGATTTCTTTGTGGGCAGAAAAAGGTGCCAACAGAGGCAGGAGCCCAGTACAAAAGGGCAGCCTACAGCACCAGGAGAACCAGACTGAGTGAGTGAGACAGGGGGAGTGAGTGACCTTAACAGAGCTCTGTCAGGACAGCTGTGGATTTCTTTGTGGGTGGAAAAAGCCACCAACACAAGCAGGAGCCCAGTACAAAAGGGCAGCCTGCAGTGCCAGGAGAAACAGAATGAGTGAGTGAGAGAGGGGGAGTGAGCCACCTCAATGGAGCTCTGATGGGACAGCTGCGGATTTCTTCCTCAGCAGAACAAGGGTTCCATGTGATAATAGCTACTGCAAAATAGACTGCCATTGCCAATAACAGCTACTACTGCCTTTCCTTCAACTGTTGTTTTTGCATGATTACTTGATATAATGAGGGGGCTGTGCCCCGCATCCCCTCATCTTAAAGATTCTAAAGCCACACTGCTCATTGATTTCGGAGAGAATTACATATTCGGAATTATATTATATTATGAGTCGCTATTTTGACAGTCGCTATTTTGCAGTCGCTATTTTGATAGTCGCTATTTTGCAGTAGCTATTATTACAGGATACTGAACAAGGTGCCAACGCAGGCAGCAGCCCAGTACAAAAGAGCAGCCTGCAGCACCGGGACAAACAGACTGAGAGTGACAGAGGGCCACTGAATGAGTTCAACAGACCAACGCAATCAACATTCGGCATTGACAAATGCTTGTTCTTATCTAACTTTTTCTTTCTCTGGCGATTCTGAGCCTGAAATTAATACTTTACTAAATGTGATAATATTCTCACCTGTTACCTCATTTTCAGCGAACATAGACTCCTGAATAAAGTTTTTTCTTGTACCATTTATCTGGACAATGGAAGGGGAATTATTTTTTTTGAAGTTGCAATTTCTAGCAGCATTAGTTTGGCAGTATGTTTGCCACATCCTCCCTTAAAAGAGCACTGTCAATCCCCTTAGGCCTCAAATTTTCTCAAGTTTAAAAAAACACACGTTATGATTGCTCACTTTCTGTGGAAACTATTGATGTTGCTGGTTGTTTGATTCTGATTCCTTGTTTTCTTTTAAAAAGTTACAAACAGACTGCCCACCATACTGGTGTTACCACACAAAATCATGTTTGTTTACATTCCTTATCAACTCCAACTGCATCTTTCCTGGAATTGGGAACAGTCCCAGGGCAGTATAGTCACTAAGGATGCTGAGGGAGGAGAGGAGACTATCTCATGCAGAGTGACTGCATTGTTTTTTTTGGGGGGGATTTGTCATGTTCAGGAAGTATGCAGCAACTGTAGATCAAGGATTTGAAACAAAGCAAGGTTGGGTATAATTACACCTTTAGAATGCATTTCAGTTCTACTAAGAAAGAAGTGGATGAAACAACTGGCAACATCAGTGAATTTTACAGAAGGCAAGCACTCATATAATGTGGGTTTTCAGCTTGAAATATTCTGATGCAAAAAGGGTTGACAGTGTCCCTTTAATAGTTCTATATTATCTTTGAGAATTATCAAGTGTTCAGTTGTGAATATGTTTGCAAACTGTTGATTTAATAACAGTTGTATAATCTATTCACTAAGGAAAGTATTACTTAGGCCCAGCAAAATGTATATCACCGTTAATTTTACAACTGATCATACAATCAGATGGCTAATGCATTTTCTTAACCTTCCATATATTCTACACACATATAAGGATATTCTGTACATGACAAGGATCATCCATGATTATAAATTGCTCAGACATTCTCGGACTGGCAGTGTAGGCTAGAAGTTAGAGTAATGAGGTTTGAATAAGCTTGGTGCACCCAGCTGACCTGAGTTTGATTCCCACAACCTCCATTTGCATACTGTGTGACCCAGAGCAAGTCACTGAACTGAACTGTGCTCCCAAAACAAAATTGAAAACAATCCAGCTGACATGAGTTTGATTCCCACAACCTCCACTTGTATACTGTGTGACCCTGTGCAAGTCCTTGAGCTGCACTGTGCTCCCAAAGCTGAAAATGATCCATTGGAAACCACTATAAACAAGTCCCTTACTCAATGGTGTATCCATTTCTCCTAAACAAACAAAAAAACTTATTATTATTCATTTTGGTAAGTATTTAAACCATTTTTTCATTAAGGCTTTCCATTATTGAGGGTTGGAGTCAGCATCTGACCAGAGCAGATGTCCTTCTGAGAGCTATGTGCACATCAAGTCCTATTTCTACAACAAGTGGCAACTTAACATACTTTTCTGAACATTTTCCCCAAACTAGACAGTGAAACTAACTAATCTGCACCTCTCTAGAGCCCTTACCTTCGAAGGGACTTTATAAGGTTGGAGGCTGTCCAGAGAAGAGTCACCAGACTTATAGATGGCCTGCATAACATGAATTTGGAGCAAAGGTTGACTGAATTAAATTTGTATCCACTGGAACTTAGGAGAACTAGAAGGGACCTGTTACAAATGTTCCACATATCTTGAGATAAACAGCTTATGACCGACCTAGGTCTGGTAAAGAACAAAAGGGACTTTTGCTTAAGGAGTCACAGTCATTAACTAGTGTTAACATAACCTAAAAGTAACAACAGAAGATTATTTTACACAGAAAACATAATACCTATATATAACTCCCTCCCAAGAGAGGTGGCTGAAGTGAATTCCTTTAACACTTTTAAATCTAAACTCAATAACTATTTACTACCGAATTTGGGCAGATAGTACCCAGCCTTGCTGGAGATGTAGGACTGTGGGCCAACACCTACTGTACATCTAATAAATTCCTAGTAGTATAACTCCTAGTCGCACAACAAGGAGCTCAGCTTCACCATAACTGTACAGTCCAGATAAAATGCCAAGATGCAGCAGGATAAAAGGTAAATGTTTATCCCATTCAAACCACGGGAACCAGCAGCTAGCTGCAGGTACCCCGACCCGATTGCCAAATATTTTCTTGCAATACCAATGCTTTCGCAAAATATCTGCAGCAGTGAATAAACTTTGAGGTACCCATCCGGACAAAAAATCCACCTCAGACAGAGACCGTGAGGGCAAAGCAGCATGCACCTGCAGGCCTGTCGACTACTGGCGAGTGGCAACGAATGGAGACCTTGGGCCTCAGAGCTGAACCCATGCTGACAGCCATCTGAGAGGCAACATTAGAAGTGGTAAAAGATCTCTCAGATAAAATGGATAATTTCAACACATGGGTCATGGTTCCAGATATCCAAATGACTGCTCAAAACGGCCACGGATTCCTCTAACAAAATGATGACTGCTGTATCTTGTATGGGGCAGAGCCAGAGAAAACAAGCTTTTATGGCACCAGCTGGAGCAGGTAGAAAATGCCATCAGAGCAGCTAATGTCAGACTCTTCAGCTTGTTGGAGGTGGAGGAAGACCAGGACCCAACACAATATGTGGAAAGCCTTTTTCAAAAACATTTTCATAACATTCAAGGTGTGGAAATCTAACAAGCCTATAGAATCACTTAGAGAAAAAAAAACCCTCAAACTCAGAGACACCACGTACCCTGTTGAGCGTTACTAGTGAAGTCCAACAGTGTGACCTGGTTTTAAGAAAAGCTAAGGAAATGAGATATCTGCAAGTACTGTAGAGGACATATTTGTCGCTGGGACAAAATTTTCACTGTATTCGCTGATAAAAAAGTTAATTAACATTTTTGTCTCTGAAAATTAATGGTCATACATTCTTGTTTACATGATGCTTCTTAGAGCTTAGCGCTTTCTTAGGGCTACATTGGTAACTTTCCTTTGTCTAAGTTTACTTTTTTACTTATTTACCTATTTAGAACTTACAGTATTTAGAATTTATATTTGTTTTTGTAAATTTTTGCTTGCTCGTTATGTTTTTATGTTTTTTTTCTTACTCCGTCTTTCACTTTCTTGGTCTGCCCATCGTTCATCGCCAAACAAATATTTATCACAGTACTGCAGTATTACTGTATTAAACAGTAAACATGAATCAATTTGATTCGGAGTGGCCTTTATCCAATAACTTCCTCATCCCCATTCCAATCCTCCGCATGGCTGGGGTTGGCATCTGACATCACTGCCTCCCTAGACTAGTCCTGTAAAATAAATGTCAAGCAGAGCTTTACCAGGCTTGGAGTAAATGGAGTAAAACAACACCAACATGAACATACAAGTCAGATCAGACTTACCCAGTTTAAGCAGTTGTTATGAGCATGCAGGATACCAGCCTCTGCAAACCCCCTTACGCAATTGTCAGTTCTAGTCGATAGCTCCGCGGAACTCTGCACTAGCCAAGCAGCGCGGCTTTCCTAAGCTGGTGCAGCTTAAAATTGATTTTGAACTCTTGGGACCCCCGTGCCACATTATCCGCTACTAGTCCAGCATACCAATTGGTAAAACATCTGCGTAGATTATCCTTGTACAGTTTATTGATAGTAATGTCCAGAGGTTGGAGGAGGTCAGTGCAGGATGGCGGTATAAAATCAGACATGATACTAGGGTTCTCAAGGCATTTTAGGACAGCAGCTGTAGTATGCACTTGGAAAAGGTCCAGAATAAGAATAGCCTTTCGTTCAGATGGGAGTTCTTGCTGCAATTTAATGTCATGGAAATAAGGGACCAACACATCTTTAATGTACATAATCATTGTGTCTTCATTTGCCCAATGGTTTGCAGAGTGTGTTATGCTCCAGCAGCTGGGGAATTTGTGTGATGGGTAACAAGCGGGGATTTTTCCCCTGTAAATCACCTGCGGTGACAGAAATGTACCAGCAAGGGTGCAGGCTAGCATCATGGAAACCTGCCGCTTGTTACCTAGTCCTGCCACTGACACTTGCCTGGAGCCTGTTGCAGCCATTGTCCACTCAGACACAGGTACCACGCATACTCCAGTTTCATCAATATTAATGATCAGCTCAGGCGGTACTAGCTCTTGGGCCGCACACTTTGCAATTCTTATTAGAAATTTAACCTTTAAGTTATAAAAGTTAGCGGGGGGTTTGCGAGCTGTTTTTGTACCTTTATGCTTGCTGTACCCCATTTTGTTTAGAAGGCGGCATGCCCACTTCGGAATAAGCGCAGTGGACCCCCCATTTTCCTTAAGCAAGTAAGGGGCACTTGACTTGATGATGCCCTTTGCTATTGCAAGCACCACAGGAGCATTAACCACACCACCTTCTGCCCGTAGGGTGCTCACAATTTTTTCAGCTTGTCTGTGACATCAGACAGTACCATAGTTGAATGTCCTCTGGGTTTACATGGCAAGACTGTGGAAAGGTGTGCAGTATCTGGAGTATCTTTCAGCTTGACCATGTAATCTTTTTTAAAACTCCTGATAGTGCTTTCTTTAATGTGGCATTTGTTTTTAGTTTGATAAAATCTTACTGCAGGCATCACTCCATGATCTGCCATGTACTTGCCATACTCAAAACGCACCTTGGAGGTATAATGTGCGTATGTCTCCGGGTGCCTTCACTTGGCTGGTGGAGGAACATAGGCGTGTTCACTGGCAACAACAGCAGCAACAGGAGTGTCAACCCCAGAAGAATGTACAAGCTGTGTGGGATCGATGTCAGTTACATCAAGCAGGTGATCCCGCTCCTGCTTTGCTGGCTTTCTTTTTAACCAGGAGATTAAGGACATGGTGCACACTGAACTTATTCACAGAACTTAGCCAAATACTGGTGCGCACAAAGTTTAAAGTGCCAAACCAATGTGTCATTACAGTGCCAGCTAAATACCAGCATCAAGAGTAACGTGCTTGTGACAACATTTAGACCTGCGGATCCGTATGGTCAGATGACATCACGAACATTAGTGGATGTGAAATTAATGTCCTCTACAGTATCTCCTACTGTTTCAACCCTTTTAGTCCCTGATCTTAGCTTTTCCACTAGGAAGAGGAGATGGGCATTCAATGGAGTTCAGGCTGAACTGAGGGAGTCAGCGACTGCTCACTCACTCCAGCCCCTTGCCCGTCTAAAATTCTCATATACTGGTAAGCAATACTTATTCAATAACCCATAATAAGTTGGAAAATGATTAGAAACAACAGACAAGATTTTGTAGCAACAGAGGTAGCCAACCACCAAGATTTTGAGGATGGATTGTCTATTGTGTTGGGCTTTGGCAAACTCACAAGTCCTCTCTTCTCATACTACCTGTCTAATTGGTTTCTGGAGGTTAAGTGAATGGTATACACTCTGGTTTGAAACCTGTCACAGATAGTGTTCCCCAGGGATTTATCCAATGTCCCTTGCTAGTCTCCAAATTCATTAATGATCTGTCAAAAAAGTGCGGTGGGGGAAATTACTACTGTATGTAGATGATGCAGTCCTGTGTAGATGATCTCCTGATGTACTTTAAGTGTAATTGATGCCTAACTTGCCTCTGATTTCTGTACACTGGAAAAAATGGCTCTATGACAACAAGCTTATCTTAAATGGAAAAAACAAACAAAGGTTATTTTCTTTTGCCAAAAACACATTGATACAGACAGGCAGCACCTGCTCTCACTAACCACCTCCTCTGACACATGTATTGAGGTGGTTGACAGTCTAAAGTACCTTGGGGTCTATCTAGATTGGCATGGGAGCAACTATAAAAACAGCGCGGTCAAATACAGTACTGCAAAGTCAAAACAGCTAAAGGAAATATAGGGCTCGGTAAAAACACCGAGCACTAAAACAGCTACACAAAAGCACACACAAACAAAATTACTGTTTCCAGGGGCTCCACCACCCATACCTCTCATTATGGGGCTACACCTCGGACCTCCTCACATTAATATAACTACCTCTGAAGGAGGCAACTTGGTGTAACCCCTAGATGGCGCTATCCCAGGGCTACTACCCCTGCCTGATTTGCCACTAACAGGTTGAGGGCCTGGATCCAATGGCGGGTGCCTCCACCCAGAGGTCAGGGTTTGCAATAGTTAAACTAACTTGGTCACAGCCCTCTGGGACACTGCAACCCCCCTTTCTTCCCACTAGTGGCCCACACAATATATCAGAATTACCTTCACAGTATACACTTACCCCCAGGTCTGGTTCCGGCACTGGGACCTCCTGTGAAATGAGATACAGTGCAACAATCACAGAACAGTACTTTAACATAGACAAATACCTCAGGCAGTATAACTTTGCTGAAACAAGCAGCTCTGATTTATTTAGGGGGATATAACAGGACAGGGAAATCAGGTTAATTAGCTTATCACTCTAATAATCTACCTATGGCTCTGTGCACAGGCCTATCCCTATCAGTTACTGTCCCTGGGTACCCAAGCCCTAGTGGCTAGTCCAAACCGTGGCAGCTGGTAGGGCCCTTTCACACAGAGAAAGGAGAATTAAACAGTCAGCAGTACAGTAATTCCATTTGGATTTATTGTGGCAATTCAACAGGGAGCGACCCTGAATTAGTACTCACGACCTCCAAATAAGATAGGGTCCTTCAATGTCAGCCGGGCTCACTTGAGGTACACAAACCTCTTCACACATCCATATAAAAGAAAGCACTATACCAGGCAGGCTGCATCTGTATCCCGATCGCAATTACTGCACAATACCGGGAGAACACACAGCAGATTCAGTTCCTGACAGACCGAGTGTATTTTCAGCAATTCCTCCAGTCTTCTACAGGGTGAGCCTGGTTTCTACTCTTCAGAGATCCTTTGATTCTTTTCACGGACAGATTCAGTCCTAACAAGCTGCAGACCGGAACTCTGGGCCTTACACACGTTTTTGACTAAAACTGCACACTGAAAAAGTACAGGGCTCCTTCCTTCTTCACTGCCAAAGCTCAACTGAACTTTCAACCGACAAAACCGGCACTTCCTTTGAGTTCCTCCCAGTTCTTGACTGGATTGGCTGTCACTCACAATAGACTGCTGCTGTTGGTCCAAAAAGGCACTGAAGTCTAAACTACATCTCCCAGAGTCCTTGCCCATACAATCCTCTTGTGGCTGGCTCAGATTATGAGTCAAGTTCTGATTCGTCCAAGGCACCATTTTAGAGCTAGCTTACCCCACACTGATTGGTCCAGTTCAGCAGTTCAAAACTAGAATGGGGAACTAGCAGACACAGTTCTGACTGCAAAGAAAGCAGGTTAGACAAACTGTAATTTCATTATTACTCTAAATAATTTCTGGCAAACAGTTACATCTTTCAGATAGGTTCCCTTTGCACCCTAGTGACTGCAAAATGAAGTGAATTGGCAGCAGCTCGAGTGGTACTCAGAGAAGCACACAGTCCCCCATACAAATTAATTATGTCTGCAAGCAGACAGCTCTTAAAGAGACAGTACCAGAGGCTCTAAAAACACTCACTGATAAATGGCTTAAATGCCAAACACCATTCAGGCTTGGAGCATTCAAGCAAGCTCCTGGAAGTCTTTTGGAACCCCCATTTGCAGGGGTTACACCCTTCCTGGCCTGGGAAAGCTTGCGTCCCGTCAAGCAAGTACCCATAAGTTTCAACTGCAACCATATACATTTGCATTAGGCTCGCACATGTAATCATCAGTCAATATATCATTTTACCAAGAACACATTTCTGAAACATTGCAGTATCGTCCTCTTTACACAGTATTACATACACATTGTAACCATAACTCAAGTTATTACCTCTTGTACATGAAACCTGAAGAGGGGCCCTTCCCTATCAGTTACCTTGGGGCTGGATGGGGCAAGGGCACCATACTAGAGGGCAACACAAGTAACTTGGAGTTAGCACTGATGCTCAGTTTGGGCAGTGAGCTCGGGGACACATACACTCCTTTATGGACAACATTGAGAGGCAAGTCCACAGGCCCCCAAGTGAATCATAACTGAGGTGCACCACAGGCTTTACAGCTCGACCAGTCTTTCTAGGGGAACTGTTATAGTCTCTGCACTCTGAGCCTCATTTTCAGCATTGTCCTCACTTGTCAGGGAGTCTCCATGGGGGTAGAGAGCTAGAACTTGGGGCACTTTCAGCTCCAGGAGTTACAGTTTCTGAGTCCACAACATTTGGCTCGCATGGAGAGCTTTCGGACACTGGCAGTGGACTGTCGGGCACTCAAAATACTCTTCTTGTTCGGGTGTATCACCAGTCTGCCCCAATCTATCATTTTCCTCCCCTGAAAGCTCAAACAGTTCAACCATGCACAATGATTCCATTTCATCTGATCTGATGCTTTGCACTTCACTTTCTGGGAGCATTGGCTCCAGGGACGAAGCTGGGGGCTTAGACAGTCCAGAAGGCCCAGCTTTGTCTCCAGTATTGACTAGGGATTGCCCGAAACAATTGACTCAGTTCGTAAGAAGGATAGTATTCAAAGTCACTCTCACTTTCTTCCGATATGGACTGACAGTCATGCTCAACTGGGACTTGTGGAGGGAACACTTTAACTTTGCTTCTGTAGGTGCAGACTTTCTTGATCTTTTCTTAGCAGCAGCTCTAGTCACTGGTCCAGAGGGCATCTTCTAGGGCTCAGACTCAATTAAGATTTGTCCAATGGGCAGTAAATGATTTCTATGTATTGTTTTACATCTTTTGAATTATTCTCAGGCCTTACTTTGTACACTGGCAGATCATCTAGTTTGCCCACTACAATGTGAGGGAGATGGTGCCATCGGTTCAGCAATCTTGTGCTTGCCATGCAGTCCCAGATTTCTTAGCAATACCGATCTCCTCCTGGAGTTCCTGTGCTTTCACCTTTATCATGCCTTTCTTTGTTGGCCAGATTTCTTTTGGCAGCCATGGTTTGAGCCAGTTAGGTACGCATGAGTTAGCTGGGCTTTAACTTTTGCACATACTGTAAATAGTTGTCAGCTTGAACCCCATCAGGAGAGACCCCAAACACACATCTACTGGTAGTCGAGCTTCTCTTCCAAACATCAGGCGGTAGGGGAGAATCCAGTGGCATCACTTTTGGTGCAGTTATAAGCATGTACCAGGGTGCTAATTTGTTGGCTCCATCTAGGCTTGTCCTTTGGGTGCAGGGTGCCTAGCATATCTAGCAAAGTGCGGTTGAAACGTTCAGGCTGTGGGTCCCCTGGGGTGGTAAGGAGTGGTTCTGGACTTTCGCACTCCCCACAGAGAAAGCATCTTTGATCAGACGACTCTCAAAGTCTCTCCTGATCAGAATGGATTCTTTGTGGAGCCCATAGTGAACAAAAAGTTTTCTACAAGTACTTTGGCCACAGTGGATGCTTTCTGGTCTTTGGTGGGGAAAGCTTGGGCATATCTCGTGAAATGGTCAGTGACCACCAGCACATTACTGATATTTCTTTGATCTGACTCCAAACTCAGAAAATCAATACAGACCAGCTCCATGGGTGCACTGGTGGTGATGTTAACAAGGGGCAGCCCTCTGGGGCAAAGCTTTCCTCTGTAAGCAGCGACTACAAGTTCGAATGTGTTGCTCCACATCAGCCCCATCTTAGGCCAATAGAATCTGGATCTCACCAAGTCAAGTGTTCTGTCTATACCAAGGTGCCCCATGTGGTTGTGCAAGGACCTCAGTACTGAGTCTCGAAGGCAGTGGGCAGCACTAGTTGTTGTTTGTCTACTTGTCCCCTCTGTCTACTGTTTCTCTGTATAACAGTTTATTGATCAGTTTCAACTTAGGACCTTCTTTGTATAACAGTGCAGTTCTCAAATCAGTGGGCGTAATTTGGACACATCTTTTCCTGCATAGAGGGCTTCTAAAGCTGCTTTGATCATGGGATCGCGGATTGAGCCCCGAATACTGTCATTGTCCAGCTGAGGCAGTGCACCAATGTCTATTGCAGAAAAGTGGCAATAAGCAACAGGTATGCAATTCTCAGAGGGTCCAAGCAATCCACCATGCAGTCCACTGCGTCCGTGGACATTTGTTCCTCCCTGTCAAACTTCGGCAGAGTGCCCGAATGTCAGGTTCTGCCAATCGGACCCAATCATTCTGGGGAACAGGCCTCCGGGAGAGCATCAGCATCTATGTGGTTCAGACCTGCTCGGTATTCGAGAGCATAGTCATATGTAGATAATGCAGAAAGCCACCTATGGCCAGTGGCATCCAACTTAGCTGAGGTCTGCACATAGGTCAAGGATTATTGTCAGTTTTACTAGTATTTTAGCCCCACAAGTACTCATGGAATTGGTCAACAATAGCCCACTTCAAAGCTAGGAACTCTAACTTATGTACAGGATAGTTCTTTTAGGATGGGGTCAGGCTTCTACTGGCAAAGGCCACTGGTCTCAGGCCATTCTCGTGCTCTTGGTACAACACAGCCCCAACCCTTGCAAGCTAGCATCAGTGTGCAGGACGTGGGTTTTCTTGGATCGGCATAGGCCAGCACTGGAGCATGGGTGAGTTGATATATGATCTCATGAAAAGCAGTCTCACAATCAGGAGTCCAGCGGGCCTCAAATACTTCACTCGGATGAAAATACACTCTTTCAGTCTTGAGGGACGCTGACTTTTGGTATTTTTGTGGGTTGGGGATACCCTTGAGTAAGGTTAAGTAAAGGCGGATCACTCTTGAATAGTCCTTGATGAAGCGCCGATAATAACCACAGAATCCCAGGAATCTTTGCAGTTCTTTTAGATTTTTGGGCTGTGGCCAGGTGGTCAAGGCCTCAACTTTACTTGGGTCGGTCTCTATTCCCTCGGTGGATACTATGTGTCCCACATACTTTACTGATGTTTGAAAGAATTGACACTTATCAATGGACAGTTTAAGGCCAAAGTCCTCCAGTCGGTCCAATACCTTAAATAATCTGCTCTCATGTTCCTCCAGTGAGCTGCCAAACACAATAACATCATCTAGGTATACCAGGCACTCTAGTAAGTTCATGTCCCCCACTGCACGCTCCATCAATCGTTGAAAAGTGGCTGGGGCACCTGAAATCCTTGAGGCATCCTCATGAATTCATAAGCCAAGCGGACAGATAAAGGCCGTCTTCTCACGGTCCTCTGGGGCCATCGGGATCTGGTAGTACCACTGCGGAGATCCAGCACAGAGAACCACTTGTTCCGCTTAGGCAGTCCAAAGCATCCTGAATGCGGGCATTGTGTACTGATCAGGATAGTCCGCCCCGTTTAAGGCGATAATCACACACATCCTTACTGTTCCATTCTTTTCCTCACTACCACAATGGGGGAAGCATAAGGGCTTCTGGATTCTTGTATTACACCAGCAGCTAACATCTCTTGCAGATGCCGTCTCACATCATCTATGTCAGCAGGTGCCAGGCGTCGAGACCTCTCACGAAATGGTCTTTCGTCATGCAGCGGATATTGTGCTCAGCTCCTTGCACGCATCCTACATCCCATTCCTTTAAAGAAAACACCTGGTCTCTCTGGGCAAGCTTCTCACTGATCCTCACTTTCCATTCAGCTGGCAGCGGGAGTCACGAAATCAACAAGTCAGGGTGCTACTCTGTCATTCTTCCTTGAACTCTTGCTGCTGGGTAGCACTGCAGTGTCTGCACAATGCACATTAGCCAGGATGCAACCTCTGTTTACTCGAATGTCTCTTTCAGACACATTATGAACTTGGACCATTACCCTTCTGGCATAAGCATGGGCTCTAGCGGGCAAAATACTAGGCTTGACCAGCAGTCCCTCTGGCAATTTTCCATCGCCTGGTGCATCCAACATTAATATTTTATTCTTAACATCCTTTCTGATACGGACCTCTCCTGTAAGGTACACTGGGCATTTGGCGCCAGGATCAGAGACTCAGGATCCTTCTTCCATACAATTCGACCGGTTCCTCTGGTTCTGTTTTTCAGCATCTCTCTGTGCCTCATAGGCCTTCTTAATTAAAGCCGGAACTCTTAAAGCTCTACTAGTCTTTGACCCCTGTTTTCATAACACAACTGTGCCAGCCTTCCGAACATATGAGCATTTGTTCCAATCAACAAAGGGACACCATCATACAGTCCAGTGGGGACACACTAAGGCTAGGGTCTCTACTTGTTCGGCCACTCCAGCCACGGAGGTGGGGAAAGATCAGCCAAATTCGGATATACCCGGAATAGGGGTAGGCCTTCTCACTTTCAACCCCATACATGCAGTCCTTTTAATGGTTGTAAGGGTACTTCTGACAAATGCTTCTGATACCAATCCTGGAACATAATTGTCACTTGGGAGCCACTGTCTAATACAGCTCTTGTAGACACTCCATTCACCTTTACAGTGGTCTCCATGGAGGACCCACTATTCTGGACCAGTCTGGAGGCGGTGGTGGGGCCTGGGCAACTGACCTTGCCACAAAAGGACGTGAATTACATTTTGGTGCCCTCACTGGGATCATGTCGCACCTCTTAACCACTGATTTCTTCTTCTCCAGCTCTCCTTGTAGCCTATATGCAACTTTGTCAGTGTCTTTTGGGGACTGGCATTCCCTTTTCATGTGCCCATCTTTCCCACAATTATAGCAAAACATACTTTCTGGAGTTTGAGCTGGCCGAGGCGCCACACTGGGAGCCAGGCGGGGTATTACTAACTGGAAACCTGGGTGCCATCTCTGTCTGCGGCGTGATAAGCATTTGGAGACATCTCGTCAGTTTCTGCACTTCCATGGTTAAGGAATTGAGTTTGAGCTGTTATCAGCAGGAGATACATGGGTGGGTACCCCACCCCATAGCAGATGCAGTCGGATATAGGTCAGGGCCCGTACTTGCAGGCGTGGCCTTCATAAAGGACTGTTTTTGAATTCCGGATCTCTCAACAGTTCGCCCATTGTGGCATATCTTTTCCTTGTCAGAGCACTCATTGACTGTCAACCTCTGCCCCTGAACTTCACTTGATGGGTCACCCTCAGTCACCGGTCGTAGCCACAGCTGTTGGTGCAGGTACCTCCGAGGTCGCTTCTTTCTCAACTCCTCGAATTTCTCTCATTAACTCATCATAGGAGGGTGGGATTCCAGTCGATTTGCCAGGCGTAATTGAAGCAACAGCAGTTCTGAGAAGGGGCAGACTTAAGGATTCTGTCCAGTCTGGTTCGGTCTAGTTCAATCGCTGGCAAACTACCCTTTCTGAGGCATTCTTGCAACAATTTTTCCAGCCGAGAGACATACACAGACAACAACTCCCTTGGTACTGTTGTGCATTTCTTACTCTCCACCATAGGTCCTCATCAGAATCTGGGCTCCCATACATTCTCCAAGGCCTCAAGATAGGCCTGTGCAGTCGCTCAGGGTTACTGGCCCGTTTAGCACGGATGGTAGCCAGGGCAGGACCTCGGAGGCTCTCACTAACCCTCTTTGCGCCGCCTTCCGAGCATTGCCATTCTAGCACTTGGGGGCAACATAGTCTATCCAGGTCTCCCAGTCATCCTCCCCTTGGGGGTGGGAGGTGCCAGAGAAGATCCTCAACCTTCGGTAAGAGTCGTGACTAATGGCAGGTGCAGAAATAGGAGTCTGCATTGGTTCAGCCACCATTACGGGCACTGGAGCAGGAGAGGGTGTTGGGAGGAACACCCCAGGTGGCAAGAATAGTTTCTTCAAGTCCTCCACAGTTTTCCCTCTCCCAGCAACCATTCAGCAAATTTCTCCTCAAAAGTTTCAGATAGTGGTGGGGCTGATTCCCCCGGTCTTACTGTCCTTAGTTATCACTCTCCAAGCAGTGAGGGCTCCTCTGGGGTAATGGTCTGTGGCACTTTGGAGCTATCTATGGGATCCTTAAACTCTACTAGGGCCAGGAAAGTGTGGGTGAGCAGATTAGCATGCCGACCCACCACCACAGGGTTTTGTAAACCTTCCACCTTGAAGTACTCCTGCACAGTGTCCGTATTGATACCCAGGGGGATGTCCAGGATAAACATAGCATTTTGGGGTCGATCTCCTCCCCAGTACACCACTCCACCAGCCGGTGCACAGCCACTTCTGTCGGGTACCCATTTTTTCTTAACAGTGGTTCAGAATATGGCCACTAGAGGACACACAATCCCAGCGGTGAGCCTCAAGATGTAACCCCTAGATGGCGCTATCCCAGGGGCTACTACCCCTGCCTGATTTGCCACTAACAGGTTGAGGGGCCTGGATCCAATGGTAGGTGCCTCCACCCAGAGGTCAGGGTTTGCAATAGTTAAACTAACTTGGTCACAGCCCTCTGGGACACTGCACCCCCTTTCTTCCCACTAGTGGCCCACACAATATATCAGAATTACCTTCACAGTATACACTTACCCCAGGTCTGGTTCCGCACTGGGACCTCCTGTGAAATGAGATACAGTGCAACAATCACAGAACAGTACTTTAACATGACAAATACCTCAGGCAGTATAACTTTGCTGAAACAAGCAGCTCTGATTTATTTAGGGATATAACAAGGACAGGGAAATCAGGTTAATTAGCTTATCACTCTAATAATCTACCTATGGCTCTGTGCACAGGCCTATCCCATCCAGTTACTGTCCCTGGGTACCCAAGCCCTAGTGGCTAGTCCAAACCGTGGCAGCTGGTAGGGCCCTTTCACCACAGAGAAAGGAGAATTAAACAGTCAGCAGTACAGTAATTCCATTTGGATTTATTGTGGCAATTCAACAGGAGCGACCCTGAATTAGTACTCACGACCTCCAAATAAGATAGGGTCCTTCAATGTCAGCCGGGCTCACTTGAGGTACACAAACCCTCTTCACACATCCATATAAAAGAAAGCACTATACCAGGCAGGCTGCATCTGTATCCCGATCGCAATTACTGCACAATACCCGGAGAACACACAGCAGATTCAGTTCCTGACAGACCGAGTGTAATTTTCAGCAATTCCTCCAGTCTTCTACAGGGTGAGCCTGGTTTCTACTCTTCAGAGATCCTTTGATTCTTTTCACAGGACGGATTCAGTCCTAACAAGCTGCAGACCGGAACTCTGGGCCTTACACGTTTTTGACTAAAACTGCACACTGAAAAAGTACAGGGCTCTTCCTTCTTCACTGCCAAAGCTCAACTGAACTTTCAACCGACAAAACCGGGCATTCCTTTGAGTTCCTCCAGTTCTTGACTGGATTGGCTGTCACTCACAATAGACTGCTGCTGTTGGTCCAAAAGGCACTGAAGTCTAAACTACATCTCCCAGAGTCCTTGCCCATACAATCCTCTTGTGGCTGGCTCAGATTATGAGTCAAGTTCTGATTCGTCCAAGGCACCATTTTAGAGCTAGCTTACCCACACTGATTGGTCCAGTTCAGCAGTTCAAAACTAGAATGGGAACTAGCAGACACAGTTCTGACTGCAAAGAAAGCAGGTTAGACAAACTGTAATTTCATTATTACTCTAAATAATTTCTGGCAAACAGTTACATCTTTCAGATAGGTTCCTTTGCACTCTAGTGACTGCAAAATGAAGTGAATTAGCAGCAGCTCGAGTGGTACTCAGAGAAGCACAGTCCCCATACAAACTAATTATGTCTGCAAGCAGACAGCTCTTAAAGAGACAGTACCAGAGGCTCTAAAACACTCACTGATAAATGGCTTAAATGCCAAACACCATTCAGGCTTGGAGCATTCAAGCAAGCTCCTGGAAGTCTTTTGGGAACCCCCATTTGCAGGGGGGTTACATTGGGATGGGGAGAAACGGGAGGGAGAGAATTGTCAAAACCTAACACAGCCCCCCCCCTCAAAAAATGCAAGTAATCAGGGACCTGGAATCAAACCCCTGTCCACAGATGCTCCACTGCCTGTGGCCCTACCCTCTGAGCCATGGAAGTTGCTTGGAGGGCTGCCACCCAGCAGAGCTTTTATCCTCTGCATCCCCACCAACAGCTACAGAGGTAGCACTACTGAGAACAGCAAGAGGAAAGAGGTGCTGTAAGAACTTTACTACTCTACTGGGGCTTAAGAACTAGAACTCTGCTACTTGGACCTTCAATTAGGGTAAAAACAAACAAACAAACAAAAGAAATCAAGAGTTAGAGTGTTTGTCTGAGTTGGCTAAAGTGAATTATCCGTTCAGTTAGCTAGGTGAAGAAGGGAACTATGAGTTACGGGGAGTGGCTTAGGCAGCAGGAAGCCAGGTGTTTGCAGTTAAATCTGCCCTAGATAGCTTTTGACGGAGAATAGCAAGAGGAAGGAGGTGCTATACGAACTTTACTGCTCTACTGGGACTTAAGAACTAGAACTCTACTACTGGGACCTTTAATTTAGGGAAAAAACAAACAAACAAAAATACAGTTAGTGTGTTTGTCTGAGTTGGGTGAAGTGAAGTGAAGTGAAGTGAACTGTTATCTGTGCAGTTAGCTAGGCGAAGAAGAGAACTGTGAATTAGGGAGAGTGGCTTAGGCAGCAGGAAGCCAGATGTTTGCATTTAAATCTGCACTAGATAGCTTTTGGCAGAGAACAACAAGAAGAAGGAGGTGCTGTAAGAACTTTACTACTCTACTGGGACTATATAGCCTTCCTTCCTCTCCACCCCCCACCCTTAGCCAGTTCTACTTGTATAGGCACAGGATTTGATTGACAACAGGAACTTCCTGTTTGGGAGCTGGAAGGAAGTGATCACAGAGGCATAAAAGACTCACCATCCCAGAAGGAAAAGAGTAGCTCTCCATCCCCCTAGCTGACGGAGGTCTGATTCTGAGCAAGTAAGAAGGAGCCTACTGTGGAATACAGGAACTTCCTGTCTCAGAATGGGAAGAGCAGGAGCTTTAAGGGCATGGAGGCAGTAGGAAAATAGGGAGAAAAAAATATATAAAATAAAAAGAAAAATAGAGAGAGGAAAGAATAAGCATAGAAAACAACAGTTGAGGGGCCACAAATAAGACATGATGGGAGTGGTACAGTGCAGTGGCTATGGAGTGGCAGTCTTCCAGGAAACATTCTGGAGGATGCGGTGTTGTCCCATCTGCAGGCAGCTCTCTGGGCTGAGGGAGGAGGTTGCTCGTCTCCAGGATGATTTGTCCAGGATTCAGGGGAATTCCTCTCCCACCCAGGGCCCACTGGGGCCACCGCCACTGCCTCAGAGGTTGCCAAGAAAGAGGAGTGATTGAACCACAGTGGGCTCAGTGAGGGTGAGGTGGTAGAACAGAGGTGCATCTCTCCAGTTGTACCTCTCCATAATTCATACGCTGTTCTGGCAGAGTGTTTGTTCTTCTATGGAGGCACCTACAGTGTAGACCATTGAGGATGCTGGGAACCTCCACAAAGGAGACCCACAGGAGGGTGGCATGGGACCCCACAGGGGAAGGAAACAACTCCTGGTGGAGGACTCCATTGATAGGAGGCTAGAATTGGGGGAGGGGGGAGAGGCAGGTAAGGTGCCTGCCTGGTGCCATGGCTTGGAGGGACAGGGAGAGAATCCTCAGGATTGCGGAAGCAGCTGCATGGGGGAAGGAGCTGGATGTTATTGTCCACCTAGGGACAAATGACCTGGCTGGAAAAGGGGTCAGAGCAGTGCAGGAGGCATTTGTGGAGTTGGGGAGGGGCCTTAGACAAGTAGCATGCATGATAACCTTCTTGGAGGTGCTGTCTGTCTATGGCATTGGTGAGGCTATGGTGCTCTGCACCATGGGATTCAATCAATGGTTGAAAAACTGATGCAGAACTCAGGGTTTTGGCTTCATTAGGGGCTGGGGGTCCACATGGAGGGATGCAGGCCTATACTGGTGCGATGGTCTGCATCTGTCCAGGAGGAAAACCAGGAACCTAGGTGATAGGTTTAAATGCTTCATTGGCAAGCATTTAAACTAGCCAAAGGGGAAGGCACTGAAAAGGAGCAGGGAAATCCTAGCCCCCCCCAAAAAAAAGATATCAGGGTAGTTAGTGAGGTAAACACCAAGATAAAGAAGTCGACAGGGAGAAGGGCAGGGGTAGATGGAGAAAAAGGCAAAGGCAGTAAGGACAGGGATAGGGCAAAAAGGGGTAAGGCCTTCATAAAATGGAGAGTAATGAGTACCAATGCCTGTAGTCTAGGTAACAAGTTCCCTGAACTGGTGGCTGTGATGGAAGAGCGATGCCTTTATATTGTGGCAGTCACAGAAACATGGCACACAGGGAACCATGACTGGGATGTCAACATACCAGGGTACACAATCTACAGGAGGGACAGAGAGGGTAGAAGAGGAGGAGAAGTAGCTCTTTATGTACGGGAAGAGATCAAAGAAATGGAACTAAAGGGTGAACAGGGAGGAGAGGAGGCACTGTGGGTCACCCTGGAGACTGGAAATGGCACCACAATCCACACAGGGGTTGTATACAGACCCCCATCTCAGAGGGAAGAAATGGACAAGGGAATGATAGAAGGCATTCTTAGGATGGCAGAAAAAGGGGAGATATTGTTGATGGGGGACCTGAATATGCCAGATGTTAACTGGAGCACCTTTGCTGCAGCCACATCAAAGAGCAGGGTCTTGCTTGATGCACTACAGGGGGCATGCCTCAGGCAGCTAGTGTTGGAACCCACTTGGGAGGGAGCAATCTTAGACCTGGTACTCTCAAACAGGGACAGAGAGAGGATCTCAGATCTTGAAGTGGGTAGCCATCTGGGAACAAGTGACCACCAAACAGTGTGGTTCATAATGAACACAGCTGCAGAGTCAAGCCATACAAAAGTGAGGGTACTGGACTATAGGAGGGCTGACTTTGTCAAAATGGGAGAGTGCCTCAGAAAAGCAATAACAAACAGGCTACAAGGAGGGGTGGCGAAACAATCGGGAAACATCAAAACTGCCATCACAGAGGCAACAAGCATTTGTGTGAAGCAAATAAATCAAAATGAAAGAAAAAAACACTATGGTTCTCAAAAGAGGTGGTGGGGAAGGTCAGGGAGAAAAAGACAGCATTCAGAAAGTATAAGGAAACACAAAAGGGGCAGGACAGGGAATTGTACCAGTTAAAGCAGAAGGAAGCAGGGAAGGCAGTCAGAATAGCAAAGGCCCAAACTGAGGAAAAGATAGCCAACTCGGTTAAGAAGGGGGATAAAACCTTTTATAGGTACATTAGGGAGTGAAGAAAGATCAAGGGAGGGATAGTGAGGCTTAATAAAGGGAGGACTGGGTGGGCAGAGAGGGACAGTGAAAAAGCAGGGATACGGAACGAATACTTCTGCTTAGTATTCACGAAAGAGGAAGGGGAGAGGTATCTAATCCACTCAATAGAAGCACTCTGGATAGGGGGTCGATATCAGTCCTTTCACAGAAGCAAGGGTTCTGAAAGAACTCCTCAAACTGAAGATGGACAAAGCAATGGGGCCTGACGGTATTCACCCCAGAATTCTAAAAGAACTAAGGGGAGAACTAGTGACACCCCTGACTACCCTTTTTAACAAATCATGGGAGAATGGTGTGGTACCTAAAGACTGGAGGAGGAGGGTGGATGTGATTCCCCTTCACAAAATTGGGAGCACAGCAGAGGCAGGAAACTACAGACCTGTTAGCTTGACCTCAGTGGTAGGGAAAATGATGGAATCACTTCTGATAGAAAGAATTGTTGAGTACCTAGAGGCCAGCAGGGCACAGGCCCCAAGGCAGCATGGATTCACATACCTGCCACCTTAGCCCTGTATTTTCCCTGTCTCCTTTTTGCTGTTTCTCCCGGGCTTTACCCAAATCCTGCCACCATGTTTTCTGGTCCCCCAGGTCTGTTTTGCTCCTCCAGTGCCCCAGCCATCAATCCAAATAAAAATCCAGCTCCTCAGGGCTTAAAAACACCACTCCAAGCACCATGTTAAAAGTGCTTCCTCCAGGGCAGTGGGAATTGCATTGGAGTGAAAAGCGTCTTTGATGTGGACCGAGTTGTTTTGCGGTTGCCACGGGTACTGTGCCATCGGTCTCGGGATCCTTCTTACCTCTTTGGGACCTGGTGACCACAGACAGTCTGCTGGGGGGGGGGGGTGCTCCTGTTCGAATTAAAGGAGTTTTGACCAGGGCTCATTTAAGCATGCCTGAGCTGGGCCCCGGCCATCTGTATAATGAATAATGTGTGTCTGGCTGCCCCCAGGGTAGCTATAATCGGCTGCAGCTGATTGGAGAGGAAAATAAATGTTTTTGTTGCTGTAACCTGTTGCTGCCTATAGGAATTTACTGTACATGTGGGGGGAAGGTGTTTAAGTTAAAATAAATTACCTGTGCAGCGACTGCAAGTATACCTTCTGGGCTACTGAATTGTGGGGCATTGAGGCAACTTACAATTTTTTTCTGGCTGCACCAGGACATTATTCAGGGCTGTATCTGATCTGCTATGAGGGACAGTGGGTTAAGCAGCCATTGCCAGCAGTCACAGCCAATCGGAAAGCCAGGAAAGGAAAGCCAGGACTTGTGGGACATTCACTACACCTCATGGGTAAACACCCAAGTACTCATGGGGACTTACAGCGACATCATTTTAGGCGCCAATTCACCCAACCAACTGTGCCTCAAGTATTCTGATTGACAGATCCCTCAGCCATTCGGAGATCTGTCACCCCATCTCTGCTGCCAATTAGGAGTCGAGAAAGAGCCGTATAAGAGACAGTGTTTGCCAGCATTTCTGGAGATCGGCCAGAGTGAGAAGAAGAGAGCAGGCTCCAGCCTGCTGGGAGCCCCCCAGAAGGGTGGGGGCTCAGACCCCTGCCATGCTCACAGGCCTGGGCCACTTAGCTAAGCCCATCCAGTCATCAGGGGCGTTTATTTTCTAGTTAAAGTTTAAAAGTTAAAATAAATTTAGTTTTCTGCAACTGCTAGTCTGGAGGTTGCCAGAAATGTCCTCCAGGTGCTAGCCCTCCCTCTCATGTCAGGGAAAGATGTGGAAAGAAGACTAGCTATCACCATGCCTCAGTTGTGAGAGAACTGAAGACCATCATGATGCCTTCGATTGTGGATGCAACCCGTGGAGGACCTAAGTGAGTACCCTTGTACCCCCCCCCGGTGCGAGGGAAAAAGCCTTAAAGTAATCTTGGGGGCCTCAAGCCCCACTTCCAGATATTTTCTGCTGTGTAATGAAAACTTGAAGCTATCAGTCTGAGCCACTAAGCCCCTTCAGAGAATGCCTTGTTTAAAAATCAGCGTGGCTGCATCTTGCCCACTGCCCAAATGGCTAAGTTGCAGATGCATCAGGATGTCGAACAGTGAATCATGTAAATGTGTTATTTATCGTTGCCCTGTGGGTTAGTTTTCTGCCTTCGTGGAGCTGACAGCCAAGCAGCAGTTGCCACTTCATGGGGTGGGAGGCCCTAGAGCTTATTTGAGTCTGAATTATCCTGAAGATAGCTGTTTCTGTCTTGGCCGGATTTCATCTGAGAGCGCTTGCCAAAAATGCATGCTATCTAGACGTGCTGGATGAGACTTTGGATGGGATATTCAGACTGCACCAGGCAAGGGCGCAAGCCTGGGTGCAGCGCAACTGGGATGCGCCAGGGCATGGGCTGGGCGATATTCAACGGTGCTGTGCCATGGCCCAGCACTGTTGAATATGGCACTGGGGTGCCCGCACTGTGCGTGGCGCAGTTGCACTGTGCCAGCGCAAGTGGTAGGTGAAGAGCAAGGGGCTGCGCTAGCGCAAGTGCAGTTGTGCTAGGTGAAGCATGAGTGATATTCAGATGTGAGCATGCAAATGAGGCCATTATGTATGCAAGGCACAAATGGGGCCATTTGCACGTCATTATGGCCCTATTTGCATGCGGTGCACCAAACCCCAGCGACTTGCGCCTGGTGCCCTGCCAGGCTGCAGCCGTCGGGGACCGACACCCCCTGCCCCTCGGTGGGCAACGCATCCAAATGCCTGATTGCGGGCATATCATATATAAATCCCTGGTGGTCCAGTGGACCCTACCCCATCGCCCGATCATGGGCATAGTGTAGAACAATCCCTGGTGGTCCAGTGGACCTGATCCCCTGCCCGATCGAAGGCAGAAATGAAATACTTCCCTGGTGGTCCAGTGGACCCAAACCCCTGCCCTATCGCGGGCATAAATAGAAGTTAAATTCCCTGGTGGTCCAGTGGACCTGCACTCCTGCCCGATCAGGGGCAAATAATGATATTAAATCCCTGATGGTCCAGTGGCCATGCACCCCATCCCGATCGCAGACAAATAATCATATTAAATCCCTGGTGGTCCAGTGGACCCAATCCCCGGCCTGATTGCTGGCAAGTAATGGAATTAAACCCTAGTGGTCGCGGTACCCCCTCCCCACCCACTGAGACCGCCGCCCGCTCCTCCCTGTCAGCGGTGGGCAGCAGCTCCCTACGCACAAGCTGTCCGGTTGCCCGATGACTGACAGCGTAGCAATGCGGCTGAGGCCTATTGGTCTGACTGTGTGTGGGATGGGCATAGCTATTATACAGTCCCAAAATGTGAATGATTCTACATTTTGGGACTGTGTAGTACAGTATTAGCCTGCATGCCCATTGGCCCATGCTGTGGACCATCGGGCATCAGCCCTACCATATGCAGTCAGTCGGCGGGCGTGCAGGGTGGCTTTATGGGTGGGGAGCTGCCGCCACCGCTGACCAGGGGGAGCAGGGTGGTGGGGCTTAGTGGAGGGTGGGAGGGGGGTACCGCTGGACCACCAGGGATACTGGACAAGTTATTTTATTACTAAAGCTCACGATCAGGCTGGACGTGGTCCACTGGACCACCAGAGATATTGGACAAGTTATTTTATTACTAAAGCCCGCGATCAGGCTGAGTGTGGTCCACTGGACCACCAGGGATGTAGGACAATTTATTATGATACTAATGCCCACGATCAGGCAGTGGGGCACTTTGCCGCTTGTGCAGGGGGCGTCGGTCCCTGGTGGCTGCAGCCTGGCAGGGCGCCAGGCGCACGTCGCCGGGGATCGGCGCACCTGCATGCAAATGGGGCCATGATGACATGCAAATGACCCAATTTGCGCCTTGCATGCATTATGGTCCCATTTACATGTGCACTTTTGAATATCGCGGTTGATGCACCTAGTACAACGGCACATGCGCTAGTGCATCTCCCTGCTCCTCCCTGGCCACTTGCGCTGGTGCAGTGCCACTGCGCCATGCACAATGCGGGTGGCCACAGTGCAATATTCAACGGTGCTGAGCCATGGCGCAGCACCATTGAATATCAACCTGTCAGCACCCTGGCATATCCCAGTTGTGCTGCACCCAGGCTTGCGCCACAGCCTGGCGCAGTCTTAATATCCCACTCATTGTGTAACCCCCCTGCAAATGGGGGTTCCCAAAAAGTCTTCCTCGAGCTTATCTAAATGCTCACTGCCAGGCTGTTGTCCTGTGTTTTAGCAGTTTAAATGTGATTGCCAGAGAGTGCCTGTATAGCCTCTGTGTACTGTCTCTTTAAGAGCTGCCTGGATTGCAGTCATAAATAATCTGAGAGGGAGCTCTGTTGAAAGATGTAACTATTTGCTGAAAATCATTTAGAGTGATAATGTAGTTTGTCTAACCCGCCTTCTTTGCAGCAAAGACTGTTTTGTTTATCTTCACTGTCTTGGCCATGGACTGCGAATTGGACCAATCAGTACTGGTGGGACCTAAAATGGAGCCAGACTACAGGAGCTGTCTGGAGTCACAATCTGTAGGAATTGTAATTTTGGGCTTTTTGTGCCTTTTTGCACCTGAAGGGGGAGCCTTTGTTGTGACTGACAGGAGGATCAGCCAACCGAACCTTTTGGATCTTGGGGAATTTCCCAGGCTGCTGCAGCTAGTTTCAGTTCTGAGCTGGGAAGTGAGATGAGAACAGCTCAAGTGATTTGGGCATTAGTTCTGTGTAGTTTTGCATGGGAGAACTGTGTAAGGGCTGAGTTTGGGCCTGCCTGTCTGCCTGCTGTCCCTGACAGGGAAAATAGAGTTTATTCAGATTGAATCTGAATTGTGAGGACTGTTTAAGCCACTGGACTGTGACAAGGCCTTAACCTAAAGAAGACCGAAGATTTGCTCAATGCGATCGCCTGTCTGGACTTCCAGCCACCTCTGAGCTCCCAGTGTGTGCAAATGCGATCGGAGAGCAGTTTGCCTGGTACAGTAAAATTTCCTTACATGTAAATGTGCTGTGAGCTGCTAGTGGGTTGTGATTTGATTTACCACTGCGTGAACTGTGTTCTGCTTGCTGGAAGCTGTATCCAGCCCAAAACGGACTGCATCTGAATTTGTCTCCATTTGGCCTGGGTCTTGCCACACTGGCCCAGCCAGACTACCCGCTGCACAGAGAAGCCATGGACGAGAGACCTGCCTGGGGATCAGCCCCCTGCTCCACTCTTAAACAGGAATGACGCTGCGGCGATTTGTGTGGGCCCTGCTTCTCCTGGCACTCCAGATTAACCACCTGCTGTCTCGATTTTCATCCAGCCTGTGTCCAGTCTTGGGTATCATGAGTAATCATCAGGGTAGCTCCCTGCAACAACAGCCTAGTCCAAAAGTGTGTCATCTGATTATCTTCTTGTTTTCTTTTCACGATCTGAGCCCTCCGGCTCCGGATTACAAATAGTGTGTGTTGTGCATGTTCTTTTTCTTCCATCACAGGGCCCCAACCAGCTGCAATGTTCCTGGCTAGCCCACCATTCTCCATCTGGGTACCCAGGGTGTGTGACTGTTTATGGACCCTGAAGTGCGTGCATAACTGAGTGATACAGCCTTTAGCAAATTAACATGATTACACCCCTCCCTTGTTCAAGCCCCTTTAAATAAATCCGATCTAACTCTTTTTTGCATTTACCCTGACTGCGGTTCCAGTTTGTGCAAGAGTACTGTACTGCTGTTATTTGCTGTGTATAACCTTGTTTTACAGGGGGTACCCAGGACCAAGCCTGAGGAAAGCCCTGGCTGTAAGTTCAAACAGTGTGGGTACTTGTGTGGTGTAGCAGGGGTATTGTGAGCGTGATTACTGTGTATTGCTCTGGCCACTAGTAAGGAAAGGGGGGGAGGCACCCATTTCAGAACTCAGGCCCCTTAACCTGCCAAGCCGACAGGGATAGTAGCCCTTGGGATAGTGCCACGTAGGGGTTACAATTGCATTTCTTATGAATGATTTTAGGAGTGGTTTGTGAGTCTCAGAGGGAGGGTTTTATGTTTAAAATAAAATAATGAAGTGCTGGCAAACTGCAGGCAAGGCATGCTAGCTATGACAACTTGGACGTGGCATCTGCAGTGATCTGTTATATATGTGATGCAGTCTTGTTGGGGCTTGGACTAGATCTGTGAAGTTGTGCTGAGATAACTTCATGGGTCTAGCCCTGGATTGACCAATCAGAGCCCAGAGTTTTCTCTTACTATAATAATGTTTCAACTCAACTCAATCATTATTTATAAAAAGCGCCTTTCTGAAACCAAGGCATGTTTACTGGTCACTGTGAAAAATGGCATTTCCTACCAATCTGCCTACCAATTTAAATAAACAAAATGAAATAGCCTAACATTCCTTACACATATCTCTGATGACACTGCATGCACAGCCCAGCATTGATGTGTTGATATCCCCTTCAAACCTCCTGCTAGTCTGTTCTTTCTGATCCTTGGACTTGTCCACCCTCCATGTGGACTTAGCAACAACCTATTGGTCTCCCATCTCCACTGCCACCTCCACAGACTTTGCCCTCAACTATTATAAGACCAAGTTCTTGGCTAACTGGGACCACTATGCTCCCCTCAGAAAATTCAGGGTCAGATGTTCCCACCACCCCTGGGTCTCAGCCGAACTGTTAGCCAGTCTGCGAGCAAATGACCTTGCTTGGAAGGTGCACAAGACCTCATGCTCCCACGCGGACCTACTCAAGTACCAGGCCCTTCAAAATTCCTGCACCAGGGCCATCAGACTTGCTAAAGCTGAATATTTTTCCTTCTCTTCTCAGAACAACATTAACCACCCCTCTAAGTTCTGGAAGGTCATCCGCACTCTTTTGTCCCCCCCTGCCCAGTCCCCCACTCCAGTCCTCAAGGTGAGTGATACCACCTCTGATCCTCTATCAGTGGCTTCCAAATTCAATACCTTCTCCACCACCTGTGCCTCCTCCCGTCTCTCCTCTCTTCCCCCCACTTCCTCCCCTGTTCACTTCCCCCTCACTCTCTCCTCTCCCTTTTTTCTCTTTCTCTCCACTCTCTCCCACTAACACCTTAAAGGATCTTTTAGCCCTTCACCCCCAAAAGAGCAAGAGCCCAGATAGGCTCAATCCCAAACGTCTCCATCTCTCTGCCCCTGCAATTGCCCTTCCCCTTGCCTCCCTTCTAAACCTGTCTTTCTCCCTTGCCTCTATTTCCAATGCCTGGAAGCTTGCCACCGCAATTCCCTGCCCCAATGGTGGTGACCTATTCTCTCCAGGCAACTACTGCCCCATCTCCCTGCTTCCCATCCTTGCCAGTCTCCAAGAGCATTTTGTGCTGGCTCAGGTCTCCCCCTTCCTCCACTCTTTCTCCTTTTTCATCCATTTCCAGTCTGTTTTTTATAAATCCCACTCTACCTCAACATCCCTTCTCTGGCTTGCTGACTCCATTCTCTTTAGCATTGATCAGGGCCATATTACCCCTGCCATCTTTGTTGATTTGGCCAAAGCCTTTGACACTGTAGCCCACCCCCTTCTTCTCGACAAACTCGCAGCAGCACGGCTCTCCATTCCAGCCACTTACTGGGTCCATTCTTATCTCAAGGGTAGGGCTCAGCCAGTTAGAACTGGTAACTCATTTCCACCCCCTTCCCATCACCACTGGCATCCCTCAATGGTCCATCTTTGGCCCTTTACCGTTCTCGGACTTCCTTAATGACCTTCATGCTGCCTGCTCCTCTGCTTCTATACATATGTACACAGACGATACTGTTCTTTATGCCTCTGGTAACTCCCCCTCTGATGTAGCGACCAGCCTTCAGCTGGACTTTGACAAAGTTCAGCTCAGGTTTCACTCAAATCAGCAGTCTCTCAATGCTAAGAAGATGGTCTCCATGGTCTTTGGCACTTAGCAAAGACTCAGTAGGCTTATTGCCCTACTGTTCCTCCACACCCTTGACAAGACCAAGATCAAGGATGTCTCCTCATTCATACACCTTGGGGTATAGCTTGACTGTCACCTCGAGTTTCTGGACATGTGGATACTATCCACCAAAAACTGCACCCTGAATTGGGTGGACTGTACAGACACCATGGGTGCATCCCCCTGGCAGCCCACCATGACATTGTCCAGAAAATGATACTCCTGATCTTTGACTATGGCAACATTGTTTACAGTGCAGCCCCCAAGACCACCCTAACCAGATTGGACACCCTCTTTCACTCCTTCTGTCAGTTTGCTCTTGACTCTCTGCCTCTTAACTAACCACTGTGACCTTTACACCCCTCTCTCCTTCCCCACTCCTGAAGCCAGAAGACTAGCACACTGTTCCTTTGTCACGAAACACTGGATTGGTTCTCTCTCTCTCTTCCTATCACACCTCTACCCTGCCCCTTCCACTTACTCCCTTCGCAACTCTGACTTCCGGTCCCTTGCCCTCTCCTCAAGGTCAACCTCTGCTAGAGAATCTACGTTCTGCTATTGTTTCCCTAACCTATGGAACTCCCTTCCTTTACCCATTTGCTCTGCTCCAACCCTACGATCTCTAAATGTAAGGCTATGCCTAAAGTTCAGTGGCCAAGCAGCCAGCCACTCCCACTTCCTAAGCTACATAAGCAGCAGTTCTTCTAAGCCTCTCTGTGAAGCATTTTTTCTTTGCAGACGGAGGCTATGTTGGTTTGTCCTCTGAGCTGGCTGGGGCCTACCCCCCAGCCTGCTGTTTATGTGTGTCTCTGCTGGATTTCAGTTTTTGTTTTCTTGCTTCTGGTTTGTATTCCTCCGGCTGTGTGCTTCCCTGTGTGTTTTGTTTGTTTTTTGGGGCCATTCCCTGTTCTGTTTTGCTGTGTTTTGGTTTAGTCTTTTTGGGGGCTTTTATTTTCTAAACTCCTAGGGTGGGATATTCAGAAATGCACCTGGCAGGGGCGCAAGCAGGGCGCAGTGCAACTGGGATGCACCAGGGTGTGGACTGGGCGATATTCAACGGAGCTGCGCCATGGCTCAGCACCATTGAAAACTGCAACTTAGCCTCCTGCATTGCGCATGGCGCAGTGGCACTGTGCCAGCACAAGTGGAAAGACTGGAGCAGAGAGGTGCGACAGTGCAAGTGTGGTTGCGTTAGGTGCAGGAGCCTCGATATTCAGTGGTGGATATGCAGATGGGGCCATAATGCATGCAAGGCGCAACTGGGGCCATCAGCATGTCATTATGGCCCCATTTGCATGCAGGTGCGCCGATCAGCTGCAACTTGCACCTGGCGCCCTGCCAGGTTGCAGCCGTTGGGGACCGATGCCCCCTGCACATCGGGCATAAGTATATTTAAATACATGTCCAATATCCCTGGTGGTCCAGTGGATCGCTTCCAGCATGATCACGGGCATTAGTATATTTAGCATTCCACTTTTGCTGGTGGTCCAGTAGTACCCTCCTCACCGCCTGAGCCCCGCCACCCTCGGTCAGCCGCAGCGGCAAAGCTTCACCTGCGCCTCGCCGGCTAGCCGACGCCGACCGCGCATAGTATGGTTGTATGCCCGCTGGTCCACAGCGCGGCTAGTCGGTGTTGTGATCGACTGAATCGCATTATAATTCCGGTATGTGAATGGAGCCATTCACATATCTGGTTGTGTAGTAGCAATGGTCTGCACGCCCATTAGCCCACGCTGAGGACCATCAATGGCGCACAGCCATACTGTACACAGTCAGTTGAGGGCGGTCAGTGGCTTGGCGGATGGGGAGCTGCCACCCGCCGTGACTGGGGAGGGGAGGTGTGGCGGCCCCAGTGGTGGGTGGGGGTACCACTGACCACCAGGGATAAAGTGGAATGTTTAAATATACTAATGCCCGTGATCGGGCATGGGGGAGCATGCCGACAGACCTGGCCCCGAGCTGGTGGCCAGCCACAGCTGGCAGCTGCCGTGTTGCACCCTGCAATACAGCAGCTCACCTGTGGGTGGCCAACCCCTGCTCCTATTTCCTTTTGGCTCAACTTTGAGCACCAGTGTGTGGCGCAAGTAGGGGTTGCACCAGCATATGCGCCACACATCCCAGGCTGAATATCGGGATGTGAGGAATATGCATGGGCACGCTCCCCCGCAGTTGAGCTGCATACATTACTAATGCGCCCCGGCGCATTGGGATCTGTGTGGCACAACATTCCCTTTTGAATATCACGCCGGGGTGCATCAGTGGGCTGCACATGGCACAACACTGTTGCGCCATGCGCAACTCCTTTGAATATCCCACCCCTAGCATACTGCTACTACAGAGCTCATACTGCAGGCCTTCAGTTGCAACTCTCAAATTACTTGCACTGCTACTGCGAACCTACTCAGAGCTCATGCTACTGCTTTCAGTTACCTACAATTGCAGCCACTTCTGTTTACTTTAATTACTATTGTACCCAGTGCCTGTGTTTTAACACTGTGCTCACCATGCTCAAACTACTGCAATGCAACTGCATTCATTACCTGTGTATTTCAGCTCAACCATAGCTGCTTCTTTATTTGCACTTACTCTACAACTCAGTGTACTCATTTGTTTACTACTGCTGTGCAGGCCTACTTGCTTCCTGCTGCTGCATTGTTTACACCATTCCTATTGTACCTTGTTTACTCTGAGGTTAGCTGAAGCTCCTGCTGAGGCTATTAAATTAGCTTTATATCTGCATGTGGTTCTCGGCCTTTCATCACTTCCTTGTTTGTCCTACGCCGGGGACTGGGAGGTGTTTTGGGGGGTCGTGGCCAATGTGGTTAATTAATTCTGTTCTAAATCCTGTCTTCGCCGCCAAAAATCCTCAGAGTTTGTCATCTTGATTTGGCTATTCATGTCTGACTGGCTTGCCCCTAATTCAGTGCTGTTTACTTGCTATACAGTTGTTATGCAGGTCCACCTATTACTACTACTGCTTGCTGACCTGTCAGGTCCACACTTGCTTACGCAACCGTTGTTCCTTGCTTACGCAAGCCATTGTTTCACACCTACTGCCATCCTCTCGGCTTCGGCCTGGGATTCTACTGTTCTCACTATGCATTCGACCCTGCAAGGTCTCAGCACTCAATGCTCATTATGATCTCAGCACGCCATGCTCATTCAGCTCACATGCTTTCAGGTCTCAATCAGTTCTAGGGCATGCCAGCCATTCTATCTGGCGCAGGGTTCCTGCAGCCAATGGTCTCGCTCTGCATTTAGTCCGCATCATCGAGCGTGTCCAACTTGGGGCAGGATCCTTCTCACCTGGCCCATAGCTGGGAATGCCCTCACCCCGGGCTTGGCTTTAGTTGCCTGCTATGTGACAGCAGCTCCTGGTGTAGAATTTAAGACTAGTGGTGAAGGGTGGTTACGATGATCTCCTTTGGCTCTAGTGTTCCACTGTAATGGTTGGCAGTTGACTTTAGTGGTTTCCCTAGCAAGGCACCTTCACTGCGTTCTGCCCACAGCTGCCTCTGGTTCACCTGGTTTGATTTAGGGAGGGTAGGCCAGGTGAGTACCTCAGCAGTTGTTGCTCTCCTCCTGCGCCTTGGGTGCACATATTGTTGCAGAGGTTTCTCGCAACCTTCCACAACGTTCCCGCTAGAGGGTTTGAGTAAGAGCCTCCCTCCAAATTGGAATATTTTCCACCTCCCTTTAATTGGGTTTTCCAAACTGCAGCTGCAGAGCCGTCACTAAATAAATTTTCCCAAGCCTGGAGGGAAGGCGACCTAGGCCTCGGATCCCCAGAGATTTCCTCCTCATAGTTTTTTTCTCTCTTCCATTGCCTCAGGTCATAACTCTTAGTTAGCATAGTTGTTTTCCCTAGTCTCTTTAGGCAGGTTCTGTTGTTGGTTGGAGGTGGAGGATGTCCTGCCATTCTCCCTCTCCTTAGGGGATCCCCTTCCTTCAATGCTAGCCATCAGTATCATGCTATGCAAACCTGGGCTGTTACTACAATAACTGAGCATGTCACTGAACTATCAAACTACCTATGCTTCTCTGCTACTACGTTACAGTTTACTGCTTCCACGTCACTGTTACTGCTTGAAATATGCTCCGTGTTGCCTCCTTTTTGGGGATGATACTACATTTTTTGGGGGGGATTCCTATTGTACCTTTAGCCACGGGAAACGTCCCATGGCACCTCTAGGATGGAACCTCTCCGAAAGTTCCTTGCTGCCGACTTCTACAGGGTGGTAATTCCTCTGAACAGAGAGTGCGAATGGCCAAACCAAACTAACACAGTTGCACAAGCATAACACTATACTGGCTGCATAGGTCAGTGAAATGTAAGGCTATGCCTAAAGTTCAGTGGCC
Organism: Neoceratodus forsteri; assembly: GCA_016271365.2. Classification (NCBI taxonomy): domain Eukaryota; kingdom Metazoa; phylum Chordata; order Ceratodontiformes; family Ceratodontidae; genus Neoceratodus; species Neoceratodus forsteri. The sequence continues at coordinate 315,781,552 of CM028129.1, read as the reverse complement.
AAGCAGCCAGCCACTCACTTCCATGAGCTATATAAGCAGCAGTTCCTCTAAGCCTCTCTGTGAAGCATTTTTCTTTGCCCCACCATCCTCCCTCCTCCTCCAGCGGCAGCACTCTCTCCTTAGGGGGATTCCTAAGGTACCTTCAGCCATGGGAAACGTACCGTGGCACCTCTAGGGGTGGATACCCTCTCCGAGAGTTCCTTGCCGTCGTACCCCTACAGGGTGGTAATTCCTCTGGAATAGAGAGTGCGAACGGCCAAAACTGAACTAACACAGTTGCACAAGCATAAAACTATACTGGCTGCGTAGGTCAGTGAATTTCTCTCATTCTTAATTTTATCTCCCCTTCCTGCAACTGCTCCTGATTTCGATCTGTCTGCAACTCTCCTCTCCCTATATTTTCCCTCCCTCCCTATTTTGTTCTCCCATTGCCACCCCTACTAGTCTCCTGGAGTTCCCTCCATCTTGTATCCTCTCTTTCTCCTCCTCCACCCCTACTTTCCTTCCTCCTCTCCTAATCCTTGCCCCCCCCAACCTCCACCTCCATGTACTATGATCTCTATCCACCCTTTCCCTCCCTAACCCTGGCTTTTTCCCCTACCACCTCTCCTTTACCCTGCAACTCAAGTTCAGTGTTATTGAGATACTCTCTCTTTCACGGTATGCATTTGAGTTGCTACTCTATTATTCCTCATTCCTTTTTTATTCTTCCTCCCTTTTTCTCCCAGGTTAAGCCACTATGCTTAGACCCCAGCCCCTTTCAAAGTTATGCCATGACACTTTTCTCTTCATTATATATTTCTAATAAATTTCCTTGTACATTGTATTAGCTATATAGTTCCTAACACGTTGTTATAATGTAATAGATTAACTTTGATGATGGCCTGAAATTTGCTACGTGTTCATACCTGTTTGTTGTACTTTTATTATTGCCTTGTCCCCCTGAAATGAGCTGATACTCCGCTCAGTATGCCTTTCTTGGTGAAATGTTTTGAAATTAATAAACAAATGTACAGTATGTTACACCCCGTAATGAGCTGGTATCTGACATGCTTTGCCACTGATTCTACTTCATGTTTTTAGCTGCTTCATTATTTGAAGAATGTCCGATTTAAGAACAAGGCTGGTGATGACATATTTTTTGATGAGAATGGTGACCCACCACCTTTCTTTGATATAGTAAACCAGCGGATCTCAATTGATGGTACCATACAATGTGTCAAAGTAGGCGAATTTGACCTTCGGGCCCGGGAAGGAGAACAAATCAAAATTAATGAAAGTGTCATCATGTGGAAACAAGGATACAATCAGATCAGCACTCACTTTTATGAAGCTTTACATTATGTTGTGGAAGGTTTTGTGGCACAGTGGTGAACCAAAGTACTTGTGTTCGAATCCCAATACAGTACCTCCCGTGTGATTGAATAAGTCATTGATTTAACATCCCTGTCCTTCACACTCTAAAATTAGGTCTGATGCCAAGCCCATCCGAAAATAAGATGTTGTATCCCAGCTTCGATATCCTGGGTCAACAAATTGTAACATAAAAAAGTAAACAAATGATCACCTCCACTAATCACAAGGGACATGCATTAATCTGAATACTATAATGTACTGCAGGGATGGAAAGGCCTTAGTGTATATGTTGTCTGCACTTTCTGCCACACAGCATTCACTATACACTGTTACTGAGTTCACATACACCACGAGCTTATCAGTAGAAATGCTCCCCCAACTCATGCTGTGTAACCCTTCTCTGTCAGATATCTGTCTAGTTCTGTTTTACCCCTGCTGATGCCGTGTAACCCTCAATGCCATTATCTGCCAGGAATCTGTCTAGTGCAGTGTCATCCCTACTCTTAATGTGTAACCCTCAGTCCCATTCTCCCTCAGGAACCAGTCTAGTCCTATTTTACCCCACTTATGCTGTGTAACCCTCAGTGCCATTTTCTGTCAGGAATCAGTCAGGTCCTGTTTACCCCTACTCATTCTGTGTAACCCTCTGTCTCACTTTCCCTCAGGAATCTGTCTAGTCCTGTTTACCAATACTCATGCTGTGTAACCCTCTGTCTCACTCTCCCTCAGGAATCTGTATAGTCCTGTTTACCCCTGCTCATGCTGTATAACCCTCAGTGCCATTTTCTGTCAGAAATCAGTATAGTCCTGTTTACCTGTACTCATGCTGTGTGACCCTCAGTCCCACTCTCCCTCAGGAATAAATCTAGTCCTGTTTACCCCCTACTCATGCTGTGAAACCCTCAGTCCCACTCTCCCTCAGTAGTCTACCTAGTCCTGTTTAACCCCAACTCATTCTGTGTAACACTCAGTGCCATTTTTTGTCAGGAATCAGTCTAGTCCTGTTTTCTCCTACTCCTGCTGTGTAACTCTCAGTCCCACTCTCCCTCAGGAATCAGTCTAGTCCTGTTTTCCCCTACTCCTGCTGTGTAACCCTCAGTCCCACTGTCCCTCAGGAATCAGTCTAGTCCTGTTTTCCCCTACTCCTGCTGTGTAACCCTCAGTCCCACTCTCCCTCAGGAATCTGTCTAGTCCTGTTTTACCCCTGCTCATGCTGTGTAACCCTCAGTGCCATTTTCTTTCATTAAACAGTCTAGTCCTGTTTGCCCCTTCTCAGCCCCATTCTCCCTTAGGAATATGTCTAGTCCTGTTTACCCCTACTCTTGCTGTATAACGCTCAGTGCCATTTTTTCTCAGGATTCAGTCTAATCCTGTTTACCCCTGCTCATGCTGTGTAACCTTCAGTGCCATTTTCTTTCATTAAACAGTCTAGTCCTGTTTGCCCCTACTCAGGCTGTGTAACTCTCAGCCCCATTCTCCCTCAGGAACCTGTCTAGTCCTGTTTACCCCTACTCATGCTGTGAAACCCTCAGTCCCACTCTCCCTCAGGAATCTGTGTAGTCCTGTTTACCCCTACTCTTGCTGTATAACGCTCAGTGCCATTTTTTTCTCAGGACACTCAGGGTTACTAAGGGTTACACAGAATGAGTTTACCCCTACTCATGCTGTGTAACCCTCAGTACCACTCTTCCTCAGGAATCTGTCTAGTCCTGCTTTACCCCTACTCATGCTGTGTAACCCTTAGTCCCATTCTCTCTCAGAAATCTGTCTAGTCCTGTTTTACCCCACTCATGCTGTGTAACCCAGAGTATCATTTTCTGTCAGGAATCAGTCTAGTCCTGTTTACCCCTACTCATACTATGTGGCCCTCAGTCTCATGCTCCCTCAGGAATCTGACTAGTGCTGTTTATTCCTACCCATGGTGTTTAACTCTCAGTCCCCCTCTCCCTCAGAATCAATCTAGTCCTGTTTACCCTTACTCATTCTGTGTAACCCTCAGTCCCACTCTCCCTCAGGAAATCTTTCTAGTCCTGTTTTAACCCTGCTCATGCTGTTTAACCCTCAGTGCCAGTTTCTGTCAGGAATCAGTCTTGTCCTGTTTACCGCTACTCATGCTGTGTAACCCTCAGTCCCACTCTCCCTCAGGAATCAGTCGAGTCTTGTTTACCCCTGCTCATGCTATGTAACCCTCAGTGCCGTTTTCTGTCAGGAATCAGTCTTGTCCTGTTTACCCCTACTCATTTTGTGTAAACCTCAGTCCCACTCTCCCTCAGGAATCTGTCTAGTCCTGTTTACCCCTACTCATGCTGTGTTACCCTCAGTGCCATTTTTTCTCAAGAATCTGTCTACTCCTGTTTTCCCATACTCATGCTGTGTAACCCTCGGTCCCACTGTCCCTCAGGAATCAATCTAGTCCTATTTACCCCAGCTCTCTCTGTGTAACCCTCAGTCTCATTCTCCCTCAGGAATCAGTCTAGTCCTATTTTATCCCACTCATACTGTGTAACCCTCAGTGCCATTTTCTGTCAGGAATCAGTCTAGTTTTGTTTACACCTACTCATGCTGTGTAACCCTTAGTCCCACTCTCCCTCAGGAATCAGTCTAGTCCTGTTATACACCTGCTCATGCTGTGTAGCCCGCAGTGCCATTTTCTGTCAGGAATCAGTGTAGTCCTGTTTACCCCAATGTAAGCTATGTACCCCTCAGTCTCGCTCTCCCTCGGGAATCTGTCTAATCTTGTTTACCCCAACTCATGCTGTTTAACCCACTGTCTCACTCTCCCTCAGGAATCTCTCTAGTCCTGTTTAGACCTACTCATTCTGTGTAACCCTTAGTCCCAATCTCCCTCAGGAATCAGTCTAGTCCTCTTTACCCCTACTCATGCTGTGTAACCCTCAGTCCCATTCTCCCTCAGGAATCAGTCTAGTCCTATTTTACCCCTACTCATGCTATGTAACTCTCTGTGCCATTTTCTGTCAGGAATCAATATAGTCCTGTTTGTCCCTACTGATGCTGTGTAATCCTCAATCCAACTCTCCCTCAGGAATCAGTCTAGTCCTGTTTACCCCTACTCAATCTGTATAACCCTCAGTCCTGCTGTCCTTCAGGAATCTGTCTAGTCCTGTTTACCCCTACTCATTCTGTTTAAACCTCAGTCCCAGTCTCCCTCAGGAATCTGTCTAGTCCTGTTTTATACCCTACTCATGCTGTGTAACCCTCAGTCCCACTTTCCCTCAGGAATCTGTCTCATCTTTTTTACTCTTACTCATTCTGTGTAACCTTCAATGCCATTTTCTGTCAGGAATCCGTCTAGTCCTCTTTACCCCAACTCATGCTATGTAACCCTCAGTCTCCCTCTCCCTCAGGAATCAGTCTAGTTCTGTTTACCCCAACTCATGCTGTGTAACCCTCAGTCCCAGTTTCCATCAGCAATCTGTCTAGTCCTGATTTACCCCATTCATGCTGTGTAACCTGCAGTGCCATTTTCTGTCAGGAATCTGTCTAGTCCTGTTTACCCCTACTCATGCTGCGTCACCCTCAGTGGCAATTTTTCTCAGGAATAAGTCTAATCCTGTTTATCCCTACTCATGCTGTGTAACCTTCAGTACCACTGTCCCTCAGGAATCTGTCTAGTTCTGTTCTACCCCTACTCATGCTGTGTAAACCTTAGTCCCATTCTCTATCCGGAATCTGTCTAGTCCTATTTTACCCCATTAATGCTGTGTAACCCTCAGTGCCATTTTCTCTCAGGAATCAGTCTAATCCTGTTTACCCCTACTCATGCTGTGCAACCCTTCTCTGTCAGAAATCTGTCTAGTTCTGTTTTACCCCTGCTAATGCCGTGTAACCCTCAATGCCATTCTCTGCCAGGAATTTGTCTAGTGCTGTGTGTCACCCTACTCTTTCTGTGTAACCCTCAGTCTCATTCTCCCTCAGTAATCTGTCTAGTCCTGTTTTACTCCATTCATGCTGTGTAACCCTCAGTCCCACTGTCCCTCAGGAATCAGTCTAGTCCTATTTTACCCCTTCTGTATCTGTGTAACGCTCAGCCCATTCTGTCTCATGAATCTGTTTAGTCCTGTTTTACACCTGCTCATGCGTGTAACCCTCAGTGCCATTTTCTGTCAGGATCAGTGTAGTCCTGTTTACCTCTACTTATGCTGTGTAACACTCAGTCCCACTATCCTTCAGGAATCTATCTAGTCCTGTTTACCCCTACTCATGCTGTGTAACCCTCAGTCCCGGTCTCCCTCAGGAATCTGTCTCCCTCAGGAATCTGTCTAATCCTATTAACCCTTACTCATGCTGTGTAACCCTCAGTGCCATTTTTTCTCAGGAAACAGTCTAATCCTGTTTACCCCTACTCATGCTGTGTAACCCTCAGTCCCACTCTCCCTCAGAAATCTGTGTAGCCCTGTTTTACTCCTTCTCATGCTGTGCAACCCATGTCTGTCAGAAATCTGTCTAGTTCTGTTTTACCCCTGCAGATACCCAGTAACCCTCAATGCCATTCTCTGCCAGGAAATTGTCTAGTGTTGTGTCACCCCTACTCTTTCCGTGTAACCCTCAGTCTCATTCTCCCTCAGGAATCAGTCTAGTCCTGTTTACCCCTACTCATTCTGTGTAACCCTTAGTCCCACTCTCCCTCAGGAATCAGTCCAGTCATGTTTGCTCCTATTCATTCTGTGTAACCCTCAGTCCCATTCTCCCTCAGGAATCAGTCTAGTCCTATTTTACCCCTTCTCTATCTGTGTAACACTGAGTCCCATTCTCCCTCTTGAATCTGTCTAGTCCTGTTTAACCCTGCTCATGTGTGTAACCCTCAGTGTCATTTTCTGTCAGGAATCAGTCTAGTCATGTTTCCCCTACTCATGCTGTGTAACCCTCAGTCCCACTATCCTTCAGGAATCAGTCTAGTCCTGTTTACCCCTTTCCATGCAGAGTAACCTTCAGTCTGCTCTCCCTCAGGAATCAGTCTGTCCTTTTTGCCCCTACTCATGCTGTGTTACCCTCAGTCCCACTCTCCTCAGGAATCTGTCTAGTTCTCTTTACTCTTGCTCATTCTGTGTAACCCTCAGTCCCATTTTCCCTCTGGTTTCCTGTCTTGTCCTGTTTAACCCCTGCTCATGCTGTGCAACCCTCAGTGCCATTTTCTGTCAGGAATCCATCTAGTCTTCTTTACCCCTACTCATGCTATGTAACCCTCAGTCTCCCTCTCCCTCAGGAATCAGTCTAGTTCTGTTTACCCCTACTCATGCTGTGTAACCCTCCGTCCCACTCTCCCTCAGGAATCAGTCTAGTCCTGTTTTACCCCACTTATGCTGTGTAACCCTCGGTGCCATTTTCTGTCTGGAATCAGTCTAGTTCTGTTTACCCATACTCATGCTGTGTAACCTTCAGTCCCACCCTCCCTCAGGAATCTGTCTAGTCCTGTTTACCTCTACTCATGCTGTGAAACCCTCAGTCCCACTCTCCCTCAGAAATCTGTCTAGTCCTGTTTACCCCTACTCATGCTATGTAACCCTCAGTCCCGCTCTCCCTCAGAAATCTGTCTAGTCTTCTTTCGCCTTACTCATTCTGTGTAACCCTGAGTCCCATGTTCCCTCAGGAATCTACCTTGTCGTGATTGACCCCTGCTCACGATGTGTAACCCTCAGTGCCATTTTTATGTTGCTTGCACGCATGTGCAAGAAACATAGTGCCATCATCCGAGTTTTCGGAGGTATGGCACCCAGTCTTCCAATTCAGTCAGTGAGTTTGCAGGCGCGGCTGCAGTTCTCTAATGACTGCTATAGTTGTCTATGACAGCGTCAAAAATGCAGTGGCATACAGTTGAAAGGGAGAGCTCCGCTTCAGTGAGCAGAGCTCCCCCACCCGCAGCACAAGCATGTATATTGGTGCTGATCGCTCCCCCCACGCACACACATGTATAGCCGACGGGTGTCCAATCCCCCATCAGCTCCAGCCCCAGACAGTCTTTTTCCAGCTGCCACACTGGGAGCCCATCCCAGCATGGCAAATGTCCCGCCGCCTTAATTAAAAAAAAAACCTGTAAATAAAAATGGTCCCTCGCAGTCTCACTGCCCCCACCCGCACCCACCCACTGCGCACCTGCCTCCCACACCCCTCACCCCATACTTACCTCCGGAGCTTGGCGATGATCATCGGTGGACCGGGAACACGTCTGCACTCTTCAAAGCCGACCGCGAATTGAGGAAATGCCGGTAAGCTGTATAATGGAATAAATAGGGTTTTTTCAACTTTGTTGCATATCTCAGGCATTATTGGGAATTTTGGGCCCAAATTTTCAACAGTGGTTTTTTGGGACTCCTCCTCATGAATTCTTGCACTGTCATGGTGTTATTCAGGCCCAAAGAGTTATTTCGCCATCGCTGCGTGAAATCACCTTTTGGGGTTGATTAATGAAATGACACTGCCATTGTTCATAAGGAGGGCTCTCAAAAAGCCTATGTTGAAAATTTGGTGAAAAAATTCCTTAAAATGACTGTTTTACGAGTGCACATTTCACAGTTCCTACGCTCGCTCGTAGGTTCGCGAAGTTTCAATATTTTCACTCCAGATTTTCAACATTGCTATTTTACCACACCTCCTTATGAGAAGTACAGCTGTCATTTTCCACATCCTGCCCAAACGTGTTTCCGCCTCATGTAGCTTACATAACATGCAGTCAGTGTGCTAAATCAATGTATGGGACAAATTAGGAAATCACAGTGACACTGTTCTTGAGCAGAGGTCTTAAAATGGCTATGTTGAAAATTAGTGAAAAATTCAAAAAATGACTGTTTTACGAGCGCACGTTGCGCAGTTCCTACGCACGCTCGTAAGTTTGCGAATTTTCAATATTTTCACTCCAAATTTCCAACATTGCCATTTTACCACACCTCCTTATGAGCAGTATAGCTGTCATTTTTCACATCTTGCCCAAAATATGCTTCCGCCCATGTAACGCACAATGGGGCAGTCAGTGTGCGAAATCAGTGTATGGGACACGTTAAGAAAATCACAGTGACACTGTTCATGACCAGAGGTCTTAAAATGGCTATGTTGAAAACTTGGTGAAAATATTCCTAAAAATGACTGTTTTACTAGTGTGCGTTGTGCAGTTCCTCCGCACGCTCGTAAGTTTTCGAATTTTCAGTATTTGCACTCCAATGACTTCCAAATACCTAAACAGCACATACAAGCAAGCAACATTTGGCATTGACAAATGCTTGTTTGTCAGGAATCAGTCTAGTCCTGTTTACCCCTACTCATTCTGTGTTACCCTCAGTCCCATTTTCCCTCAGGAATCAATCTAGTCCTGTATTACCCCTACTCATGCTGTGTAACCCTCAGTGCCATTTTCTGTCAGAAATCAGTCTAGTCCTGTTTACCCCTACTCATGCTGTGTAACCCATAGTCCCATTCTCTCTCAGGAATCTCTCCAGTCCTATTTTACCCCATTAATGCTGTGTAACCCTCAGTGCCATTTTCTGTCAGGAATCAGTCTAATCCTGTTTACCCCTACTCCTGCTGTGTAACCCTCAGTCCCACTCTCCCTCAGGAATCTGTCCAATCCTGTTTTACCCCTACTCATGCTGTGCAACAGTTCTCTGTCAGAAATCTGTCTAGTTCTATTTTATCCTTGCTGATGCCGTCTAACCCTCAATGCCATTCTCTGCCAGGAATTTGTGAAGTGCTGTGTCACTCCTACTCTTATTGTATAACCCTCAGTCTCATTCTCCCTCAGGAATCTGTCTAGTCCAGTTTTACTCCACTCATGCTGTGTAACCCTCAGTCCCACTCACCTTCAGGAATCAGTCTGGTCCTATTTTACCCCTTCTGCACCTGTGTAACGCTTAGCCCATTCTCCCTCATGAATCTGTCTAGTCCTGTTTTACCCCTGCTCATGCGTGTAACCCTCAGTACCATTTTCTGTCAGGAATCTGTCTAGTCCTGTTTACCCCTACTTATGCTGTGTAACCCTCAGTCACACTATCCTTCAGGAATCTATCTAGTCCTGTTTACCTGTAGTCATGCTGTGTAACCCTCAGTCCCACTCTCCCTCAGGAATCAGTCTAGTCCTCTTTACCCCACTCATGCTGTGTAACCCTCAGTCCCATTCTCCCTCAGGAATCTGTCTAGTCCTGTTTACCCCTACTCATTCTGTGTAACACCCAGTCCCAATTTCCCTCAGGAATCAGTCTAGTCCTATTTACCCCTGCTCATTCTGTATAACCCTCAGTCCCGCTATCCCTCAGGAATCAGTCTAGTCGTGTTTACCCCTACTCATGCTGTGTAACCCTCAGTCCCATTTTCCCTCAGGAATCAATCTAGTCCTGTATTACCCCTACTCATGCTGTGTAACCCTCAGTGCCATTTTCTGTCAGAAATCAGTCTAGTCCTGTTTACTCCTTCTCATGCTGTGTAACACTCAATCCCATTTTCCCTCAGGAACTAGTCTAGTCCTGTTTACCTCTACTGATGCTGTGTAACCCCCAGTCCCACTCTCACTCAGGAATCAGTCTAGTACTGTTTACCCTTACTCATTCTGTGTAACCCTGAGTGCCAGTCTGCCTCATGAATCTGTCTAGTCCTGATTTACCCGACTCTTGCTGTGTAACACTCAGTGCCATTTTCGGTCAGGAATCACTTTAGTCCTGTTTACCCCTACTCATTCTGTATAACCCTGAGTGCCCTTTTTCCTCTGGAATCTGTCTAGTTCTGTTTTACCCCTACTCATGCTGTGTAACCCTTAGTCCCATTCTCTCTCAGGAGTCTGTCCTGTCCTATTTTACCCCACTCATGCTGTGTAACCCTCAGTGCCATTTTCTGTCAGGAATCAATCTAATCCTGTTTACCCCTAGTCATGCTGTGAAGCCCTCAGTCCCACTCTTCCTCAGGAATCTGTTTAGTCCTGTTTACCCCTACTCATGCTGTGTAACCCTCAATCCCGCTCTCCCTCAGGAATCTGTCTAATCTTATTTAGCCTTACTCATTCTGTGTAACCCTCAGTCCCATTTTCCCTCGGGAATCAGTCCTGTCCTGTATTACCCCTTCTCATGCTGTGCAACCCTCAGTGCCATGTTCTGTCAGAAATCAGTCTAGTCCTGTTTAACTCTAGTCATGCCGTGTAACCCTCAGTCCCACTCTCCCTCAGGAATCTGTCTAATCCTGTTTGCCCCTACTCATGCTGTGTAACCCTCAGTCCCACTCTCCCTCAGGAATCTGTCTAGTCCTGTTTACCCCTACTCATTCTGTGTAACCCTCAGTCCCACTCTCCCTCAGGAATCTGTCTGGTCCTGTTTACCCCTAGTCATTCTGTATAACCCTCTGTGCCAGTCTCCCTCAGGATTCTGTCTAGTCCTGATTTACCCCACTCATGCTATGTAACCCTCAGTGCCATTTTCTGTCAGGAATCAGTTTAGTCCTGTTTATACCTACTCATTCTGTGTAACCCTCAGTCCCATTCTCCCACGGGAATATGTCTAGTCCTGATTTACCCCACTCATACTGTGTAACCCTCAGTGCCATTTTCTGCCAGGAATTTAGTCCTGTTTACCCCAACTTATGCTGTGTAACGTTCAGTCCCACTCTCCCTCAGGAATCTGTCCATTCCTATTTACCCCTACTCATACTGTGTAACCCTCAGTGCCATTTTTTCTCAGGAATCAGTCTAATCCTGTTTACCCCTACTCATGCTGTGCAACCCTTCTCTGTCAGAAATCTGTTTAGATGGTGGCTTGGCTGAGCTGAAGATGGCTGCTTAATTCTGTTGCTCCTGGGTTCACTAATTATCATCATCCATCCATCTCTACCCAGACATTCATTCTCTGCCAAATACTGGGTCTTTACTCTACCTGCATCAAAGTTCAGCTCTGGTATAGTATTTTTGCTATCTCGCAGTTATAGAATTTTATATCTGCAATCAGACAGCCTCTCTATTTTCGGCCTGCAACAATGGCCGACCAACCTTGCAGCAGTCTCTCAATAGAATTGAATCAATGTTTCAGCAACTAATCAAGTGAGTTAAATGACTTAAAAATAACCTCACAACAAAATGTTACTAATGTACAATTGTTGACCAAAAAAATCTGCTACAGAAACTAAAACAATTCAAAAAAAAGCTCTGTTATGGATCTGAAAGCTACAATCAGGGGAGCAGGATAGAATTATAAAAAATCTTCAGGATAAAATTGATGACGAAAAGCAGAAACAGATGTAACAACCTTAGATTTCTGGGGTTTCCTGAAGGTGCAGGCTCGGAAGTACCAACACACTTCTGAAACACACTTGCAATGTTGCTTAAACTCCAACCGATCAAGACCTCATTATTGAGAGATCTCATCACACTCTAAGCCGAAGGCCTGGTCCAACTCAAAACCAAGGCCCATCATAGCTAGGTGTGAACAATACACACAGAATTAATCATTCAAAAAGCAAGGCAAGTGGGTAGCTTACTTGGCAGGATCATAAAATATCAATTTTAGAGATTTCTCAAGAGAACTATCTAATAAGCACAGACTTTACAATCCATCAAAACTGTTTTGCTGACAGGTATTAAGTTTGCTCTCGCTATCCAGCCACAATCGTCTATTTCTAGCGATTCATTCAAGGACTTTACACACCTGAAGCTTTATCAGTGTTTCTCAAATACCTCAAACTATACTTACCATACCCGTTGATTATGCTGCAGTCGATCTAAACATTGACCAATTCCTCTCAAGAGGTCCAACAGTCTCCAGCGAGCGTCTTTGAAGCAAATCAAAACGTATAAAAAAGCCTGCATAAAAACCATGCCAACTAATACTTCAGCTCCTGCCTGAGTTTCAAAACGCATACAAGAAAAAAAAGTCTGTTAAATCTTTGCATTCCTAAACACTTGTATGCTGCTTTCAGATGATACTCCTTCAACGTCAGACTTGCAAACTGAAAAGCATGTTGGTTTCTCTACCCCTCTTAACGTTGTCTAATAAATGCACTCCACTCTGTAAGATTCACTCTCATCCATGAAGAACTTCTGGAGAGCTTAGATCCACCTGCTGATACTCATGCCAATGCCCTGCTAACATCAATTCACGCAAGACTCCTCCTGGGCAGGGCTGGTATCTAGCTCCCCATCTAAATCATAGAACCTCCAAAAGAAAGAAGGGAAACTAAAGAACAGAATCCATAATACCAGCTTCCCAAATGCAAAATCGTTACAAGCATTGACTGATCACGAGTTCTGATATTATGTGACAATATCTATATTAAGCCCGAAATCTCATACTAAAATGTGTAATACTATTACACCCAGCTAGTTTGGACTGTAGCAAGGCTGTAAAACAGCACGAATTTTAGAAACTGTATTCAAAGTTTCTCTTTTTTTTGCTTACTGAAGCGCTATCTGCATCTCTTAATACACCTTAAACTGCACCGTCACACCTGTAAGTGTGCTGCATTAAATCTAGTTATTGCCCGAATCCCTCTTAGGAGGACCCGGTGATCCCCAGCTATCGCCTGTAAAACTGGACAGGAACTCAGAGAAACCTGCACAGTCTACAGCTAATCCATCTGCTCTTGTCCAAGTCTCTGTATATGAGAAAGAAAGAAATCTGCCAACTTTCTGCATACCAGACATTGCGAGCTGAATAACATCCTCATCATCCTACTCAGAGTCTGTAAGCATGTCAGCTTTTCACTCTTCTTGTGCTGTCCAGCGATGATCGCTCACTTCATAATGTTTCATTCCACCTTACATGAAGTGCTTCGTGAGGGATGACTGGAGCCACTTGCTGATGCTGCGACAAATGTGCTGCCTGAGTTAATTCCCTGTCTCCTCCTGGGCAGAACTGGTGGCTGATTCACATACCCCCTGAAAGAAAGCTAAGGGAGGCTGAAGAAGTACATAATTAACATTGTTTCCGGTGCCAGAACCATAAGGTGCATTGATTGCCATATGTTTCTGATTTTGTGTGTGAACATATATGTGAACTCTTTATTCAGTATCATATTGGTTACTCCTTGCCACCTCTTTTTGTTAAATGTGATGCCTATCTTAATAATATTAAGCCTTATCACATTCAGCAGTTTAGACGTGATCAAGGCTGTAAATCGTATTTTGAAACTTAGAGGCTGTTTTTTCAATAAGAATCCAAATCTAAATATATTCTTGCTGAACTTATCTAAATGTATAAAACCTTGTTACGGGATATATACAACTTCTTTTTTAGGTCTTTCCCCAGGCCCATAGGTGTTCTACTTACTCTTGGCTTATTAATAAAATATAAAATAGAAACATAAAACATAGCATAGCATAACATATATTTCAGCACATTTAAAGATTCACTTTCACTTTATGGTAAGTGCATAAGCATGTATTTACGCATAGTGGTTATCTATATATATTTTTTTTAGTGTACCTACTATTTTAAGTTAATAGTATACATATATCACATATCCATTCTTTAGTAGAGTTATGTGGATGTCTACATATCTTATAAGCCTTTTTCTTCTGGATTATGCTGTTGCAGATGAGATGTATTTCTAACATACTATCCTTTTATTGAACTAATATGATATAGTTCAACCTGATTACCATATCTGGTTTTATTACCACTTTAAAACTTTTGCATTTTGGTATGATATATGTTGGTCTTTCTAGGGTTCTAGCTTAACTACTAGGTTCTAGTCATAATAATTACTTATAAGATATTGTTACATGTTAATATCTGAATACAATGTTCCTTTCTTAAGTGTTATCTCGTTTTTACGCCTAGTAGTTACCAGGAAGAGTCTCTGGAGTATGTGTGCGACTCTCTCTCTACCACAAATGTTCTTACTGTAATATACAAGTTTTTGTTGTTTTTACCTTACTTTCCTACTATTTATCCTGTATCTTTCTTTAGTGAGACTCAATAGATAATTTATCATATTATTTTGAATCCATACATTCTAGTCCTGCTCAAAATTGCAACCTATTCACTTGCCTTTGAACCTTTGACATGCTCTGACTTAGTTTTTTAGGTCCCTCATTCTGATTTGTAACTTCCTATTTATCATTACCATTATGGTGATTTGATATTATATTCATGGAATGTTAGGACTCAATTCACCTTGTAGTGCAAACAAATACCCCTATCTTAGAGCATAAAACACATTGCTCTTACAAAACTAAATTTATAAGAGGATGTTGATGATTAAAAGACAGTTAGGTCGAATTTGCATCCTCTTCCTCCTCTAAAAAGCGAGGTGTATATTCTATACATAAGTCCTTAATTGGACCCAAAGAAAACTATCACAGTTAGGATGGTAGATGGTTATAATTCAATTAACTTCCACTGCGAATACTTTATGTTAGTTAATGTTTATGTCCTAACTCTATTCCCTAATTTTCATGACAAAACCAACAAATTATGATTAATAACGATAACTCAACCGCTCATGAGTGGAATTTTAATTGCCTTAGAAGCACACCTAGACAGATAAGAAGTCATATGCTCATCATGAGCATTAATACCTTGACATTGCTAATGAAAGATCTGGGCCTTTCTGACATTTGAACTTTCACCTAACAGCATGACTACATTTTCTCCTCATTACAAAATCTTACAGCCATATTGATTGGCCCTTCATCCCCTCATACAGAAAAAAACTATTACCAACATCCTCCCAATACCATAGACACTCCCCTATAAGTTTATCTACTGGTCCCAGCCTTCGAATCCTTCTTAGCATTTGATCCCTTGTACTGAGGACCCAAATTTATTCAGATTTACAGATTCAAGACTTTCTCTCATTGGTGATACTAAAGTATCTCAAGCACAGTTGGGAAGATCAAAACAACAATTAGGCAAAGTATTAGTTTTACTCACAGGAAAAAGCTAAGAGGCAACAACTAACAATTTAAAAACCATAAAGAAAAACGTGCTATAAAACAAAAAACCATGACTCACAACTACATCTTGAAATTCTTAATTAAATTAAATAAGCAATTAATATCGGAAGCGAACGCCACACAAAACAAAAACTGCTATTAGAACAAGGAGAGACAGATGTGGAAGTTGCTTTCTATCAACAAAAACTCAACAGATGGAGATATATTGCTGGTTTGAAAACCATCAGCAATTATAGAGACAACCACAACAAACCATATTATGCATTCTTTCAGCAACTATATTCTCATCCAAATTCAATTCTCCAATCAAAACATGAATTGCATTAAACTGCAACTTCCTCTCTCAAATCTTGGCCATACTGGATGAACCTTTACCCTAAAGAGAT
Source organism: Neoceratodus forsteri (assembly GCA_016271365.2). Lineage (NCBI taxonomy): Eukaryota > Metazoa > Chordata > Ceratodontiformes > Ceratodontidae > Neoceratodus > Neoceratodus forsteri. The sequence goes on along the minus strand of CM028129.1, from coordinate 315,765,931 downwards.
CCAAAGCACTATCATCTTTAAAATGGTAAATCCTGGGAGTGATGGTTTCCCTGTTGATTTCTAATCCTGTCCGTTACTCTTTGCCCTTTGCTAACAGGTTTGTCTGGAAGCATTTTCTAATGGTAAGCTACCCCACACTATGACCCGAGGCTGTATTGCTGTTTTACCAAAAAAGATAAGATCCTCTCTTCCCTCAAGTCCAGACACCCTTAGCTTAGATTCATTAATTTCAAAACTCATCCATACTTAAGCAAGATTATTAAACACAGAACCGGTTCTGAGCATCTTCATTCATGTTGCTTAATTTACAAAGCAAAACTCTTAAATCACAGCAGCGGCCTAGCCATAAATTTTTGAAAGCATTTGATTCCTTAATTGGACTATTACAAGTTTTATCACATTTGGTTTCACTAACAATTTCTCGCCTGATCAAGTGTGTATCTCTCCCTTCTTGAATTCTTACCAACAACTCTATCCCCCTCCTCATCTTGAAGAGGCAACTAGAGCAAAGTCCCCTTATCACCATATTTGTTTGCTTCCACCGACCTCTCTCTGCAACTCTTAGTCAATCCTGCATAATTAAAGGCATCTATTGTAACTCGCTATCTTCCTCTCTTGCAGATGATCTTTTATTCTCTGAAAATCTCCAATCTTCAGGGCAACCCCCAATTAAACTATTATGGTCACCTTTATCTCAGGACTTATAAATCTCAATAAATCTGAAATGCTACCATTCAACCTCTGTAAATATATATGAATGATCCTTTTAGCTTGCTGCCCCAGGTATTTCATGTTAAGTATCAGATATACATCATTGGATAAAGTATGATACTAATTCTCTCCTCACTAACATTAAAATATACTTGACAGATGGAAATTATAATCTACTTTAATAGGAAAATTTCTGCTATTAAAATGACAATAACTCAAAATATTATCAATTTTCTAATATCCCTTTAAAACTTCACCTTGTTTCCTCATCAAAATTCACAAATTAATAATTTATTTGGGATAGCAAAATCAATTTAGCTGTAACAAACTTAGATACATTGGTCAGAGGTGGTTGCCTCCCACTTGGTTCAGGCCTACTTTTGGGCTTTCCGTGCAGCCAGACATCAAATGGTTTATTCAGCCTGACCAATTCCTTTATGGGTTAATATGGACTCCTTTGTGCTAACAACATTGCTACCTCCTTTATCCTATAATCCCCCCATAAATTAAAAGTCAACTCACCATAGTACCAACCGTTTTACCGAAAATAATTCATAATACCTCAAATCAAAACCTACCCCTCTTGCTTATGCTCCTATCTGGGAAATGCCAAATATCTCTAGAAAACCATCCAATCTACTGTCGTCCTAGAAAATAAAGAATATACTTTTTAGAGACATACTTGAACCCATCGTCAGAATAAATCTTATTTCATCTATGCATCAATGGAATCTCCCCGGCCAGGATTTTGAAATATCTAGCTGTGTACACGCACTTATTATTTCTAACTTATTGTGATCAATCATATATGATCAGCACATCTCCAAATGGATAAAACAACATACAAATTGAATAGTAATCTATAAAGATATTGAAATCACTACGGACAGTCCATTAGTGCAAAAAAATAAATGGAGCAACATTACACTAACATTACAAATGAGCGTGGCATAGATGTTGGCTTTCTTGCCACAAATCTTTTAAGGATAAACGTAGCGCTCATTCAAACTAAAATTCTTCATTTGTGGTATAGGACCCCAACTTATTGCATAAATAGGATTAACAGACAGTAACTGCTGGCGGTCTAACTCTCCCAATGGTGACACTTCACATTTTGTGAGTTGTCCCCCATACAAAAGTTTTGGCATCGTATTCATATACTTGCAATAAAGTGACTGGTCAATCCTTTGCAGTGTCCAAACACTATACTTGGTATTTTTGACCTCATCCCCATAACCCCCAATCCCCAACAGATGGTTAACTTCTTTTCTTCTAGCTAAATGTAGTATACTTATGTATTGGAGAATAACATAATTCCATCTCCCTGATGTTCAAAATCATTTATCTCAATATACTCCTGGATCGTATGACACATATTTCTTCAACCGACTCAATATATAATAAATATTGGCAGAATATTTAATATTTGATTATCTAGCCCTTCACGCATAAGTATGGTTAAAATACATATAATATATCTCTCCTCCTATTGATATCCTTTTATTTTCATTGTCTCAGGTTGTGGTCTCGCTTTTTCTACTCACCCTTCTCTCTCTCTCTTCCTATTTCTTCCTCTTCTCTTATTCTTAATCTTCTATATAAGTTTTAGTAACACTCTAAGATATATATATTATAATGTCCAGCAGACTATTCATACCTCCTCTCTACCTTCTACTTCTATTTTCACTCTGTATTATAATGCTAAGCCGTTTTTTTATTATAATATTGTAACTGTCTAGTTTAAGTCATTAATCCAATTATTATACTTCCATTGATAGTCTTTTTCCTCCTTTAGATGTTATATACTTAGTTTGTGTTGTAACTTTTATAGTATAGTTATAGAACATACTGTTGTTTGTTTATCTTATAAATACTTCAATAAAAAGATTAACTGCAAAAAAAAAAAAGAAATCTGTCTAGTTCTGTTTTACCCCAGCTAATGCAGTGTAACCCTCAATGCCATTCTCTGCCAGGAATTTGTCTAGTGCTGTGTCACCCCCAACTGTTATTGTGTAACCCTCAGTCTCCTTCTCCCTCAGGAATCTGTCTAGTCCTGTTTTACTCCACTCATGCTGTGTAACCCTCAGTCCAACTCTCCCTCAGGAATCAGTCTAGTCCTATTTTACCCCTTCTGTATCAGTGTAACGCTCAGCCCATTCTGCCTCATGAATCTGTCTAGTCCTGTTTTACACCTGCTCATGCGTGTAACCTCAGTGCCATTTTCTGTCAGGAATCAGTGTAGTCCTGTTTACCCCTACTTATGCTGTGTAACACTCAGTCCCACTATCATTCAGGAATCTGTCTAGTCCTGTTTACCCCTACTCATGCTGTGTAACCCTCAGTCCCAGTCTCCCTCAGGAATCTGTCTAGTCCTGATTTACCCCACTGATGCCATGTAATGCTCAGTGCCATTCTCCCTCAGGAATCTGTCTAGTCCTGTTTACCCTATGGCATTCTGTGTAACCCTTAAACCCATTTCCCCACAGGAATCAGTCAAGTCCTGTTTACCCCTACTCATGCTGTGTAACCCTCAGTCCCAATCTCAATCAGTCTAGCCCTGTTTACCCCTACTCATTCTCTATAATCCTCAGTCCCAGTCTCCCTCAGGAATCTGTCTACTCCTGATTTACCCCACTCATGCTGTGTAACCCTCAGTGCCATTTTCTGCCAGGAATCAGTTTAGTCCTGTTTTGCCCTAATCATGCTGTGTAACCCTCAGTCCCACTCTTCCTCAGTAATCTGTTTAGTCCTGTTTACCAATACTCATGCTGTGTAAACATCAGTGAGATTTTCTGTCAGGAATCAGTTTAGTCCTGTTTACCCCTGCTCACACTGTGTAACCCTCAGTCCCAGTCTCCCTCTGGAATCAGTCTAGTCCAGTTTACTCCTACTCATTCTGTATAAACCTCAGTCCCAGTCTCCCTCAGGAATCTGTCTGGTCCTGATTTACCCCACTCATGCTGTGTAACCCTCAGTGTCATTTTCTGTCAGGAATCAATTTAGTCCTGTTTAGCCCTAATCATGCTGTGTAACCCTCATCCCACTGTCCTTCAGGAATCTGTTTAGTCCTGTTTACCACTACTCATGCTGTGTAACCCTCAGTGCCCTTTTTTCTCAGGAATCGGTCTAATCCTGTTTACCCCACTCATGCTGTGTAACCCTCAGTCCCAATCTCAATCAGTCTAGTCCTGTTTACCCCTACTTATTCTCTATAACCCTCAGTCTCAGTCTCCCTCAGGAATCTGTCTACTCCTGATTTACCCGACTCATGCTGTGTAACCCTCAGTGCCATTTTCCGTCAGGAATCAGTTTAGTCCTGTTTAGCCCTAATCATGCTGTGTAACCCTCAGTCCCACTCTCCTTCAGGAATCTGTTTAGTTTTGTTTACCACTACTCATGCTGTGTAACCCTCAGTGCCCTTTTCTGTCAGGAATCAGTCTAATCCTGTTTACCCCTAGTCGTGCTGTGTAACCTCAATGCCACTCTCCCTCAGGAATCTGTGTAGTTCTCTTTTACCCCTACTCATGATGTATAACCCTTAGTCCCATTCACTCTCAGGAATCTGTCTAGTCCTATTTTACCCCACTAATGCTGTGTAACCCTCAGTGCCATTTTCTGTCAGGAATCAGTCTAATCCTGTTTACCCCTACTCATGCAGTGAAACCCTCAGTCCCAGTCTCCCTCAGGAATCTGTCTAGTCTTATTTTACCCCACTAATGCTGTGTATCCCTCACTGCCCTTTTCTGTCAGGAATCAGTCTAATCCTGTTTACCCCTAGTCATGCTGTGAAGCCCTCAGTCCCACTCTCCCTCAGGAATCTTTCTAGTCCTGTTTACCCCTACTCATGTTGTGTAACCCTCAGTCCCACTCTCCCTCAGGAATCAGTCTAGTGATGTTTACCCCTACTCATTCCGTATAACCCTCAGTACCAATCTTCCTCATGAATCTGTCTAGTCCTGATTTACCCCACTCATGCTGTGTAACCCTCAGGGCCATTTTTGGTCAGGAATCAGTTTAGTCCTGTTTCTCCCTATTTATTCAGCATAACCCTCAGTGTCCTTTTTTCTCAGGAATCTGTCTGGTCCTGTTTTTCCCCTACTCATGCTGTGTAACCCTTAGTCCCATTCTCTCTCAGGAGTCTAATGCTGTGTAACCCTCAGTGCATTTTCTCTCAGGAATCAGTCAATCCTGTTTACCCCTACTCATGCTGTGTAACTCTTCTCTGTCAGAAATCTGTCTAGTTCTATTTTACCCCTGCTAATGCTGTGTAACCATCAATGCCATTCTCTGCCAGGAATTTGTCTAGTGCTGTGTCATCCCAACTCTTACTGTGTAACCCTCAGTCTCCTTCTTCCTCAGGAATCTGTCTAGTCCTATTTTACTCCACTCATGCTGTGTAACCCTCAGTCCAACTCTCCCTCGGAATCAGTCTAGTCCTATTTTACCCCTTCTGTATCTGTGTAACGCTCAGCGCATTCTCACTCATGAATCTGTCTAGTCCTGTTTTACACCTGCTCATGCGTGTAACCCTCAGTGCCATTTTCTCTCAGGAATCTGTGTAGTCCTGTTTACCACTACTTATACTGTGTAACACTCAGTCCCACTATCATTCAGGAATCTGTCTAGTCCTGTTTACCCCTACTCATGCTGTGTAACCCTCAGTCCCAGTCTCCCTCAGGAATCTGTCTAGTCCTGATTTACCCCACTGATGCCGTGTAACGCTCAGTGCCATTCTCCCTCAGGAATCTGTCTAGTCCTGTTTACCCCTAGGCATTCTGTGTAACCCTTAATCCCATTTTCCCACAGGAATCAGTCCAGTCCTGTTTACCCTTACTCATGCTGTGTAACCCTCAGTTCCAATCTCAATCAGTCTAGTCCTGTTTACCCCTGCTCATTCTCTATAACCCTCAGTACCAATCTTCCTCATGAATCTGTCTAGTCCTGATTTACCCCACTCATGCTGTGTAACCCTCAGGGCCATTTTTGGTCAGGAATCAGTTTAGTCCTGTTTCTCCCTATTTATTTTGTATAACCCTCAGTGTCCTTTTTTCTCAGGAATCTGTCTGGTCCTGTTTTTCCCCTACTCATGCTGTGTAACCCTTAGTCCCATTCTCTCTCAGGAGTCTAATGCTGTGTAACCCTCAGTGCATTTTCTCTCAGGAATCAGTCAATCCTGTTTACCCCTACTCATGCTGTGTAACTCTTCTCTGTCAGAAATCTGTCTGGTTCTGTTACCACCCCTGCAATGCTGTTAGCAACCATCAATGCCATTCTCTGCCAGAATTTGTCTACAGTGCTGTGTCATCCCAACTCTTACTGTGTAACCCTCAGTCTCCTTCTCCCTCAGGAATCTGTCTAGTCCTATTTTACTCCACTCATGCTCTGTAACCCTCAGTCCAACTCTCCCTCGGAATCAGTCTAGTCCTATTTTACCCCTTCTGTATCTGTGTAACGCTCAGCGCATTCTCACTCATGAATCTGTCTAGTCCTGTTTTACACCTGCTCAAGCATGCAACCCTCAGTGCCATTTCTCTCAGGAATCTGTAGTCCTGTTTACCACTACTTGTAACATGAACACTCAAGTCCCACTATCATTCAGGAATCTGTCTAGTCCTGTTGCCATACTCATGCTGTGTAACCCTCAGTCCCAGTCTCCCTCAGAATCTGTCTAGTCCTGATTTACCCCACTGATGCCGTTAACCAGCATCAGTGCCATTCTCCCTCGGGAATCTGTCTGGTCCTGTTTACCCCTAGGCATTCTGTGTAACCCTTAATCCCATTTTCCCACAGGAATCAGTCTAGTCCTGTTTACCCTTACTCATGCTGTGTAACCCTCAGTTCCAATCTCAATCAGTCTAGTCCTTTTTACCCCTGCTCATTCTCTATAACCCTCAGTCCCAGTCTCCCTCAGGAATCTGCCTACTCCTGATTTACCCCACTCATGCTGTGTAACCCTCAGTGCCATTTTCTGCCAGGAATCAGTTTAGTCCTGTTTTGCCCTAATCATGCTCTGTAACCCTCAGTCCCACTCTTCCTCAGGAATCTGTTTAGTCCTGTTTACCAACACTCATGCTGTGTAAACCTCAGTGAGATTTTCTGTCAGGAATCAGTTTAGTCCTGTTTGCCCCTGCTCATATTGTGTAACCCTCAGTCCCAATCTCCCTCTGGAATCAGTTTAGTCCTGTTTACCCCAACTCATTCTGTATAAACCTCAGTTCCAGTCTTCCTCAGGAATCTGTCTAGTCCTGATTTACCTGACTCATGCTGTGTAACCCTCAGTGTCATTTTCCGTTAGGAATCAGTTTAGTCCTGTTTAGCCCTAATCATGCTGTGTAACCCTCAGTCCCACTCTCCTTTAGGAATCTATTAGGTCCTGTTTACCACTACTCATGCTGTGTAACCCTCAGTGCCCTTTTTTCTCAGGAATCAGTCTGATCCTGTTTACCCCTACTCATGCTGTGTAACCCTCAGTGCCACTCTCCCTCTGGAATCTGTGTAGTCCTCTTTTACCCCTACTCATTCTGTGTAAACCTCAGTCCCATTTTCCCTCTGGAATCTGTCTTGTCCTGTTTAACCCCTGCTCATGCTGTGTAACCCTCAGTGCCATTTTCTGTCAGGAATCCATCTAGTTCTCTTTACCCCTACTCATGCTATGTAACCCTCAGTCTCCTTCTTCCTCAGGAATCAGTCTAGTTCTGTTTAACCCTCCTCATGCTGTGAAACCCTCCATCCCTCTCTCCCTCAGGAATCTGTCTTGTCCTGTTTCCAACTCATGCTGTGTAAACCTCAGTCCCACTCTCCCTCAGGAATCAGTCTAGTCCTGTTTTACCCCACTTTTGCTGTGTAACCCTCAGTGCCGTTTTCTGTCTGGTATCAGTCTAGTTCTGTTTTCACATACTCGTGCTGTGTAACCTTCAGTCCCACCCTCCCTAAGGAATCTGTCTAGTCCTGATTTACCCCTGCTCATGATGTGTAACCCTCAGTGCCATTTTTTGTCAGGAATCAGTCTAGTCCTGTTTACCCCTACTCATTCCTTGTAACCTTCAATCCCATTTCCCCTCAGGAATCAGTCTAGCCCGGCTTACCTCTAGTTCTGTTTACCCCTACTCATTCTGTAGAACTCTCAGTGCCAGTCTCCCTCATGAATCTGTCTAGTCCTGATTTACCCCACTCATGCTGTGTAGCCTTCAGTGCCATTTTCTATCAGGAATCAGTTTAGTCCTGCTTACCCCTACTCATGTTGTGTAACCAACAGTCCCAATCTCCCTCAGGAATCGGTCTAGTCCCGTTTACCCCTACTCATTCTGTATAAACCTCAGTCCCAGTCTCCGTCAGGAATGTGTCTAGTCCTGAATTACCCCACTCATTCTGCGTAACCCTCAGTGCCATTTTCTGTCAGGAATCAGTTTAGTCCTGTTTAGCCCTACTCATGCTGTGTAAACCTCAGTCTCACTATCCCTTAGGAATCTGTTTAGTCCTGTTTACCCCTGCTCATGCTGTGTAACCCTCAGTACCACTCTTCCTCAGGAATCTGTCTAGTCCTGTTTTTCCCCTACTCATGCTGTGTAACCCTTAGTCCCATTCACTCTCAGGAACCTGTCTAGTCTCTATTGCACCCACTAATGCTGTGTAACCCTCAGTGCCATTTCTGTCAGGAATCCGGTCTAATCCTCTTTACCCCTACTCATGCTGTGCAAACGCTCAGTCCACTCTCCTCAGGAATCTGTCTAGTCCTGTTTATCCCTACTCTGCTGTGTAACCCTTAGTCCCGATTTCCCTCAGGAATCTGTCTAGTCATCTTCCACCTTACTCATTCTATGTTACCCTCAATCCCATTTTCCCTCAGGAATCAGTCAGTCCTGTTTACCCCTACTCATGCTGTGAAACCTTCAGTCCATCTCTCCCTCAGGAATCTGTCTAATCCTGTTTATCCCTAATCATGCTGTGTAACCCTCAGTCCATTTTCCCTCAAGGAATCTGTCTAATCCTGTTTACCCCTACTGATTCTGTTTAACACTCAGTCCCATTTTCCCTCAAGAATCTGTCTAGTCCTGTTTACCCTACTCAGGCTCTGTAACCCTCAGTCAGGTCTCCCTCAGGAATCTGTCTAATCTTCTTTAGTCTTACCCATTCTGCATAACCTCAATCCCATTTTCCCTGAAGAACCTGTCTTGTCTGTTTATACCCTGCTCATGATGTGTAACCCTCAGTGCTATTTTTGTCAGAATCAGTCGTTCTTTTTACCGAAATCAGGCTGTGTAACCCTCAGTCTCTCCTCTCTCTCAGGAATCAGTCTAGTCCAGTTTTCCCATCTCATTCTGCATAACCCACAGTCCCACTGTCCCTCAGGAATCAGTCTGGTCCTATTTTACCCCCTCATGCTGTGTAACCCTCAGTGCCATTTCTTTCAGAAATCAGTCTAGTCCTGTTTACCCCTACTCATCCTGTTTGGCCTCAATCCACTCTCCTTCAGGAATCTGTCAGTCCGTTTGCCCTTACTCATGCTGTGTAACTCTCGGTCCACTCTTCCTCAGGAATCAGTCTAGTCCTGTTTACCCCCTACTCATTCTGTAACCCTCATCCATTTTCCTCAGGAATCGGTCTAGTCCTGTATTACCCTACTCATGCTGTGTAACCGTCAGTGCCATTTTCTGTCAGAAATCAGTCTAGTCCTGTTTACCCCTAGTCATGCTGTCTAACCGTCAGTCCCACTCTCCCTCAGGAATCTGTCTAGTCCTGTTTACCCATACTCATTCTGTGTAGCACTCAATCCCATTTTCCCTCAGGAATCAGTCTAGTCCTGTTTACCTCTACTCATGCTGTGTAACCCTCAGTCCCACTCTCCCTCAGGAATCGGTCTAGTCCTGTTTACCCCTACTCATTCTGTTTAACCCTCAGTGCCAGTCTGCCTCATGAATCTGTCTAGTCCTGATTTACCCCACTCATGCTGTGTAACCCCTCAGTGCCATTTTTGGTCAAGAATCAGTTTAGTCCTGTTTACCCCTACTCATTCTGTATAACCCTTATGGCCCTTTTTTCTCAGGAATCTGTCTAGTCCTGTTTCACCCCTACTCATGCTGTGTAACCCTTAGTCCCATTCTCTCTCTCTCAGGAATCTGTCAAGTCCTATTTTACCCCACTAATGCTGTGTAACCCTCAGTGCCATTTTTCTGTCAGGAATCAGTCTTATCCTGTTTATCCCTAGTCATGCTGTGAAGCCCTCAATCTCACTCTAATCCAGGAATCTGTCTAGCCCTATTTACCCCTACTCATGCTCTGTAACCCTCAATACCGCTCTTTCTCAGTAATCTGTCTAATATTCTTTAGCCTTATTCATTCTGTGTAACCCTCAGTCCCAGTTTTCCTCAGGAATCTGTCTAGTCCTGTTTACCCTACTCATTCTGTATAACCCTTTGTCAGTCTCCCCAAGATTCTGTCTAGTCCTGTTTACCCCTACTCATGCTGTGTAACCCTCAGCCCCAATCTCCGTCAAGAATCAGTCTAGTCCTGTTTACCCCTACTCATTCTGCATAACCTTCAGTCCCAGTCTCCTTGGGAATCTGTTCTAGTCCTGATTTACCTGACTCATACTGTGTAACCCTCAGTGCCATTTTCTGCCAGGAATTGGTTACTGCTGTTTACTCCAACTCATGCTCTGTAACCCTTCAGTCCCCTCTTCCTCAGGAATCTGTTGTTTCTTATTTACCCCTACTCATACTGTCTAACCCTCAGTGCCATTTTTCTCAGGAATCAGTCTACTCCTGTTTACCCCTACTCATGCAGTGTAACCCTCAGTCCCACTCTCATTCAGAAGCTGTCTAGTCCTGTTTACCCCTTCTCACTGCTGTGCAACTCTTGTCTGTCAGAAATCTGTCTAGTTCTGTTTTACCCCTGCAGATGCCGTGTAACCGTCAATGCCATTCTCTGCCAGGAAATGGTCTGGTGCTGTGTCACCCTCATCTCTTCTGAGCAACCCTCAGTCTCATTCTCCTCAGGGAATCTGTCTAGTCCTGTTTTACTCCACTCATGATGTGTTAGCCTCAGTGCCATTTTCTGTCAGAAATCAGTTTAGTTCCTGTTTACTCCTATTCATGCTGTGTAAACCTCAGTCCCACTCTCCCTCAGGAGTTTGTCTAGTCCTATTAACCCCTACTCATGCTGTCTAACCTCAGTGCTATTTTTCTCAGGAATCAGTCTAATCCTGTTTACGCCTTCTCATTCTGTGTAACCCTCAGTACCATTTTCCCTCAGGAATCAGTCTAGTCCTGAATTACCCTCTTATGCTGTGTAACTCTCAGTGCCATTTTCTGTCAGAAATCAGTCTAGTCCTGTTTACCTCTACTCATGCTGTGTAACCCTCAGTCCTACTCTGTCTCTTGACTCAGTCTAGTACTGTTTACCCCATCTCATTCTGTATAACCCTCAGTCCCTCTACCTCAGGTATCAGTCAGTCCTATTTTACCCTACTCATGCTGTGTAACCCTCAGTACCATTTGCTGTCAGGATTCAGTCTAGTCCTGTTTAACCCTACTCATGCTATGTAACCCTCAGTCCCACTCACCCTCAGGAATCTGTCTAGTCGTGTTTGCCCCTACTAATGCTGTTTAACCCTCAGTCCCGCTCTCCCTCAGGAATCTGTCTAATTTTCTTTAGCCTTACTCATTCTTTGTAACCATCAATCCCATTTGTCCTCAGGAATCTGTCTTGTCCTTTTTTACCCCTGCTCACGATGTATAAACCTCAGTGCCATTTTTTGTCAGGAATCAGTCTAGTTCTGTTTACCCCTACTTATGCTGTGTAACCCTCAGTACCACTCTCCCTCAGGAATCTGTCTAGTCCTGTTTTTCCCCTACTTATGGTGTGTAACCCTTAGTCCCATTCTCTCTCAAGAATCTGTCTAGTCCTTCTTTACCCTACTAGTGCTGTGTAACCCTCAGTGCCATTTTCTGTAAGGAATCTGTCTAATCCTGTTTATCCCTATTCATACTGTGTAACCCTTAGTCCCGCTCTCCCTCAGGAATCTGTCTAGTCGTCTTTCACCTTACTCATTCTGTATAACCCTCAATCCCATTTTTCTTCAGGAATCAGTCTAGTCCTGTTTACCCCTACTCATGCTGTGAAACCCTCAGTCCCACTCTCCCTCAGGAATCTGTCTAGTGATGTTTATCCCTATTCATGCTGTGTAGCCCTCAGTCCCATTTTCCCTCAGGAATCTGTCTAGTCCTGTTTACCCCTACTTATTCTGTGTAACACTCAGTCCCATTTTCCCCTCAGGAATCTGTCTAGTCCTGTTTACTCCTACTCATGCAGTGAAACCCTCAGTCCCACTCTACCTCCGGAATGTGTCCAGTCCTGTTTACCCCTACTCATGCTCTGTAACCCTCAGTTCCGCTCCCCCTCAGGAATCAGTCTAATCTTCTTTAGCCTTACTCATTCTGTGTAACCCTCAATTCCATTTTCCCTCAGGAATCTGTCTTGTCCTGTTTTACCCCTGCTCATGATGTGTAACCCTCAGTGCCATTTTTTGTCAGGAATCAGTCATTCTGTTTACCTGAAATCAGGCTGTGTAACCCTCAGTCCTACTCTCCCTCAGGAATCAGTCTAGTCCTGTTTTCCCCATCTCATTCTGTATAACCCATAGTCCCACTCTCCAGCAGGAATCAGTCTAGTCCTATTTTACCCCACTCATGCTGTGTACCCCTCAGTGCCATTTTCTGTCAGAAATCAGTCCAGTCCTGTTTACCCCTACTCATCCTGTTTAGCCCTCAGTCCCTGTCCTTCAGGAATCTGTCCAGTCATTTTACCCTTACTCATGCTGTAACTCTCCTCCTCTCCCCTGGGAATCAGTCTTGTCTGTTTACCCTACTCATTCTGTATAACCCTCAGCCCATTTTCCTCAGGAATCAATCTAGTCCTGTATTACCCTACTCATGCTGTGTAACCCTCAATGCCATTTTCTGTCAGAAATCAGTCTAGTCCTGTTTACCGCTACCTGTGCTTGTAACCGTCAAGTCCCACTCTCCTCAGGAATCGGTCTAGTCCTGTTTACCCTACTCATTCTGTATAACACTCAATCCCATTTCCCTCAGGAATCTGTCTAGTCCTGTTTACCTCTACTCATGCTACATAATCCTCAGTCCACTCTCCCTCAGGAATCAGTCTAATACTGTTTACCCCTACTCATTCTGTATAACCCTCAGTGCCAGTCTCCCTCATGGAATCTGTGTAGTCCTGATTTACCCAACTCATGCTGTGTAATCCTCCAGTGCCATTTTCGGTCAGGAATCAGGTTAGTCCTTTTACCCCTACTCATTCTGTATGACTCTTAGGGCCCTTTTTCCCAGGAATCTGTCTAGTCCTGTTTTGCCCTTACTCATGCTGTGTAACCTCTTAGTCCCATTTCTCTCTCAGGACTCTGTCAAGTCCTCTTTACCCCCACTAACTGCTGTGTAACCCTCAGTGCCATTTTCTGTCAGGAATCAGTCTAATCCTGTTTACCCTAGTCATGCTGTGAACCCTCAGTCCACTCTAACTCAGAATCTGTCTAGTCCTGTTTACCCCTACTCTTGCTCTGTAACCCTCAATCCCGCTCTTCCTCAGTAGTCTGTCTAATCTTCTTTAACCTTATTCATTCTGTGTAACCGTCAGTCCCAGTTTCCCTCAGTAATCAGTCTAGTCCTGTATTACCCCTGCTCATGCTGTGCAACCTCAGTCCCTCTCCCCAGGATTCTGTCTAGTTCTGTTTACCCTGCTCATGCTGTGTAACCGACAGTGCCCTTTTTCTCAGGAATCAGTCTAAACCTGTTTACCCCTACTCATGCTGTGTAACCCCAGTACCACTCTCCCTCAGAATCTGTCTAGTCCTCTTTACCCATACTCATGCTGTGTAACCCATAGTCCCATTCTGTCTCATTAATCTGTCTAATCCTATTTTACCCCCAATGTACTGTGTAACCTCAGTCCATTTTCTGTCAGGAATCAGTCTAATCCTGTTTACCCCTAGTCATGCTGTGCAGCCCTCAGTCCCAATCTACCTCAGGAATCTTTCTAGTCCTGTTTACCCCTACTCATTCTGTATAACCCTCTGTGCCAGTCTCCCCAGGATTCTGTCTAGTCCTGTTTTACTCCAAGCTGTGTAACCCTCAGTCCAAATCTCCCACAGGAATCAGTTTAGTCCTGTTTACCCCTACTCGTTCTGCATAACCCTCAGTCCCAGTCTCCCTCGGGAATCTGTCTAGTCCTGATTCACCCGACTCATACTGTGTAACCCTCAGTGCCATTTTCTGCCAGGAATTAGTTTACTGCTGTTTACTCCAACTCATGCTCTGTAACCTTCAGTCCCACTCTCCCTCAGGAATCTGTCATTTCCTATTTACCCCTACTCATACTGTCTAACCCTCAGTGCCATTTTTTCTCAGGAATCAGTCTACTCCTGTTTACCCCTACTCATGCAGTGTAACCCTCAGTCCCACTCTCATTCAGGAATCTGTCTAGTCCTGGTTTACCCCTTCTCATGTTGTGCAACTCTTGTCTGTCAGAAATCTGTTTAGTTCTGTTTTACCCTGCGGATGCCGTGCAACCGTTAATGCCATTCTCTGCTAGGAAATGGTCTGAGTGCTGTGTCACCCTCTTTCTGTGCAACCCTCAGTCTCAGTCTCCCTCAGGAATCTGTCTAGTCCTGTTTTACTCCACTTATGATGTGTTACCCTCAGTGCCATTTTCTGTCAGGAATCAGTTTAGTTCCTGTTTACCTCTACTCATGCTGTGTACCCTCAGTCCCACTCACCCTCAGTAATCAGTCTAGTGCTGATTACCCCTACTCATTCTGTATAATCCACAGTGCCAGTCTGCCTCATGAATCTGTGTAGCCCTGATTTACCCCTCTCATGCTGTGTAACCCTCAGTGCCATTTTCGGTCAGAAATCAGTTTAGTCCTGTTTACCCCTACTCATGCTGTGTAACCCTCAGTCCTAGTCTCCCTCAGGAATCAGTGTAGTCCTGTTTACCCCTACTCATTCTGTATACCCCTCAGGCCCAGTCTCTCTCAGGTATCTGTCTAGTCCTTATTTACCCCACTCATGCTGTGCAACCCTCCGTGCCATTTTCTGTCAGGAACCAGTTTAGTCCTATTAACTCTACTCATGCTGTGTAACCCTCAGTCCCACTCTCCCTCAGGAATCTGTTTAGTCCTGTTTACCCCTACTCATGCTGTGTAACCGTCAGTGCCCTTTTTTCTCAGGAATAAGTGTAAACCTGTTTACCCCTACTCATGCTGTGTAACACTTAGTACCACTGTCCCTCAGGAATCTGTCTAGTCCTCTTTTACCCATACTCATGCTGTGTAATCCTAGTCCAATTCTCTCTCATTAATCTGTGTAGTCCTAATTGACCCCGCTAAGCTAATGCTGTGTAACCCTCACTGCCATTTTCTGTCAGGAATCAGTCTAATCCTGTTTAGTCCTACTCATGCTGTGAAACCCTCAGTCCCACTCCCTCAGGAATCTGTCTAGTCCTGTTTACCCCTACTCATGCTGCGTAACCCTCAATCCCATTTTCCTCAGGAATCTATCTTGTCCTGTTTACCCTGCCGATGATGTGTAACCCTCGATGCCATTTTTGTCAGAGATCAGTCTAGTTCTGTTTACCACTACTCATGCTGTGTAACCCTCAGTCCCTCTACCTGAGGAATCAGTCTAGTCCTATTTTACCCTACTCATGCTGTGTAACCCTCAGTGCCATTTGCAGTCAGGAATCAGTCTAGTCGTGTTTACCCCTGCTCATGCTGTGCAACCCTCAGTACTCTCCCCAAGATTCTGTCTAGTTTCTGTTTACCCCTGCTCATGCTGTGTAACCGACAGTGCCCTTTTTCTCAGGAATCAGTCTAAACCTGTTTACCCTACTCATGCTGTGTCACCCCCCAGTACCTCTCCCTCAGGAATCTGTCTAGTCCTCTTTTACCCATACTCATGCTGTGAAACCCATAGTCACATTCTGTCTCATTAATCTGTCTAATCCTATTTTACCCCACTAATGCTGTGAACCCTCAGTACCATTTTCTGTCAGGAATCAGTCTAATCCTGTTTACCCCTAGTCATGCTGTGAGCCCTCAATCCAACTCTAACTCAGGAATCTGTCTAGTCCTGTTTACCCCTACTTATTCTGTATAACCCTCAGTCCCAGTCTCTCTCTCTGGTATCTGTCTAGTCCTGATTTACCCCACTGATGCTGTGTTACCCTCCGTCCCATTTTCTTTCAGGAACCAGTTTAGTCCTGTTTACCCCTGCTCATGCTGTGCAACCCTCAGTCCCAATCTCCCTCAGGAATCTTTCTAGTCCTGTTTACCCCTACTCATTCTGTATAACCCTCTGTGCCAGTCTCCCCCAGGATTCTGTCTAGTCCTGTTTACCCCTACTCAAGCTGTGTAACCCTCAGTCCAAATCTCCCACAGGAATCAGTTTAGTCCTGTTTACCCCTACTCGTTCTGCATAACCCTCAGTCCCAGTCTCCCTCGGGATTCTGTCTAGTCCTGATTCACCCGACTCATACTGTGTAACCCTCAGTGCCATTTTCTGCCAGGAATTAGTTTACTGCTGTTTACTCAACTCATGCTCTGTAACCTTCAGTCCCACTCTCCCTCAGGAATCTCGTTTCCTATTTACCCCTACTATACTGTCTAACCCTCAGTGCCATTTTTCTCAGGAATCAGTCTACTCCTGTTTACCCCTACTCATGCAGTGTAACCCTCAGTCCACTCTCATTCAGGAATCTGTCTAGTCCTGGTTTACCCCTTCTCATGTTGTGCAACTCTTGTCTGTCGAAATCTGTTTAGTTCTGTTTTACCCCTGCGGATGCCGTGCAACCGTTAATGCCATTCTCTGCTAGGAAATGGTCTAGTGCTGTGTCACCCTCTTTCTGTGCAACCCTCAGTCTCAGTCTCCCTCAGGAATCTGTCTAGTCCTGTTTTACTCCACTTATGATGTGTTACCCTCAGTGCCATTTTCTGTCAGGAATCAGTTTAGTTCCTGTTTACCTCTACTCATGCTGTGTAACCCTCAGTCCCACTCACCCTCAGTAATCAGTCTAGTCCTGATTACCCCTACTCATTCTGTATAATCCACAGTGCCAGTCTGCCTCATGAATCTGTGTAGCCCTGATTTACCCCTCTCATGCTGTGTAACCCTCAGTGCCATTTTCGGTCAGAAATCAGTTTAGTCCTGTTTACCCCTACTCATGCTGTGTAACCCTCAGTCCTAGTCTCCCTCAGGAATCAGTGTAGTCCTGTTTACCCCTACTCATTCTGTATATCCCTCAGGCCCAGTCTCTCTCAGGTATCTGTCTAGTCCTTATTTACCCCACTCATGCTGTGCAACCCTCCGTTGCCATTTCTGTCAGGAACCAGTTTAGTCCTATTTACCCCTACTCATGCTGTGTAACCCTCAGTCCACTCTCCCTCAGGAATCTGTTTGGTCCTGTTTACCCCTACTCATGCTGTGTAACCGTCAGTGCCTTTTTTCTCAGGAATAAGTGTAAACCTGTTTCCCCTACTCATGCTGTGTAACACTTAGTACCACTGTCCTCAGGAATCTGTCTAGTCCTCTTTTACCCATACTCATGCTGTGTAATCCTTGGTCCAATTCTCTCATTAATCTGTGTGGTCCTAATTTACCCCGCTAAGCTAATGCTGTGTAACACTCACTGCCATTTTCTGTCAGGAATCAGTCTAATCCTGTTTAGTCCTACTCATGCTGTGAAACCCCTCAGTCCCACTCTCCCTCAGGAATCTGTCTAGTCCTGTTTACCCTACTCATGCTGCGTAACCCTCAATCCCATTTTTCCTCAGGAATCTATCTTGTCCTGTTTTACCCCTGCCGATGATGTGTAACCCTCGGTGCCATTTTTTGTCAGGAATCAGTCTAGTTCTGTTTACCACTACTCATGCTGTGTAACCCTCAGTCCCACTCTACCTGAGGAATCAGTCTAGTCCTATTTTACCCTACTCATGCTGTGTAACCCTCAGTGCCATTTGCAGTCAGGAATCAGTCTAGTCGTGTTTACCCCTGCTTATGCTGTGTAACCCTCAGTCCCACTGTCCCTCAGGATTCAGTCTAGTCCTGTTCATGCCTACTCATTCCGTGTAACCCTCAGTCCCATTTTTCCTCAGAGAATCAGTCTAGTCCTGATTACCCCTGCTTATACTGTGTAACCCTCAGTGCCATTTCCGTCAGGAATCAGTTTAGTCCTGTTTACCCTACTCATTCTGTATAACCCTCAGTCAGAGTCTCCTCAGTAGTCTGTCTAGTCCTGATTTACCCCACTCATTGTGTGTAACCCTCAGTACCATTTTCTGTCAGGAATCTGTTTAGTCCTGTTTACCCTTTCACATGCTGTGTAACCCTCACTGTCCTTTTTTCTCAGGAATCAGTCTAATCCTGTTGACCCCTACTCAGGCTGTGTTACCCTCAGTACCACTCTCCCTCAGTAATCTGTCTAGTCCTGTTTACCCTACTCATTCTGTGTAACCCACAATCCCATTTTCCCTCGGGAATCAGTCTAGTCGTGTTTACCTCTACTCATGCTATGTAACCCTCAGTCCCACTCTCACTCAGGAATCAGTCAGGTCCTTTTAACCCCTACTCATACTGTATAACCCTCAGTGCCAGTCTCCCTCATGAATCTGTCTAGTCCTGATTTACCCACTCATGCTGTGTAACCCTCAGTGCCATGTTCAGTCTGGAATCAGTTTAGCCCTGTTTACCCCATGCATGCTGTGAAACCCTCAGTCCCACTCTCCCTCAGGAATCAGTCTAGTCCTGTTTACCCCTACTCATGCTGTGTAACCCTCAGTCCCGATCTCCCTCAGGAATCTGTCTAGTCGTCATTAGCCTTACTCATTCTGTGAATCCCTCAATCCCATTTTCCTCAGGAATCAGTCTAGTCCTATTTTGCCCCACTCATGCTGTGTAACCATCATTGCCATTTTCTCTCAGGAATCAGTCTAGTCCTGTTTACACCTACTCATGCTGTGTTACCCTCAGTCCCACTCTCCTTGAGATCTGTCTAGTCCCGTTTACCCTACTCATTCTGTGTAACCCTCAGTCCCATTTCCCTCAGGAATCAGTCAAGTCATGAATTACCCCTGCTTATGCTGTGTAATAGTCAGTACCATTTCTGTCAGAAATCAGTCTAGTTCTGTTTACCTCTACTCAAGCTGTGTAACCCTCAGTTCCACTCTCCTCAGGAATCTGTCTAGTCCTGTTGCCCCTACTCCTTCTGTGTAACCCTGATTCCATTTTCCCACAGGAATCAGTCTAGTCCTGTTTACCTCTACTCATGCTGTGAAAGCCTTCGTCCCACTCTCCCTCAGGAATCAGTCTAGTACTGTTAAGTCCTACTCATTCTGTATAACCCTCAGTGCCAGTCTGCCTCATGAATCTGTGTAGTCCTGATTTACCCCACTCATATTGTGTAACCCTCAGTTGCATTTTAGGTCAGGAATCAGTTTAGTCATGTTTACCACTACTCATGCTGTGTAACCCTCAGTCCCACTCTCCCTCAGGAATCAGTCTTGACCTGTTTACCCCTACTCATTCTGTTTAACCCTCAGTCCCAGTGTCCCTCAGGAATCTGTCTAGTCCTGATTTACCCCACTCATGCTGTGTAACCCTCAGTCCCACTCTCCCTTAGGAATCTATTTAGTGCTGTTTACCCTACTCATGCTGTGTAACCCTCAGTGCCCTTTTTCTCAGGAATCAGTCTAATCCTGTTTACCCCTACTCATGCTGTGTAACCCTCAGTCCCACTCTCCCTAGGGAATCTGTTTGAGTCCTGTTAACCCTACTCATGCTGTGAAACCCTCAGTGCCCTTTTTCTCAGGGAATCAGCCTAATGCTGTTTACCCATACTGATGCTGTGTAACCTCAGTACCACTCTCCCTCAGGAATCTGTCTAGTCCTCTTGTTCTCCTACTCATGCTGTGTAACCCTTAGTCCCATTCCTCCCATTAATCTGTCTAGTCCTATTTTACCCCACTACTGCTGTGTAACCCTAACAGCAATTTTCTGTCAGGAATCAGTCTAATCCTATTACCCCTACTCATGCTGTGAAACCCTCAGTCCCACTGTCACCCAGGAATCTGTCTAGTCCTGTTTACCCTACTCATACTGTAGAACCCTCAGTCCAGCTCTTCCTTCAGAATCTGTCTAATTTTCTTTAGCCTTACTCATTCTGTGTAACCCTCAATCCCATTTTTCCTCAGGAATCTCTTGTCCCGTTTAACCCCTTCTCACGATGTGTAACCCACATTGCCATTTTTTGTCAGGAATCAGTCTAGTTCTGTTTACCCCTAATCATTCTGTGTAACCCTCGGTCCTACTCTGTCTCTTGGCTCAGTCAAGCCCTGTTTACCCCATCTCATTCTGTATAACCCTCAGTCCCACTATACCTCAGGAATCAGTCTAGTCCTATTTTACCCTACTCATGCTGTGTAACCCTCGGTGCCATTTGCTGTCAGGAATCAGTCTAGTCCTGTTTACCCCTACTCATGCAGTGTAACCCTCAGTCCCGCTCTCCATCAGGAATCTGTCAAATTTGCTTTAGCCTTACTCATTCTTTGTAACCCTCAATCCAATTTGTCCTCAGGAATTGGTCTTGTCCTGTTTTACCCCTGCTCACGATGTGTAAAGCTCAGTGCCATTTTTTGTCGGGAATCAGTCTAGTTCTGTTTACCCCTACTTATGCTGTGTAACCTCAGTACAACTCTCCCTCAGGAATCTGTCTAGTCCTGTTTTTGCCCTACTCATGGTGTGTAACCCTTAGTCCCATTCTCCCTCAAGAATCTGTCTAGTCCTATTTTACCCTACTAATGCTGTGTAACACTCAGTGCCATTTTCAGTAAGGAATCAGTCTAATCCTGTTTACCTCTACTCATGCTGTGAAATGCTCAGTCCCACTCTCCCTCAGGAATCTGTCTAGTCCTGTTTATCCCTACTCATGCTGTGTAACCCTTAGTCCCGCTCTCCCTGAGGAATCTGTTTAGTCGTCTTTCACCTTACTCATTCTGTTTAACCCTCAGTCCCAGTCTCCCTCAGGAATCTGTCTAGTCCTGTTTATCCCTATTCATGCTGTGTAACCCTCAGTCCCATTTTCCCTCAGGAATCTGTCTAGTCCTGTTTACCCCTACTGATTCTGTGTAACACTCAGTCCCATTTTCCCCTCAGGAATCTGTCTAGTCCTGTTTCCCCTACACATGCAGTGAAACCCTCAGTCCCACTCTCCCTCAGTAATCTGTCCAATCCTGTTTTTGCCCTACTCATGGTGTGTAACCCTTAGTCCCATTCTTTCTCAAGAATCTGTCTAGTCCTATTTTACCCTACTCATTCTGTGTAACCCTCAATTCCATTTTCCCTCAGGAATCTGTCTTGTCCTGTTTTACCCCTGCTCATGATGTGTAACCCTCAGTGCCATTTTTTGTCAGGAATCAGTCATTCTGTTTACCTGAAATCAGGCTGTGTAACCCTCAGTCCTACTCTCCCTCAGGAATCAGTCTAGTCCTGTTTTCCCCATCTCATTCTGTATAACCCTCAGTCCCACTCTCCCTCATGAATCAGTCTAGTCCTATTTTACCCCACTCATGCTGTGTACCCCTCAGTGCCATTTTCTGTCAGAAATCAGTCCAGTCCTGTTTACCCCAACTCATGCTGTTTAGCCCTCAGTCCCACTCTCCCTCAGGAATCAGTCTAGTCCTGTTTACCCCTACTCATTCTATATAAACCTCAGCCCATTTTCCCTCAGGAATCAATCTAGTCCTGTATTACCCCTACTCATGCTATGTAACCCTCAGCGCCATTTTCTGTCAGAAATCATTCTAGTCCTGTTTACCCCTACTCATGCTGTGTAACCGTCAGTCCCACTCTCCCTCCGGAATCAGTCTAGTCATGTTTACCCCTACTCATTCTGTGTAACACTCAATCCCATTTTCCCTCAGGAATCTGTCTGGTCCTGTTTACCTCTAGTCATGCTGCGTAATCCTCAATCCCACTCTCCCTCAGGAATCAGTCTAATCTTGTTTACCCCTACTCATTCTGTATAACCCTCAGTGCCAGTCTCCCTCATGAATCTGTGTAGTCCTGATTTACCCAACTCATGCTGTATAACCCTCAGTGCCATTTTCGGTCAGGAATCAGTTTAGTCCTTTTTACCCCAACTCATTCTGTATGACCCTTAGGGCCCTTTTTTCTCAGGAATCTGTCTAGTCCTGTTTTACCCCTACTCATGCTGTGTAACCGTTAGTCCCATTCTCTCTCAAGAATCTGTCTAGTCTACTTACCTACTATATACTTGAACCCTCAGTGCCATTTTCTGTCAGGAATCAGTCTAGTCCTGTTTACCCTAGTCATGCTGTAGAGCCCTCAATCCCTCTCTAACTCAGGAATCTGTCTAGTCCTGTTTACCCCTCCTTGCTCTGTAACCTCAAGCCTGCTCTTTCTCAGTAGTCTGTCTAATCTTCTTAGCCTATTCATTCTGTTGTGACCGTCAGTCCAAGTTTCCCTCTAGAATCAGTCTAGTTCTGTATTACCCATGCTCATGCTGTGCAACCCTCAGTCCCCTCTTCCCTCAGAATCTGTCTAATCCTGTTTTACCCTACTCATTCTGATAACCCTCTGTGCCAGTCTCCCCAGGATTCTGTCTAGTTCTGTTTAGCCCTACTGTGCTGTATAACCGCCAGTGCCCTTTTTCTCAGGAATCAGTCTAAACCTGTTTACCCCTACTCATGCTGTAACCCCAGTACCACTCTCCCTCAGGAATGTGTCTAGTCCTCTTTACCCATACTCATGCTGTGTAACCCATAGTCCCATTCTCTCTCATTAATCTGTCTAGTCCTATTTTACCCCACTAATGCTGTGTAACCCTCAGTGCCATTTTCTTTCAGGAATCAGTCTAATTCTGTTTACCTCTAGTCATGCTGTGAAGCCCTCAATCCCACTCTAACTCAGGAATCTGTCTAGGCCTGTTTACCCCTACTCATTCTGTATAACCCTGAGTCCCAGTCTCTCTCTGGTATCTGTCTAGTCCTGATTAACCCCACTGATACTGTGTTACCCTCCGTGCCATTTTCTGTTAGGAATCAGTTTAGTCCTGTTTACCCCTGCTCATGCTGTGCAACCCTCAGTCCCACTCTCCCTCAGGAATCTTTCTAGTCCTGTTTACCCCTACTCATTCTGTATAAGCCTCTGTGCCAGTCTCCCCCAGGATTCTGTCTAGTCCTGTTTACCACTACTCAAGCTGTGTAACCCTCAGTCCAAATCTCCCTCAGTAATCAGTCTAGTCCTGTTTACCCCTACTCATTCTGCATAACCCTCAGTCCCAGTCTCCCTCGGGAATCTGTCTAGTCCTGATTCACCCCACTCATACTGTGTAATCCTCAGTGCCATTTTCTGCCAGGAATTAGTTTATTGCTGTTTACTCCAACTCATGCTCTGTAACCTTCAGTCCCACTCTGCCCCAGGAATCTGTCGTTTCCTATTTACCCCTACTCATACTGTCTAACCCTCAGTGCCATTTTTTCTCAGGAATCAGTCTACTCCTGTTTACCCCCACTCATGCAGTGTAACCCTCAGTCCCACTCTCATTCAGGAATCTGTCTAGTCCTGTTTTACTCTTCTCATGCTGTGCAACTCTTATCTGTCAGAAATCTGTCTAGTTCTGTTTTACCGCTGCGGATGCCATGTAACCGTTAATGCCATTCTCTGCCAGGAAATGGTCTAGTGCTGTGTCACCCTACACTTTCTGTGTAACCCTCAGTCTCATTCTCCCTCTGGAATCTGACTAGTCCTGTTTTACTCCACTCATGCTGTAGCCCTCAGTGCCATTTTCTGTCAGGAATCAGTTTAGTTCCTGTTTACCCTACTCATACTGTCTAACCCTCAGTGCCATTTTTTCTCAGGAATCAGTCTAATCCTGTTTACGCCTACTCATTCTGTGTAACCCTCAGTACCATTTTCTTTCAGGAATCAGTCTAGTCCTGAATTACCCTGCTTATGCTGTGAACCCTCAGTGCCATTTTCTGTCAGAAATCAGACTAGTCCTGTTTACTCTACTCATGCTGTGTAACCTCAGTCCCTCTCACCTCAGGAATCAGTCTAGTCCTGTTTACCCTACTTATTCTGTATAACCCTCAGTGCCAGTCTGCCTCATGAATCTGTGTAGTCCTGATTTACCCTCTGTTGCTGTGTAACCCTCAGTGCCATTTTTGGTCAAGAACCGTTTAGTCCTGTTTACCCTACTGATGCTTGTGTAACCCTGAGTCCCACTCTCCTCTGGAATCTGTTTAGTCCTGTTTACCCTACTCATGCTGTGTAACTGTCAGTGCCCTTTTTCTCAAGGAATCAGTCTAACCTGTTTACCCCTAATCATGCTGTTTAACCCTCAGTACCATTGTCCCTCAGGAATCTGTCAAGTCCTCTTTTACCCATACTCATGCTGTGTAACCCTTAGTTCCATTCTCTCTTATTAATCTGTCTAGTCCTATTTTACCCCACTAATGCTGTGTAACCCTCAGTGCCATTTTCTGTCAGGAATCAGTCTAATCCTGTTTAGCTCTACTCATGCTGTGAAACCCTCAGTCCCACTCTCCCTCAGGAATCTGTCTAGTCCTGTTTACCCCTACTCATGCTGTGTAACAGTCAGTCCCTCTCTCCTCAGAATCTGTCTAATTTTCATTAGCTTTATTCTTTCTTTGTAACCCTCAATCCCATTTTGTCCTCAGGAATCTGTCTTGTCCTGTTTTACCCCCTGCTCATGATGTGTAAACCTCACTGCCATTTTTGTCAGGAGTCAGTCTAGTTCTATTTACCCCTACTTGATGCATGTGTCCCCTCAGTACCACCCTCCATCAGGAATCTGTCTAGTCCTGTTCTTCCCCTACTCATGGTGTGTAACCCTTAGTCCCATTCTCTCTCAAGAATCTGTCTAGTCCTACTTTACCCCTACTAATGCTGTGTAGCCTCAGTGCCATTTTATGTAAGGAATCAGTCTAATCCTGTTTACCCTACTCATGCTGTGAAATGCTCAGTCCCACTCTCCCACAGGAATCTGTCTAGTCATCTTTCACCTTACTCATTCTGTGTAACCCTAAATCCCATTTTTCCTCAGGAATCAGTCTAGTCCTGTTTACCCCCACTCATGCTGTGAAACCTTCAGTCCCACTCTCCTTCAGGAATCTGTCTAGTCCTGTTTATCCCTATTCATGCTGTGTAACCCTCAGTCCCATTTTCTCTCAGGAATCTGTCTAGTCCTGTTTACCCCTACTGATTCTGTGTAACGCTCAGTCCCATTTTCCCTCAGGATTCTGTCTAGTCCTGTTTACCTCTACTCATGCAGTGAAACCCTCAGTCCCACTCTCCCTCAGGAATCTGTCCAGTCCTGTTTACCCCTACTCATGCTATGTAACTCTCAGTCTCACTGTCCCTCAGGAATCTGTGTAGTCCTGTTTTACTCCTTCTCATGCTTGCAACCCTTCTCTGTAAGAAATCTGTCTAGTTCTGTTTTACCCCTGCTGATGCCATGTAACCCTCAATGACATTCTCTGCCAGGAAATTGTCTAGTGCTGTGTCACCCCTACTCTTTCTGTGTAAACCTCAGTCTCATTCTTCCTGAGGAATCTGTCTAGTCCTGTTTTACTCCACTCATGCTGTGTAAGCCTCAGTCCCACTCTTCCTCAGTAATCTGTTTAGTCCTGTTTTCCCTTACTAATGCTGTGTAACCCTCAGTGCCCTTTTTTCTCAGGAATCAGTCTAATCCTGTTTACCCCTACTCATGCTGTGTAACCCTCAGTTCCACTGTCCCTCAGGAATCTGACTAGTCCTCTTTTACCCCACTCATGCTGTGTACCCTTAGTCCCATTCTCTGTAATTAATCTGTCTAGTCCTGTTTTACCCCACTAATGCTGTGTAACCCTCAGTGCCATTTTCTGTCTGGAATCAGTCTAATCCTGTTTACCCCTACTCATGCTGTGAAACCGTCAGTCCCACTCTTCCTCAGGAATCTGTCTAGTCCTGTTTACCCCTATTCATGCTGTGTAGCCCTCAGTCCCGCTCTCCCTCAGGAATCTGTCTAATATTCTTTTGCCTTTCTCTTTCTGAGTAACCCTCAATCCCATTTTTCCTGAGGAATCTCTCTTCTCCTGTTTTACCCTGCTCATATGTGTAACCCTCAGTGCCATTTTTGTCAGGAATCAGACTAGTTCTGTTTACCTCTACTCATGGTGTGTAACCCTCAGTCCTACTCTGTCTCTTGAATCAGTCTAGTCCTGTTTACCCAGTCTCATTCTGTAAACCCTCAGTCCCACACTTCCTCAGGAAACAGTCTAGTCCTATTTTACCCTACTCATGCTGTGTAACCTTCAATGCTATTTGCAGTCAGAAATCAGTCTAGTCCTGTTTACCTCTACTTGTCTGTATACCCTCAGTCCCACTCTTCCTCAGGAATCAGTCTAGTCTTGTTTACGCATATTCATTCTGTGTAACCCTCAGTCTCATTTTCCCTCAGGAATCAGTCAAGTCCTGAATTACCCCTGCTCATGCAGTGTAACCCTCAGTGGCATTTTCTGTCAGAAATCAGTCTAGTCCTGTTTACCTCTACTCATGCTGTGAAACCGTCAGTCCCACTCTTCCTCAGGAATCTGTCTAGTCCTGTTTACCCCTATTCATGCTGTGTAGCCCTCAGTCCCGCTCTCCCTCAGGAATCTGTCTAATATTCTTTTGCCTTTCTCTTTCTGAGTAACCCTCAATCCCATTTTTCCTCAGGAATCTCTCTTCTCCTGTTTTACCCTGCTCATGATGTGTAAACCCTCAGTGCCATTTTTTGTCAGGAATCAGACTAGTTCTGTTTACCTCTACTCATGGTGTGTAACCCTCAGTCCTACTCTGTCTCTTGAATCAGTCTAGTCCTGTTTACCCAATCTTATTCTGTATAACCCTCAGTCCCACTTCCTCAGGAAACAGTCTAGTCTCTTTACCCTACTCATGCTGTGTAACCTTCAATGCTATTTGCAGTCAGAAATCAGTCTAGTCCTGTTTACCTCTACTTATGCTGTGTAACCCTCAGTCCCACTCTTCCTCAGGAATCAGTCTAGTCTTGTTTACGCATATTCATTCTGTGTAACCCTCAGTCCCATTTTCCCTCAGGAATCAGTCAAGTCCTGAATTACCCCTGCTCATGCAGTGTAACCCTCAGTGGCATTTTCTGTCAGAAATCAGTTTTAGTCCTGTTGCTCTCTCATGCTGTGTAACCCTCAGTCCCACTCTCCCTCAGGAATCAGTCTAGTCCTGTTTACCCCTGCTCATTCTGTATAACCCTCAGTCTCAGTCTCTCTCAGGAATCTGTGTAGTCCTGATTTACCCCACTCATGCTGTGTAACCCTCAGTCGTACTCTGCCTCAGGAATCAGTCCAGTCCTGTTTACCCCATCTCATTCTGTACAATCCTCCGTCCGACTCTCCCTGAGGAATCAGTTTAGTCCTGTTTACCCTACTCATGCTGTGTAACCCTCAGTGCCCTTTTTCTCAGGAATCAGTCTAATCCTGTTTACCCTATTCATGCTGTGTAACCCTCAGTACCACTCTCCTCAGGAATCTGTCTGGTTCTCTTTTACCCGACTTATACTGTGTAACTCTTAGTCCCTTTCTCTCCCATTAATCTGTTTAGTCCTATTTTACCCCTCTAATGCTGTGTAACCCTAAGTGCCATTTTCTGTCAGGAATCAGTCTAATCCTGTTTACCCCTACTCATGCTGAGAAACCCTGAGTCCCACTGTCCCTCAGGAATCTGTCTAGTCCTGTTTACCCTACTCAAGCTGTGTAACCCTCAGTCCCGCTCTCCCTCAGGAATCTGTCTAATTTTCTTTAGCCTTAGTCATTGTGTGTAACCCTCAATCCCATTTTTCCTCCTAAATCTGTCTTGTCCAGTTTTACCCATGCTCACGATGTGTAAACTCACTGCCATTTTTTGTCAGGAATCTGTCTAGTTCTGTTTGCCCCTACTCATGCTGTGTAACCCTCAGTCCTACTCTGTCTTTTGAATCTGTCTAGTCCTGTTTACCCAATCTCATTTTGTATAACCCTCAGTCCCACTCTACCTCAGGAATCAGGCTAGTCCAATTTTACCCTACTCATGCTTTGTAACCCTCAGTGCCATTCTCTGTCAGGAATCAGTCTAGTCCTCTTACCTCTCTCACCATGCTGTGTAACCCTCAGTCCCACCTCCTTCAGGAATCTGGCTAGTCATGTTTACCCCTACTCATGCTGTGTAACCCTCAGTCCCACTCCTTCAGTAATCTGTCTAGTCCTGTTTACACCTACTCATGCTGTGTAACCCTCAGTCCCAATCTCACTCAGAAATCAGTCTAGTCCTGTTTACCCCTACTCTAGCTGTGAAACCTTCAGTCCCACTCTCCTTCAGGAATCTGTCTAGTCCTGTTTATCCCTATTCATGCTGTGTAACCCTCAGTCCCATTTTCTCTCAGGAATCTGTCTAGTCCTGTTTACCCCTACTGATTCTGTGTAACGCTCAGTCCCATTTTCCCTCAGGATTCTGTCTAGTCCTGTTTACCTCTACTCATGCAGTGAAACCCTCAGTCCCACTCTCCCTCAGGAATCTGTCCAGTCCTGTTTACCCCTACTCATGCTATGTAACTCTCAGTCTCACTGTCCTCAGGAATCTGTGTAGTCCTCATTTACCCTTCTCATACTTGCAGCCCTTCTCTGTAAGAAATCTGTCTAGTTCTGTTTTACCTGCTTTGATGCCGTGTAACCCTCAATGACATTCTCTGCCAGGAAATTGTCTAGTGCTGTGTCACACCCTGCTCTTTCTGTATGTAAACCTCAGTCTCATTCTTCCTGAGGAATCTGTCTAGTCCTGTTTACTCCACTCATGCTGTGTAAGCCTCAGTCCCACTCTTCCTCAGTAATCTGTTTAGTCCTGTTTTCCCTTACTAATGCTGTGTAACCCTCAGTGCCCTTTTTTCTCAGGAATCAGTCTAATCCTGTTTACCCCTACTCATGCTGTGTAACCCTCAGTTCCACTGTCCCTCAGGAATCTGACTAGTCCTCTTTTACCCCACTCATGCTGTGTACCCTTAGTCCCATTCTCCGTAATTAATCTGTCTAGTCCTGTTTTACCCCACTAATGCTGTGTAACCCTAAGTGCCATTTTCTGTTTGGAATCAGTCTAATCCTGTTTACCCCTACTCATGCTGTGAAACCGTCAGTCCCACACTTCCTCAGGAATCTGTCTAGTCCTGTTTACCCTATTCATGCTGTGTAGCCCTCAGTCCCGCTCTCCTCAGGAATCTGTCTAATATTCTTTGCCTTTCTCTTTCTGGGTAACCCTCAATCCATTTCCTCAGGTCTCTCTTCTCCTGTTTTACCCCTGTTCATGATGTGTAACCCTCAGTGCCATTTTTTGTCAGGAATCAGACTAGTTCTGTTTACCTCTACTCATGGTGTGTAACCCTCAGTCCTACTGTCTCTTGAATCAGTCTAGTCCTGTTTACCCAATCTCATTCTGTATAACCCTCAGTCCCACACTTCCTCAGGAATCAGTCTAGTCCTATTTTACCCTACTCATGCTGTGTAACCTTCAATGCTATTTGCAGTCAGAAATCAGTCTAGTCCTGTTTACCTCTACTTATGCTGTGTTACCCTCAGTCCCTCTTCCTCAGGAATCAGTCTAGTCTTGTTTATGCATATTCATTCTGTGTAACCCTCAGTCCCATTTTCCCTCAGGAATCAGTCAAGTCCTGAATTACCCCTGCTCATGCAGTGTAACCCTCAGTGGCATTTTCTGTCAGAAATCAGTCTAGTCCTGTTTACCTCTACTCATGCTGTGTAACCCTCAGTCCCACTCTCCCTCAGGAATCAGTCTAGTCCTGTTTACCCCAATTCATTCTGTATTACCCTAAGTGCCAGTCTGCCTCCTGAATATGTCTAGTCCTGATTTACCCCTCTCTTGCTGTGTAACCCTCAGTGACATTTTCAGTCAGGAATCAGTTTAGTCCTGTTAACCCCTACTCCTGCTGTGTAACCCTCAGTCCCAGTCTCCCTCAGGAATCAGTCTAGTCCTGTTGACCGCTGCTCAATCTGTATAACCCTCAGTCCCAGTCTCTCTCTCTCAGGAATCTGTGTAGTCCTGATTTACCCCACTCATGCTGTGTTACCCTCAGTCGTACTCTGCCTCAGGAATCAGTCCAGTCCTGTTTACCCCATCTCATTCTGTACAATCCTCAGTCCCACTCTCCCTGAGGAATCAGTTTAGTCCAGTTTACCCTACTCATGCTGTGTAACCCTCAGTGCCCTTTTTTTTCTCAGGAATCAGTCTAATCCTGTTTACCCCTACTCATGCTGTGTAACCCTCAGTACCACTCTCCCTCAGGAATCTGTCTAGTTCTCTTTTACCCCGACTTATACTGTGTAACTCTTAGTCCCTTTCTCTCCCATTAATCTGTTTAGTTCTATTTTACCCCACTAATGCTGTGTAACCCTAAGTGCCATTTTCTGTCAGGAATCAGTCTAATCCTGTTTACCCCTACTCATGCTGAGAAACCCTGAGTCCCACTGTCCCTCAGGAATCTGTCTATTCCTGTTTACCCTACCCATGCTGTGTAACCCTCAGTCCCGCTCTCCCTCAGGAATCTGTCTAATTTTCTTTAGCCTTAGTCATTGTGTGTAACCCTCAATCCCATTTTTCCTCCTGAATCTGTCTTGTCCTGTTTTACCCATGCTCACGATGTGTAAACCTCACTGCCATTTTTTGTCAGGAATCTGTCTAGTTCTGTTTGCCCCTACTCATGCTGTGTAACCCTCAATCCTACTCTGTCTTTTGAATCAGTCTAGTCCTGTTTACCCAATCTCATTCTGTATAACACTCAGTCCCACTCTACCTCAGGAATCAGGCTAGTCCTATTTTACCCTACTCATGCTTTGTAACACTCAGTGCCATTCTCTGTCAGGAATCAGTCTAGTCCTGTTTACCTCTACTCATGCTGCGTAACCCTCAGTCCCACTCTCCTTCAGGAATCTGGCTAGTCGTGTTTACCCTTACTCATGCTGTGTAACCCTCAGTCCCACTCTCCTTCAGTAATCTGTCTAGTCCTGTTTACACCTACTCATGCTGTGTAACCCTCAGTCCCAATCTCCCTCAGAAATCAGTCTGGTCCTGTTTACCTCTCATGCTGTGTAACTGTCAGTCCCACTCTCCCTCAGAATCGGTCTAGTCCCGTTTACCCTACTCATTCTGTGTAAACCTCAGTCCCAGACTCCGTCCAGAATGTGTCTAGTCTGATTCCCCACTCATTCTGCGTAACCCTCAGTGCCATTTTCTGTCAGAATCAGTTTTGTCCTGTTTAGCCCTACTCATGCTGTGTAAACCTCAGTCTCACTATCCTCTGGAATCTGTTTAGTCCTGTTTACCCCTACTCATGCTGTGTAACCCTCAGTACCACTCTTCCTCAGGAATCTGTCTAGTCCTGTTTTTCCCCTACTCATGCTGTGTAACCCTTAGTCCCATTTACTCTCAGGAACCTGTCTAGTCCTATTTACCCCACTAATGCTGTGTAACCCTCAGTGCCATTTTCTGTCAGGGTGGTCTAATCCTTTTACCCCTACTCATGCTGTGAAACGCTCAGTCCACTCTCGCTCCGGAATCTGTCTAGTCCTGTTTATCCCTACTCATGCTGTGTAACCCTTAGTCCCGATTTCCCTCAGGAATCTGTCTAGTCGTCTTCCACCTTACTCATTCTGTGTTACCCTCAATCCCATTTTCCCTCAGGAATCAGTCTAGTCCTGTTTACCCCTACTCATGCTGTGAAACCTTCAGTCCATCTCTCCCTCAGGAATCTGTCTAGTCCCATTTATCCCTAATCATGCCGTGTAACCCTCAGTCCCATTTTCCCTCAGGAATTTATCTAGTCCTGTTTACCCCTACTGATTCTGTGTAACACTCAGTCCCATTTTCCCTCAGGAATCTGTCTAGTCCTGTTTACCCCTACTCATGCTCTGTAACCCTCAGTCCGGGTCTCCCTCAGGAATCTGTCTAATCTTCTTTAGTCTTACCCATTCTGTGTAACCCTCAATCCCATTTTCCCTGAAGAACCTGTCTTGTCCTGTTTACCCCTGCTCATGATGTGTAACCCTCAATTGCTATTTTTGTCAGGAATCAGTCATTCTTTTTACAAATCAGGCTGTGTAACTCTCAGTCCTACTCCCTCTCTCAGGAATCAGTCTAGTCCAGTTTTCCCATCTCATTCTGCATAACCCACAGTCCCACTGTCCCTCAGGAATCAGTCTGGTCCTATTTTACCCCACTCATGCTGTGTAACCCTCAGTGCCATTTCTTTCAGAAATCAGTCTAGTCCTGTTTACCCCTACTCATCCTGTTTAGCCCTCAATCCCACTCTCCTTCAGGAATCTGTCCAGTCCTTTTTACCCTTACTCATGCTGTGTTACTCTCAGTCCCACTCTCCCTCAGGAATCAGTCTAGTCCTGTTTACCCCTACTCATTCTGTGTATCCCTCAGCCCATTTTCCCTCAGGAATCAATCTAGTCCTGTATTACCCCTACTCATGCTGTGTAACCCTCAGTGCCATTTTCTGTCAGAAATCAGTCTAGTCCTGTTTACCCCTAGTCATGCTGTCTAACTGTCAGTCCCACTCTCCCTCAAGAATCTGTCTAGTCCTGTTTACCCATACTCATTCTGTGAGCACTCAATCCCATTTCCCTCAGGAATCAGTCTAGTCCTGTTTACCTCTACTCATGCGTGTAACCCTCAGTCCCTCTCCCTCAGAATCGGTCTAGTCCTGTTTACCCCTACTCATTCTGTTTAACCCTCAAGTGCCAGTCTGCCTCATAGATCTGTCTGGTCCTGATTTACCCCACTCATGCTGTGTAACCCTCAGTGCCATTTTGGTCAAGAATCAATTTAGTCCTGTTTACCCCTACTCATTTGTATAACCCTAGGGTCATTCTTTCTCTCTCTCTCTCTCTCTCAGGAATCTGTCAAGTCCTATTTTACCCCACTAATGCTGTGTAAACCCTCAGTGCCATTTTTGTCAGGAATCAGTCTTATCCTGTTTATCCCTAGTCATGCTGTGAGCCCTCCATCTCACTCTAATTCAGGAATCTGTCTAGCCCTGTTTACCCCTACTCATGCTCTGTAACCCTCAATACCGCTCTTCCTCAGTAATCTGTCTAATATTCTTTAGCCTTATTCATACTGTGTAACCCTCAGTCCCAGTTTTCCTCAGGAATCTGTCTAGTCCTGTTTACCCCTACTCATTCTGTATAACCCTTTGTGCCAGTCTCCCCCAGGATTCTGTCTAGTCCTGTTTACCCCTACTCATGCTGTGTAACCCTCAGCCCCAATCTCCATCAGGAATCTGTCTAGTCCTGTTTACCCCTACTCATTCTGTATAACCCTTTGTGCCTGTCTCCCCCAGGATTCTGTCTAGTCCTGTTTACCCCTACTCATGCTGTGTAACCCTCCGCCCCAATCTCCGTCAGGAATCAGTCTAGTCCTGTTTACCCCTACTCATTCTGCATAACCCTCAGTCCCAGTCTCCCTCGGGAATCTGTCTAGTCCTGATTTACCCGACTCATACTGTGTAACCCTCAGTGCCATTTTCTGCCAGGAATTAGTTTACTGCTGTTTACTCCAACTCATGCTCTGCAACCTTCAGTCCCACTCTTCCTCAGGAATCTGTTGTTTCTTATTTACCCCTACTCATACTGTCTAACCCTCAGTGCCATTTTTTCTCAGGAATCAGTCTACTCCTGTTTACCCTTACTCATGCAGTGTAACCCTCCGTCCCACTCTCATTCAGGAACTGTCTAGTTCTGTTTACCTCTGCAGATGCCGTTTAACCGTCAATGCCATTCTCTGCCAGGAAATAGTCTAGTGCTGTGTCACCCTACTCTTTCTGAGCAACCCTCAGTCTCATTCTCTCCTCAGGAATCTGTCTAGTCCTGTTTTACTCCACATGATGTGTTAGCCTCAGTGCCATTTTCTGTCAGAAATCAGTTTAGTTCCTGTTTACTCCTATTCATGCTGTGTAAACCTCAGTCCCACTCCCTCAGGAGTTTGTCTAGTCCTATTAACCCCTACTCATGCTGTCTAACCCTCAGTGCTATTTTTTCTCAGGAATCAGTCTAATCCTGTTTACGCCTACTCATTCTGTGTAACCCTCAGTACCATTTTCCCTCAGGAATCAGTCTAGTCCTGAATTACCCTGCTTATGCTGTGTAACTCTCAGTGCCATTTTTCTGTCAGAAATCAGTCTAGTCCTGTTTACCCTTACTCATGCTGTGTAACTCTCAGTCCCTCTCCCTCAGGAATCAGTCTTGTGCTGTTTACCCCTACTCATTCTGTATAACCCTCAGCCCATTTTCCCTCAGGAATCAATCTAGTCCTGTATTACCCCTACTCATGCTGTGTAACCCTCAATGCCATTTTCTGTCAGAAATCAGTCTAGTCCTGTTTACCGCTACTCATGCTGTGTAACCGTCAGTCCCACTCTCCCTCAGGAATCGGTCTAGTCCTGTTTACCCCTTCTCATTCTGTATAACCCTCAATCCCATTTTCCCTCAGGAATCTGTCTAGTCCTGATTTACCCAACTCATGCTGTGTAATCCTCAGTGCCATTTTCGGTTAGGAATCAGGTTAGTCCTTTTAACCCCTACTCATTCTGTATAACCCTTAGGGCCCTTTTTTCTCAGGAATCTGTCTAGTCCTGTTTTACCCTTACTCATGCTGTGTAACCCTTAGTCCCATTCTCTCTCTCAGGACTCTGTCAAGTCCTCTTTTACCCCACTAATGCTGTGTAACCCTCAGTGCCATTTTCTGTCAGGAATCAGTCTAATCCTGTTTACCCCTAGTCATGCTGTGAAGCCCTCAGTCCCAGTCTAACTCAGGAATCTGTCTAGTCCTGTTTACCCCTACTCTTGCTCTGTAACCCTCAATCCCGCTCTTCCTCAGTAGTCTGTCTAATCTTCTTTAGCCTTATTCATTCTGTGTAACCGTCAGTCCCAGTTTCCCTCAGTAATCAGTCTAGTCCTGTATTACCCCTGCTCATGCTGTGCAACCCTCAGTCCCACTCTCCCCCAGGATTCTGTCTAGTTCTGTTTACCCTTGCTCATGCTGTGTAACCGACAGTGCCCTTTTTTCTCAGGAATCAGTCTAAACCTGTTTACCCCTACTCATGCTGTGTAACCCCCAGTACCACTCTCCCTCAGGAATCTGTCTAGTCCTCTTTTATCCATACTCATGCTGTGTAACCCATAGTCCCATTCTGTCTCCTTAATCTGTATAGTCCTATTTTACCCCACTAATGCTGTGTAACCCTCAGTACCATTTTCTGTCAGAAATCAGTCTAATCCTGTTTACCCCTAGTCATGCTGTGAACTCCTCAATCCAACTCTAACTCAGGAATCTGTCTAGTCCTGTTTACCCCTACTTATTCTGTATAACCCTCAGCCCCAGTCTCTCTCTGGTATCTGTCTAGTCCTGATTTACCCCACTGATGCTGTGTTACCCTCCGTCCCATTTTCTTTCAGGAACCAGTTTAGTCCTGTTTACTCCTGCTCATGCTGTGCAACCCTCAGTCCCAATCTCCTCAGGAATCTTTCTAGTCATGTTTACCCTATATTCTGTATAACCCTCTGTGCCAGTCTCCCCCAGGATTCTGTCTAGTCCTGTTTACCCCAACTCAAGCTGTGTAACCCTCAGTCCAAATCTCCCTCAGGAATCAGTTTAGTCCTGTTTACCCCTACTCGTTCTGCATAACCCTCAGTCCCAGTCTCCCTCGGGAATCTGTCTAGTCCTGATTCACCTGACTCATACTGTGTAACCCTCAGTGCCATTTTCTGCCAGGAATTAGTTTACTGCTGTTTACTCCAACTCATGCTCTGTAACCTTCAGTCCCACTCTCCTCAGGAATCTGTCGTTTCCTATTTACCCCTACTCATACTGTCTAACCCTCAGTGCCATTTTTCTCAGAGAATCAGTCTACTCCTGTTTACCCCTACTCATGCAGTGTAACCCTCAGTCCCACTCTCATTCAGGAATCTGTCTAGTCCTGTTTTGCCCTTCTCATGCTGTGCAACTCTTGTCTGTCAAAATCTGTTTAGTTCTGTTTTACCACTGCGGATGCCGTGCAGCCATTAATGCCATTCTCTGCCAGGAAATGGTCTAGTTCTGTGTCACCCTCTTTCTGTGCAACCCTCAGTCTCAGTCTCCGTCAGAATCTGTCTAGTCCTGTTTTATCCACTGATGTGTTACCGTCGTGCCATTTCTGTCAGGAATCAGTTTAGTTCCTGTTTACCTCTACTCATGCTGTAACCCTCAGTCCCACTCACCCTCAGGAATCAGTCTAGTCCTGATTACCCCTACTCATTCTGTATAATCCACAGTGCCAGTCTGCCTCATGAATCTGTGTTGACCTGATTTACCCCTCTCATGCTGTGTAACCCTCAGTGCCATTTTCGGTCCGAAATCAGTTTAGTCCTGTTTACCCCTACTAATGCTGTGTAACCCTCAGTCCTAGTCTCCCTCAGGAATCAGTGTAGTCCTGTTTACCCCTACTCATTCTGTATAACCCTCAGGCCCAGTCTCTCTCAGGGATCTGTCTAGTCCTTATTTACCCCACTCATGCTGTGCAACCCTCCGTGCCATTTTCTGTCAGGAACCAGTTTAGTCCTATTTACCCCTACTCATGCTGTGTAACCCTCAGTCCCACTCTCCCTCAGGAATCTGTTTAGTCCTGTTTACCCCTACTCATGCTGTGTAACACTTAGTACCACTGTCCCTCAGGAATCTGTCTAGTCCTCTTTTACCCATACTCATGCTGTGTGATCCTTAGTCCAATTCTCTCTCATTAATCTGTGTAGTCCTAATTTACCCCGCTAAACTAATGCTGTGTAACCCTCACTGCCATTTTCTGTCAGGAATCAGTCTAATCCTGTTTAGTCCTACTCATGCTGTGAAACCCTCAGTCCCACTCTCCCTCAGGAATCTGTCTAGTCCTGTTTACCCTACTCATGCTCGTAACCTCAGTCCCGTTCTCCCTCAGGAATCTATCTAATTTTCTTTTAGCCTTACTCATTCTGTGTAAGCCTCAATCCCATTTTCCTCAGAATCTATCTTGTCCTGTTTTACCCCTGCTGATGATGTGTAACCCTCGATGCCATTTTTTGTCAGGAATCAGTCTAGTTCTGTTTACCACTACTCATGCTGTGTAACCCTCAGTCCAACTCTACCTGAGGAATCAGTCTAGTCCTATTTTACCCTACTCATGCTGTGTAACCCTCAGTGCCATTTGCAGTCAGGAATCAGTGTAGTCTTGTTTACCCCTACTCATTCTGTATAACCCTCAGGCCCAGTCTCTCTCAGGGATCTGTCAAGTCCTTATTTACCCCACTCATGCTGTGCAACCCTCCGCGCCATTTTCTGTCAGGAACCAGTTTAGTCCTATTTACCCCTACTCATGCTGTGTAACCTCTGTCCACTCTCCCTCAGGAATCTGTTTAGTCCTGTTTACCCCTACTCATGCTGTGTAACACTTAGTACCACTGTCCCTCAGGAATCTGTCTAGTCCTCTTTTACCCATACTCATGCTGTGTGATCCTTTGTCCAATTCTCTCTCATTAATCTGTGTAGTCCTAATTTACCCCGCTAAGCTAATGCTGTGTAACCCTCACTGCCATTTTCTGTCAGGAATCAGTCTAATCCTGTTTAGTCCTACTCATGCTGTGAAACCCTCAGTCCCACTCTCCCTCAGGAATCTGTCTAGTCCTGTTTACCCCTACTCATGCTGCGTAACCCTCAGTCCCGCTCTCCCTCAGGAATCTATCTAATTTTCTTTAGCCTTACTCATTCTGTGTAAGCCTCAATCCCATTTTTCCTCAGGAATCTATCTTGTCCTGTTTTACCCCTGCTGATGATGTGTAACCCTCGATGCCATTTTTTGTCAGGAATCAGTCTAGTTCTGTTCACACTACTCATGCTGTGTAACCCTCAGTCCCACTCTACCTGAGGAATCAGTCTAGTCCTATTTTACCCTACTCATGCTGTGTAACCCTCAGTGCCATTGCAGTCAGGAATCAGTCTAGTCCTGTTTACCCCTTCTTATGCTGTGTAACCCTCAGTCCCACTGCCCCTCAGGAATCAGTCTAGTCCTGTTCATGCCTACTCATCCCGTGTAACCCTCAGTCCCATTTTCCCTCAGGAATCAGTCTAGTCCTGAATTACCCCTGCTTATACTGTGTAACCCTCAGTCCCACTGTCCCTCAGGGATCAGTCTAGTCCTGTTTATGCCTACTCATTCCGCGTAACCCTCAGTCCCATTTTTCCTCAGGAATCAGTCTAGTCCTGAATTACCCCTGCTTATACTGTGTAACCCTCAGTGCCATTTTCCATCAGGAATCAGTTTAGTCCTGTTTACCCCTACTCATTCTGTATAACCCTCAGTCAGTCTCCTCAGTAGTCTGTCTAGTCCTGATTTACCCACTCATTGTGTGTAACCCTCAGTACCATTTTCTGTCAAGAATCTGTTTAGTCCTGTTTACCCTTTCATGCTGTGTAACCCTCACTGCCCTTTTTCTCAGGGAATCAGTCTAATCCCTTTTCCCCCTACTCAGGCTGTGTTACCTCAGTACCACTCTCCTCAGTAATCTGTCTAGTCCTGTTTACCCTACTCATTCTGTGTAACCCACAATCCCATTTTCCTCGGGAATCAGTCTAGTCGTGTTTACCTCTACTCATGCTATGTAACCCTCAGTCCACTCTCACTCAGGAATCAGTCTAGTCCTTTTCCCACTATACTGTATAACCCTCAGTGCCAGTCTCCTCATGAATCTGTCTAGTCCTGATTTACCCACTCATTGTGTATGCCTCAGTGCCATTTTCCGTCAGGAATCAGTTTAGTCCTGTTTACCCCATGCATGCTGTGAAACCCTCAGTCCCACTGTCCCTCAGGAATCAGTCTAGTCCTGTTTACCCCTTCTCATGCTGTGTAACCCTCAGTCCCGATCTCCCTCAGGAATCTGTCTAGTCGTCATTAGCCTTACTCATTCTGTGAATCCCTCAATCCCATTTTCCCTCAGGAATCAGTCTAGTCCTATTTTACCCCACTCATGCTGTGTAACCATCAGTGCCATTTTCTCTCAGGAATCAGTCTAGTCCTGTTTACTACTCATGCTGTGTTACCCTCAGTCCCACTCTTCTTCACGAATCTGTCTAGTCCAGTTTACCCCTACTCATTCTGTGTAACCCTCAGTCCCATTTTCCCTCAGGAATCAGTCAAGTCATGAATTACCCCTGCTTATGCTGTGTAATAGTCAGTGCCATTTTCTGTCAGAAATCAGTCTAGTTCTGTTTACCTCTACTCAAGCTGTGTAACCCTCAGTCCCACTCTCCCTCAGGAATCTGTCTAGTCCTGTTTACCCCTACTCCTTCTGTGTAACCCTGAATTCCATTTTGCCAGAGGAATCAGTCTAGTCCTGTTGACCTCTCTCATGCTGTGAAAGCCTTCGTCCCACTCTCCCTCAGGAATCAGTCTAGTACTGTTAAGTCCTACTCATTCTGTATAACCCTCAGTGCCAGTCTGCCTCATGAATCTGTGTAGTCCTGATTTACCCCACTCATACTGTGTAACCCTCAGTTGCATTTTGGGTCAGGAATCAGTTTAGTCCTGTTTACCACTACTCATGCTGTGTAACCCTCAGTCCCACTCCCCCTCAGGAATCAGTCTTGACCTGTTTACGCCTACTCATTCTGTTTAACCCTCAGTCCCAGTGTCCCTCAGGAATCTGTCTAGTCCTGATTTACCCCACTCATGCTGTGTAACCCTCAGTCCCACTCTCCCTTAGGAATCTATTTAGTGCTGTTTACCCCTACTCATGCTGTGTAACCCTCAGTGCCCTTTTTTCTCAGGAATCAGTCTAATCCTGTTTACCCCTACTCATGCTGTGTAACCCTCAGTCCCACTCTCCCTTACGAATCTGTTTAGTCCTGTTTAACCCTACTCATGCCGTGTAACCCTCAGTGCCCTTTTTTCTCAGGAATCCGTCTAATGCTGTTTACCCATACTGTTGCTGTGTAACCCTCAGTACCACTCTCCCTCAGGAATCTGTCTAGTTCTCTTTTACCCCGACTTATACTGTGTAACTCTTAGTCCCTTTCTCTCCCATTAATCTGTTTAGTCCTATTTTACCCCACTAATGCTGTGTAACCCGAAGTGCCATTTTCTGTCAGGAATCAGTGTAATCCTGTTTACCCCTACTCATGCTGAGAAACCCTGAGTCCCACTGTCCCTCAGGAATCTGTCTATTCCTGTTTACCCTACCCATGCTGTGTAACCCTCAGTCCCGCTCTCCCTCAGGAATCTGTCTAATTTTCTTTAGCCTTAGTCATTGTGTGTAACCCTCAATCCCATTTTTCCTCCTGAATCTGTCTTGTCCTGTTTTACCCATGCTCACGATGTGTAAACCTCACTGCCATTTTTTGTCAGGAATCAGTCTAGTCCTGTTTACCCAATCTCATTCTGTATAACCCTCAGTCCCACTCTACCTCAGGAATCAGGCTAGTCCTATTTTACCCTACTCATGCTTTGTAACCCTCAGTGCCATTCTCTGTCAGGAATCAGTCTAGTCCTGTTTCCCTCTACTCATGCTGCGTAACCCTCAGTCCCACTCTCCTTCCGGAATCTGGCAGTCGTGTTTACCCCTACTCATGCTGTGTAACCCTCAGTCCCACTCTCCTTCAGTAATCTGTCTAGTCCTGTTTTCACCTACTCATGCTGTGTAACCCTCAGTCCCACTGTCCCTCAGGAATCAGTCTAGTCCTGTTTACCCCTACTCATGCTGCGTAACCCTCAGTCCCGCTCTCCCTCAGGAATCTATCTAATTTTCTTTAGCCTTACTCATTCTGTGTAAGCCTCAATCCCATTTTTCCTCAGGAATCTATCTTGTCCTGTTTTACCCCTGCTGATGATGTGTAACCCTCGATGCCATTTTTTGTCAGGAATCAGTCTAGTTCTGTTTAGCACTACTCATGCTGTGTAACCCTCAGTCCCACTCTACCTGAGGAATCAGTCTAGTCCTATTTTACCCTACTCATGCTGTGTAACCCTCAGTGCCATTTGCAGTCAGGAATCAGTGTGTCTTGTTTACCTACTCATTCTGTATAACCCTCAGGCCCAGTCTCTCTAGGGATCTGTCTAGTCCTTATTTACCCCACTCATGCTGTGCAACCTTCCGTGCCATTTTCTGTCAGGAACAGTTTAGTCCTATTTACCCCTACTCATGCTGTGTAACCCTCTGTCCCACTCTCCCTCAGGAATCTGTTTGTCCTGTTTACCCCTACTCATGCTGTCTGTTTACCCCAACTCATTCTGTATAAACCTCAGTTCCAGTCTTCCTCAGGAATCGTCTAGTCCTGATTTACCTGACTCATGCTGTTTAACCCTCAGTGTCATTTTCCGTTGGAATCAGTTTAGTCCTGTTTAGCCCTAATCATGCTGTGAACCCTCAGTCCCACTCTCCTTTAGGAATCTATTAGGTCCTGTTTACCACTACTCATGCTGTGTAACCCTCAGTGCCCTTTTTTCTCAGGAATCAGTCTGATCCTGTTTACCCCTACTCATGCTGTGTAACCTCAGTGCCACTCTCCCTCTGGAATCTGTGTAGTCTCTTTACCCCCTACTCATTCTGTGTAAACCTCAGTCCCATTTTCCTCTGGAATCTGTCTTGTCCTGTTTAACCCTGCTCATGCTGTGTAACCCTCAGTGCCATTTTCTGTCAGGAATCCATCTAGTTCTCTTTACCCCTACTCATGCTATGTAACCCTCAGCCCTTCTTCCTCAGGAATCAGTCTAGTTCTGTTTAACCTCCTCATGCTGTGAAACCCTCCATCCCTCTCCCTCAGGAATCTGTCTTGTCCTGTTTCCAACTCATGCTGTGTAAACCTCAGTCCCACTCTCCCTCAGGAATCAGTCTAGTCCTGTTTTACCCCATTTGCTGTGCTAACCCTCAGTGCCGCTTTCTGTCTGGTATCAGTCTAGTTCTGTTTCACATACTCGTGCTGTGTAACCTTCAGTCCCACCCTCCCTAAGGAATCTGTCTAGTCCTGATTTACCCCTGCTCATGATGTGTAACCCTCAGTGCCATTTTTTGTCAGGAATCAGTCTAGTCCTGTTTACCCCTACTCATTCCTTGTAACCTTCAATCCCATTTTCCCTCAGGAATCAGTCTAGCCCGGCTTACCTCTAGTTCTGTTTACCCCTACTCATTCTGTAGAACTCTCAGTGCCAGTCTCCCTCATGAATCTGTCTAGTCCTGATTTACCCCACTCATGCTGTGTAGCCTTCAGTGCCATTTTCTATCAGGAATCAGTTTAGTCCTGCTTACCCTACCATGTTGTGTAACAACAGTCCCAATCTCCCTCAGGAATCGGTCTAGTCCGTTTACCCTACTCATTCTGTATAAACCTCAGTCCCAGTCTCCGTCAGGAATGTGTCTAGTCCTGAATTACTCCCACTCATTCCTGCGTGAACCCTCAGTGCCATTTTCTCTGTCAGGAATCAGTTTAGTCCTGTTAGCCTACTCATGCTGTGTAAACCTCAGTCTCACTATCCCCTAGGAATCTGTTTAGTCCTGTTTACCCTGCTCATGCTGTGTAACCCTCAGTACCACTCTTCCTCAGGAATCTGTCTAGTCCTGTTTTTCCCCTACTCATGCTGTGTAACCCTTAGTCCCATTCACTCTCAGGAACCTGTCTAGTCCTATTTTACCCCACTAATGCTGTGTAACCCTCAGTGCCATTTTCTGTCAGGAATCGGTCTAATCCTCTTTACCCCTACTCATGCTGTGAAACGCTCAGTCCACTCTCCCTCAGGAATCTGTCTAGTCCTGTTTATCCCTACTCATGCTGTGTAACCCTTAGTCCCGATTTCCCTCAGGAATCTGTCTAGTCATCTTCCACCTTACTCATTCTATGTTACCCTCAATCCCATTTTCCCTCAGGAATCAGTCTAGTCCTGTTTACCCCTACTCATGCTGTGAAACCTTCAGTCCATCTCTCCCTCAGGAATCTGTCTAGTCCTGTTTATCCCTAATCATGCTGTGTAACCCTCAGTCCCATTTTCCCTCAGGAATCTGTCTAGTCCTGTTTACCCCTACTGATTCTGTTTAACACTCAGTCCCATTTTCCCTCAGGAATCTGTCTAGTCCTGTTTACCCCTACTCAGGCTCTGTAACCCTCAGTCCGGGTCTCCCTCAGGAATCTGTCTAATCTTCTTTAGTCTTACCCATTCTGTGTAACCCTCAATCCCATTTTCCCTGAAGAACCTGTCTTGTCCTGTTTTACCCCTGCTCATGATGTGTAACCCTCAGTGCTATTTTTTGTCAGGAATCAGTCGTTCTTTTTACCCGAAATCAGGCTGTGTAACCCTCAGTCCTACTCTCTCTCTCTCAGGAATCAGTCTAGTCCAGTTTTCCCCATCTCATTCTGCATAACCCACAGTCCCACTGTCCCTCAGGAATCAGTCTGGTCCTATTTTACCCCACTCATGCTGTGTAACCCTCAGTGCCATTTTCTTTCAGAAATCAGTCTAGTCCTGTTTACCCCTACTCATCCTGTTTAGCCCTCAATCCCACTCTCCTTCAGGAATCTGTCCAGTCCTTTTACCCTTACTCATGCTGTGTAACTCTCAGTCCCACTCTTCCTCAGGAATCAGTCTAGTCCTGTTTACCCCTACTCATTCTGTGTAACCCTCAGCCCATTTTCCCTCAGGAATCAGTCTAGTCCTGTATTACCCCTACTCATGCTGTGTAACCGTCAGTGCCATTTTCTGTCAGAAATCAGTCTAGTCCTGTTTACCCCTAGTCATGCTGTCTAACCGTCAGTCCCACTCTCCCTCAGGAATCTGTCTAGTCCTGTTTACCCATACTCATTCTGTGTAGCACTCAATCCCATTTTCCCTCAGGAATCAGTCTAGTCCTGTTTACCTCTACTCATGCTGTGTAACCTCAGTCCCACTCTCCTCAGGAATCGGTCTAGTCCTGTTTACCCCTACTCATTCTGTTTAACCTCAGTGCCAGTCCTGCCTCATGAATCTGTCTAGTCCTGATTTACCCCACATGCTGTGTAACCCTCAGTGCCATTTTTGGTCAAGAATCAGTTTAGTCCTGTTTACCCCTACTCATTCTGTATAACCCTTATGGCCCTTTTTTCTCAGGAATCTGTCTAGTCCTGTTTCACCCCTACTCATGCTGTGTAACCCTTAGTCCCATTCTCTCTCTCTCAGGAATCTGTCAAGTCCTATTTTACCCCACTAATGCTGTGTAACCCTCAGTGCCATTTTCTGTCAGGAATCAGTCTTATCCTGTTTATCCCTAGTCATGC
Source organism: Neoceratodus forsteri (assembly GCA_016271365.2). Taxonomy (NCBI): domain Eukaryota; kingdom Metazoa; phylum Chordata; order Ceratodontiformes; family Ceratodontidae; genus Neoceratodus; species Neoceratodus forsteri. The sequence continues at coordinate 315,721,775 of CM028129.1, read as the reverse complement.
TGTGAAGCCCTCAATCTCACTCTAATCCAGGAATCTGTCTAGCCCTATTTACCCCTACTCATGCTCTGTAACCCTCAATACCGCTCTTTCTCAGTAATCTGTCTAATATTCTTTAGCCTTATTCATTCTGTGTAACCCTCAGTCCCAGTTTTCCTCAGGAATCTGTCTAGTCCTGTTTACCCCTACTCATTCTGTATAACCCTTTGTGCCAGTCTCCCCCAGGATTCTGTCTAGTCCTGTTTACCCCTACTCATGCTGTGTAACCCTCAGCCCCAATCTCCGTCAAGAATCAGTCTAGTCCTGTTTACCCCTACTCATTCTGCATAACCTTCAGTCCCAGTCTCCCTTGGAATCTGTTCTAGTCCTGATTTACCCGACTCATACTGTGTAACCCTCAGTGCCATTTTCTGCCAGGAATTAGTTTTACTGCTGTTTACTCCAACTCATGCTCTGTAACCTTCAGTCCCACTCTTCCTCAGGAATCTGTTGTTTCTTATTTACCCCTACTCATACTGTCTAACCCTCAGTGCCATTTTTTCTCAGGAATCAGTCTACTCCTGTTTACCCCTACTCATGCAGTGTAACCCTCAGTCCCACTCTCATTCAGGAAGCTGTCTAGTCCTGTTTTACCCCTTCTCATGCTGTGCAACTCTTGTCTGTCAGAAATCTGTCTAGTTCTGTTTTACCCCTGCAGATGCCGTGTAACCGTCAATGCCATTCTCTGCCAGGAAATGGTCTAGTGCTGTGTCACCCTACTCTTTCTGAGCAACCCTCAGTCTCATTCTCCCTCAGGAATCTGTCTAGTCCTGTTTTACTCCACTCATGATGTGTTAGCCTCAGTGCCATTTTCTGTCAGAAATCAGTTTAGTTCCTGTTTACTCCTATTCATGCTGTGTAAACCTCAGTCCCACTCTCCCTCAGGAGTTTGTCTAGTCCTATTAACCCTACTCATGCTGTCTAACCTCAGTGCTATTTTTTCTCAGGAATCAGTCTAATCCTGTTTACGCCTACTCATTCTGTGTAACCCTCAGTACCATTTTCCCTCAGGAATCAGTCTAGTCCTGAATTACCCCTGCTTATGCTGTGTAACTCTCAGTGCCATTTTCTGTCAGAAATCAGTCTAGTCCTGTTTACCTCTACTCATGCTGTGTAACCCTCAGTCCTACTCTGTCTCTTGACTCAGTCTAGTACTGTTTACCCCATCTCATTCTGTATAACCCTCAGTCCCACTCTACCTCAGGTATCAGTCCAGTCCTATTTTACCCTACTCATGCTGTGTAACCCTCAGTACCATTTGCTGTCAGGATTCAGTCTAGTCCTGTTTAACCCTACTCATGCTATGTAACCCTCAGTCCCACTCACCCTCAGGAATCTGTCTAGTCGTGTTTGCCCCTACTAATGCTGTTTAACCCTCAGTCCCGCTCTCCCTCAGGAATCTGTCTAATTTTCTTTAGCCTTACTCATTCTTTGTAACCATCAATCCCATTTGTCCTCAGGAATCTGTCTTGTCCTTTTTTACCCCTGCTCACGATGTGTAAACCTCAGTGCCATTTTTTGTCAGGAATCAGTCTAGTTCTGTTTACCCCTACTTGCTGTTAACCCTCAGTACCACTCTCCTCAGGAATCTGTCTAGTCCTGTTTTTCCCCACTTATGGTGTGTAACCCTTAGTCCCATTCTCTCTCAAGAATCTGTCTAGTCCTTCTTTACCCTACTAGTGCTGTGTAACCCTCAGTGCCATTTTCTGTAAGGAATCTGTCTAATCCTGTTTATCCCTATTCATACTGTGTAACCCTAGTCCCCCTCTCCCTCAGGAATCTGTCTAGTCGCTCTTTCACCTTTACTCATTCTGTATAACCCTCAATCCCATTTTTTCTTCAGGAATCAGTCTAGTCCTGTTTACCCTACTCATGCTGTGAAACCCTCAGTCCCACTCTCCCTCAGGAATCTGTCTAGTGATGTTTATCCCTATTCATGCTGTGTAGCCCTCAGTCCCATTTTCCCTCAGGAATCTGTCTAGTCCTGTTTACCCCTACTTATTCTGTGTAACACTCAGTCCCATTTTCCCCTCAGGAATCTGTCTAGTCCTGTTTACTCCTACTCATGCAGTGAAACCTCAGTCCCACTCTACCTCCGGAATGTGTCCAGTCCTGTTTACCCCTACTCATGCTCTGTAACCCTCAGTTCCGCCCCCTCAGGAATCAGTCTAATCTTCTTTAGCCTTACTCATTCTGTGTAACCCTCAATTCCATTTTCCTCAGGAATCTGTCTTGTCCTGTTTACCCTGCTCCATGATGTGTAACCCTCAGTGCCATTTTTTGTCAGAATCAGTCATTCTGTTTACCTGAAATCAGGCTGTGTAACCCTCAGTCTACTCTCCCTCAGGAATCAGTCTAGTCCTGTTTTCCCCATCTCATTCTGTATAACCCATAGTCCCACTCTCCAGCAGGAATCAGTCTAGTCCTATTTTACCCCACTCATGCTGTGTACCCCTCAGTGCCATTTTCTGTCAGAAATCAGTCCAGTCCTGTTTACCCCTACTCATCCTGTTTAGCCCTCAGTCCCACTGTCCTTCAGGAATCTGTCCAGTCATTTTTACCCTTACTCATGCTGTGTAACTCTCACTCCCACTCTCCCTCAGGAATCAGTCTTGTGCTGTTTACCCCTACTCATTCTGTATAACCCTCAGCCCATTTTCCCTCAGGAATCAATCTAGTCCTGTATTACCCCTACTCATGCTGTGTAACCCTCAATGCCATTTTCTGTCAGAAATCAGTCTAGTCCTGTTTACCGCTACTCGTGCTGTGTAACCGTCAGTCCCACTCTCCCTCAGGAATCGGTCTAGTCCTGTTTACCCCTACTCATTCTGTATAACACTCAATCCCATTTTCCCTCAGGAATCTGTCTAGTCCTGTTTACCTCTACTCATGCTACATAATCCTCAGTCCCACTCTCCCTCAGGAATCAGTCTAATACTGTTTACCCCTACTCATTCTGTATAACCCTCAGTGCCAGTCTCCCTCATGAATCTGTGTAGTCCTGATTTACCCAACTCATGCTGTGTAATCCTCAGTGCCATTTTCGGTCAGGAATCAGGTTAGTCCTTTTTACCCCTACTCATTCTGTATGACTCTTAGGGCCCTTTTTTCTCAGGAATCTGTCTAGTCCTGTTTTACCCTTACTCATGCTGTGTAACCCTTAGTCCCATTCTCTCTCTCAGGACTCTGTCAAGTCCTCTTTTACCCCACTAATGCTGTGTAACCCTCAGTGCCATTTTCTGTCAGGAATCAGTCTAATCCTGTTTACCCCTAGTCATGCTGTGAAGCCCTCAGTCCCACTCTAACTCAGGAATCTGTCTAGTCCTGTTTACCCCTACTCTTGCTCTGTAACCTCAATCCCGCTCTTCCTCAGTAGTCTGTCTAATCTTCTTTAACCTTATTCATTCTTGTAACCGTCAGTCCCAGTTTCCCTCAGTAATCAGTCTAGTCCTGTATTACCCCTGCTCATGCTGTGCAACCCTCAGTCCCACTCTCCCCCAGGATTCTGTCTAGTTCTGTTTACCCCTGCTCATGCTGTGTAACCGACAGTGCCCTTTTTTCTCAGGAATCAGTCTAAACCTGTTTACCCCTACTCATGCTGTGTAACCCCCAGTACCACTCTCCCTCAGGAATCTGTCTAGTCCTCTTTTACCCATACTCATGCTGTGTAACCCATAGTCCCATTCTGTCTCATTAATCTGTCTAATCCTATTTTACCCCACTAATACTGTAACCCTCAGTACCATTTTCTGTCAGGAATCAGTCTAATCCTGTTTACCCCTAGTCATGCTGTGAAGCCCTCAATCCAACTCTAACTCAGGAATCTGTCTAGTCCTGTTTACCCCTACTCATTCTGTATAACCCTCTGTGCCAGTCTCCCCCAGGATTCTGTCTAGTCCTGTTTACCCCTACTCAAGCTGTGTAACCCTCAGTCCAAATCTCCCACAGGAATCAGTTTAGTCCTGTTTACCCCTACTCGTTCTGCATAACCCTCAGTCCCAGTCTCCCTCGGAATCTGTCTAGTCCTGATTCACCCGACTCATACTGTGTAACCCTCAGTGCCATTTTCTGCCAGGAATTAGTTTACTGCTGTTTACTCCAACTCATGCTCTGTAACCTTCAGTCCTCTCCCTCAGGAATCTGTCATTTCCTATTTACCCCTACTCATACTGTCTAACCCTCAGTGCCATTTTTTCTCAGGAATCAGTCTACTCCTGTTTACCCCTACTCATGCAGTGTAACCCTCAGTCCCACTCTCATTCAGGAATCTGTCTAGTCCTGGTTTACCCCTTCTCATGCTGTGCAACTCTTGTCTGTCAGAAATCTGTTTAGTTCTGTTTTACCCCTGCGGATGCCGTGCAACCGTTAATGCCATTCTCTGCTAGGAAATGGTCTAGTGCTGTGTCACCCTCTTTCTGTGCAACCTCAGTCTCAGTCTCCTCAGGAATCTGTCTAGTCCTGTTTTACTCCACTTATGATGTGTTACCCTCAGTGCCATTTTCTGTCAGGAATCAGTTTAGTTCCTGTTTACCTCTACTCATGCTGTGTAACCCTCAGTCCCACTCACCCTCAGTAATCAGTCTAGTGCTGATTACCCCTACTCATTCTGTATAATCCACAGTGCCAGTCTGCCTCATGAATCTGTGTAGCCCTGATTTACCCCTCTCATGCTGTGTAACCCTCAGTGCCATTTTCGGTCAGAAATCAGTTTAGTCCTGTTTACCCCTACTCATGCTGTGTAACCCTCAGTCCTAGTCTCCCTCAGGAATCAGTGTAGTCCTGTTTACCCCACTCATTCTGTATACCCCTCAGGCCCAGTCTCTCTCAGGTATCTGTCTAGTCCTTATTTACCCCACTCATTGTGCAACCCTCCGTGCCATTTTCTGTCAGGAACCAGTTTAGTCCTATTAACTCTACTCATGCTGTGTAACCTCAGTCCCACTCTCCCTCAGGAATCTGTTTAGTCCTGTTTACCCCTACTCATGCTGTGTAACCGTCAGTGCCCTTTTTTCTCAGGAATAAGTGTAAACCTGTTTACCCCTACTCATGCTGTGTAACACTTAGTACCACTGTCCCTCAGGAATCTGTCTAGTCCTCTTTTACCCATACTCATGCTGTGTAATCCTTAGTCCAATTCTCTCTCATTAATCTGTGTAGTCCTAATTGACCCCGCTAAGCTAATGCTGTGTAACCCTCACTGCCATTTTCTGTCAGGAATCAGTCTAATCCTGTTTAGTCCTACTCATGCTGTGAAACCCTCAGTCCCACTCTCCCTCAGGAATCTGTCTAGTCCTGTTTACCCCTACTCATGCTGCGTAACCCTCAATCCCATTTTTCCTCAGGAATCTATCTTGTCCTGTTTTACCCCTGCCGATGATGTGTAACCCTCGATGCCATTTTTTGTCAGGAATCAGTCTAGTTCTGTTTACCACTACTCATGCTGTGTAACCCTCAGTCCCACTCTACCTGAGGAATCAGTCTAGTCCTATTTTACCCTACTCATGCTGTGTAACCCTCAGTGCCATTTGCAGTCAGGAATCAGTCTAGTCGTGTTTACCCCTGCTCATGCTGTGCAACCCTCAGTCCCACTCTCCCCCAGGATTCTGTCTAGTTTCTGTTTACCCCTGCTCATGCTGTGTAACCGACAGTGCCCTTTTTTCTCAGGAATCAGTCTAAACCTGTTTACCCCTACTCATGCTGTGTCACCCCCAGTACCACTCTCCCTCAGGAATCTGTCTAGTCCTCTTTTACCCATACTCATGCTGTGTAACCCATAGTCACATTCTGTCTCATTAATCTGTCTAATCCTATTTTACCCCACTAATGCTGTGTAACCCTCAGTACCATTTTCTGTCAGGAATCAGTCTAATCCTGTTTACCCCTAGTCATGCTGTGAAGCCCTCAATCCAACTCTAACTCAGGAATCTGTCTAGTCCTGTTTACCCCTACTTATTCTGTATAACCCTCAGTCCCAGTCTCTCTCTCTGGTATCTGTCTGGTCCTGATTTACCCCACTGATGCTGTGTTCCCTCCGTCCCATTTCTTTCAGGAACCAGTTTAGTCCTGTTTACCCTGCTCATGCTGTGCAACCCTCAGTCCCAATCTCCCTCAGAATCTTTCTAGTCCTGTTTACCCCTACTCATTCTGTATAACCCTCTGTGCCAGTCTCCCCCAGGATTCTGTCTAGTCCTGTTTACCCCTACTCAAGCTGTGTAACCCTCAGTCCAAATCTCCCACAGGAATCAGTTTAGTCCTGTTTACCCCTACTCGTTCTGCATAACCCTCAGTCCCAGTCTCCCTCGGGATTCTGTCTAGTCCTGATTCACCCGACTCATACTGTGTAACCCTCAGTGCCATTTTCTGCCAGGAATTAGTTTACTGCTGTTTACTCCAACTCATGCTCTGTAACCTTCAGTCCCACTCTCCCTCAGGAATCTGTCGTTTCCTATTTACCCCTACTCATACTGTCTAACCCTCAGTGCCATTTTTCTCAGGAATCAGTCTACTCCTGTTTACCCCTACTCATGCAGTGTAACCCTCAGTCCCACTCTCATTCAGGAATCTGTCTAGTCCTGGTTTACCCCTTCTCATGTTGTGCAACTCTTGTCTGTCAGAAATCTGTTTAGTTCTGTTTTACCCCTGCGGATGCCGTGCAACCGTTAATGCCATTCTCTGCTAGGAAATGGTCTAGTGCTGTGTCACCCTCTTTCTGTGCAACCCTCAGTCTCAGTCTCCCTCAGGAATCTGTCTAGTCCTGTTTTACTCCACTTATGATGTGTTACCCTCAGTGCCATTTTCTGTCAGGAATCAGTTTAGTTCCTGTTTACCTCTACTCATGCTGTGTAACCTCAGTCCCACACACCTCAGTAATCAGTCTAGTCCTGATTACCCCTACTCATTCTGTATAATCCACAGTGCCAGTCTGCCTCATGAATCTGTGTAGCCCTGATTTACCCCTCATGCTGTGTAACCCTCAGTGCCATTTTGGGTCAGAAATCAGTTTAGTCCTGTTTACCCCTACTCATGCTGTGTAACCCTCAGTCCTAGTCTCCCTCAGGAATCAGTGTAGTCCTGTTTACCCCACTCATTCTTGTATATCCCCAGGCCCAGTCTCTCAGGTATCTGTCTAGTCCTTATTTACCCCACTCATGCTGTGCAACCCTCCGTTGCCATTTCTGTCAGGAACCAGTTTAGTCCTATTTCCCTCCTCATGCTGTGTAACCCTCAGTCCACTCTCCCTCAGGAATCTGTTTGGTCCTGTTTACCCCTACTCATGCTGTGTAACCGTCAGTGCCCTTTTTTCTCAGGAATAAGTGTAAACCTGTTTACCCCTACTCATGCTGTGTAACACTTAGTACCACTGTCCTCAGGAATCTGTCTGGTCCTCTTTTACCCATACTCATGCTGTGTAATCCTTGAGTCCAATTCTCTCATTAATCTGTGTGTCCTAATTTACCCCGCAAGCTAATGCTGTGTAACACTCACTGCCATTTTCTGTCAGGAATCAGTCTAATCCTGTTTAGTCCTACTCATGCTGTGAAACCCCTCAGTCCACTCTCCCTCAGGAATCTGTCTGTCCTGTTTACCCCTACTCATGCTCGTAACCCTCAATCCCATTTTCCTCAGGAATCTATCTTGTCCTGTTTACCCCTGCCGATGATGTGTAACCCTCGGTGCCATTTTTGTCAGGAATCAGTCTAGTTCTGTTTACCACTACTCATGCTGTGTAACCCTCAGTCCCTCTACCTGAGGAATCAGTCTAGTCCTATTTTACCCTACTCATGCTGTGTAACCCTCAGTGCCATTTGCAGTCAGGAATCAGTCTAGTCGTGTTTACCCCTGCTTATGCTGTGTAACCCTCAGTCCCACTGTCCCTCAGGATTCAGTCTAGTCCTGTTCATGCCTACTCATTCCGTGTAACCCTCAGTCCCATTTTCCCTCAGGAATCAGTCTAGTCCTGAATTACCCCTGCTTATACTGTGTAACCCTCAGTGCCATTTCCGTCAGGAATCAGTTTAGTCCTGTTTACCCCTACTCATTCTGTATAACCCTCAGTCAGAGTCTCCTCAGTAGTCTGTCTAGTCCTGATTTACCCCACTCATTGTGTAACCCTCAGTACCATTTTCTGTCAGGAATCTGTTTAGTCCTGTTTGCCCTTTCACATGCTGTGTAACCCTCCTGTCCTTTTTCTCAGGAATCAGTCTAATCCTGTTGACCCCTACTCAGGCTGTGTTACCCTCAGTACCACTCTCCTCAGTAATCTGTCTAGTCCTGTTTACCCTACTCATTCTGTGAACCCACAATCCCATTTTCCTCGGGAATCAGTCTAGTCGTGTTTACCTCTACTCATGCTATGTAACCCTCAGTCCCCTCACTCAGGAATCAGTCAGGTCCTTTTACCCCTACTCATGACTGTATAAACCCTCAGTGCCAGTCTCCCTCATGAATCTGTCTGGTCTGGTTTACCCACTCATGCTGTGTAACCCTCAGTGCCATGTTCAGTCTGGAATCAGTTTAGCCCTGTTTACCCCATGCATGCTGTGAAACCCTCAGTCCCACTCTCCCTCAGGAATCAGTCTAGTCCTGTTTACCCCTACTCATGCTGTGTAACCCTCAGTCCCGATCTCCCTCAGGAATCTGTCTAGTCGTCATTAGCCTTACTCATTCTGTGAATCCCTCAATCCCATTTTCCCTCAGGAATCAGTCTAGTCCTATTTTGCCCCACTCATGCTGTGTAACCATCAGTGCCATTTTCTCTCAGGAATCAGTCTAGTCCTGTTTACACCTACTCATGCTGTGTTACCCTCAGTCCCACTCTCCTTCGCGAATCTGTCTAGTCCCGTTTACCCCTACTCATTCTGTGTAACCCTCAGTCCCATTTTCCCTCAGGAATCAGTCAAGTCATGAATTACCCTGCTTATGCTGTGTAATAGTCAGTACCATTTTCTGTCAGAAATCAGTCTAGTTCTGTTTACCTCTACTCAAGCTGTGTAACCCTCAGTTCCACTCTCCTCAGGAATCTGTCTAGTCCTGTTTCCCCTACTCCTTCTGTGTAACCCTGATTCCATTTTCCCACAGGAATCAGTCTAGTCCTGTTTACCTCTACTCATGCTGTAAAGCTTCGTCCACTCTCCCTCAGGAATCAGTCTAGTACTGTTAAGTCCTACTCATTCTGTATAACCCTCAGTGCCAGTCTGCCTCATGAATCTGTGTGGTCCTGATTTACCCCACTCATAGTGTGTAACCCTCAGTTGCATTTTAGGTCAGGAATCAGTTTAGTCATGTTTACACTACTCATGCTGTGTAACCCTCAGTCCCACTCTCCCTCAGGAATCAGTCTTGACCTGTTTACCCTACTCATTCTGTTTAACCCTCAGTCCCAGTGTCCCTCAGAATCTGTCTAGTCCTGAGTTACCCCTCACTCATGCTGTGCCCTCAGTCCCACTCTCCCATTAGAATCTATTTGGTGCTGTTTACCCCTACTCATGCTGTGTAACCCTCAGTGCCCTTTTTTCTCAGGAATCAGTCTAATCCTGTTTACCCCTACTCATGCTGTGTAACCCTCAGTCCCACTCTCCCTTAGGAATCTGTTTAGTCCTGTTTAACCCTACTCATGCTGTGTAACCCTCAGTGCCCTTTTTTCTCAGGAATCCGTCTAATGCTGTTTACCCATACTGATGCTGTGTAACCTCAGTACCACTCTCCTCAGGAATCTGTCTAGTCCTCTTGTTCTCCTACTCATGCTGTGTAACCCTTAGTCCCATTCTCTCCCATTAATCTGTCTAGTCCTATTTTACCCCACTAATGCTGTGTAACCCTAACAGCAATTTTCTGTCAGGAATCAGTCTAATCCTATTTACCCCTACTCATGCTGTGAAACCCTCAGTCCCACTGTCACCCAGGAATCTGTCTAGTCCTGTTTACCCCTACTCATACTGTGTAATCCTCAGTCCAGCTCTCCTTCAGGAATCTGTCTAATTTTCTTTAGCCTTACTCATTCTGTGTAACCCTCAATCCCATTTTTCCTCAGGAATCTCTTGTCCCGTTTAACCCCTTCTCACGATGTGTAACCCACATTGCCATTTTTTGTCAGGAATCAGTCTAGTTCTGTTTACCCCTAATCATTCTGTGTAACCCTCGGTCCTACTCTGTCTCTTGGCTCAGTCAAGCCCTGTTTACCCCATCTCATTCTGTATAACCCTCAGTCCCACTATACCTCAGGAATCAGTCTAGTCCTATTTTACCCTACTCATGCTGTGTAACCCTCGGTGCCATTTGCTGTCAGGAATCAGTCTAGTCCTGTTTACCCCTACTCATGCAGTGTAACCCTCCAGTCCCGCTCTCCATCAGGAATCTGTCAAATTTGCTTTAGCCTTACTCATTCTTTGTAACCCTCAATCCAATTTGTCCTCAGGAATTGGTCTTGTCCTGTTTTACCCCTGCTCACGATGTGTAAAGCTCAGTGCCATTTTTGTCGGAAATCAGTCTAGTTCTGTTTACCCCTACTTATGCTATGTAACCTCAGTACAACCTCCTCAGGAATCTGTCTAGTCCTGTTTTTGCCCTACTCATGGTGTGTGTGTAACCCTTAGTCCCATTCTCCTCAAGAATCTGTCTAGTCCTATTTTACCCTACTAATGCTGTGTAACACTCAGTGCCATTTCAGTGAGGAATCAGTCTAATCCTGTTTACCTCTACTCATGCTGTGAAATGCCCAGTCCCACCTCCTCAGGAATCTGTCTAGTCCTGTTTATCCCTACTCATGCTGTGTAACCTTAGTCCGCTCTCCTGAGGAATCTGTTTAGTCGTCTTTCACCTTACTCATTCTGTTTAACCCTCAGTCCCAGTCTCCCTCAGGAATCTGTCTAGTCCTGTTTATCCCTATTCATGCTGTGTAACCCTCAGTCCCATTTCCTCAGGAATCTGTCTAGTCCTGTTTACCCCTACTGATTCTGTGTAACACTCAGTCCCATTTTCCCTCAGGAATCTGTCTGGTCCTGTTTCCCACACATGCAGTGAAACCCTCAGTCCCACTCTCCCTCAGTAATCTGTCCAATCCTGTTTTTGCCCTACTCATGGTGTGTAACCCTTAGTCCCATTCTTTCTCAAGAATCTGTCTAGTCCTATTTTACCCTACTCATTCTGTGTAACCCTCAATTCCATTTTCCCTCAGGAATCTGTCTTGTCCTGTTTTACCCTGCTCATGATGTGTAACCCTCAGTGCCATTTTTGTCAGGAATCAGTCATTCTGTTTACCTGAAATCAGGCTGTAACCCTCAGTCCTACTCTCCTCAGGAATCAGTCTAGTCCTGTTTTCCCCATCTCATTCTGTATAACCCTCAGTCCCTCTCCCTCATGAATCAGTCTGGTCCTATTTTACTCATGCTGTGTACCCCTCAGTGCCATTTTCTGTCAGAAATCAGTCCAGTCCTGTTTACCCCAACTCGATGCTGTTTGAGCCCTCAGTCCCACTCTCCTCAGGAATCAGTCTAGTCCTGTTTACCCCTACATTCTATATAAACCTCAGCCCATTTTCCCTCAGGAATCAATCTAGTCCTGTATTACCCCTACTCATGCTATGTAACCCTCAGCGCCATTTTCTGTCAGAAATCATTCTAGTCCTGTTTACTCTTACTCATGCTGTGTAACGTCAGTCCCACCTCCTCCGGAATCAGTCTAGTCATGTTTACTCCCTACTCATTCTGTGTAACACTCAATCCCATTTTCCTCAGGAATCTGTCTGGTCCTGTTTACCTCTAGTCATGCTGCGTAATCCTCAATCCCTCTCCCTCAGGAATCAGTCTAATCTTGTTTACCCCTACTCATTCTGTATAACCCTCAGTGCCAGTCTCCCTCATGAATCTGTGTGGTCCTGATTTACCCAACTCATGTAATGACCCTCAGTGCCATTTTCGGTCAGGAATCAGTTTAGTCCTTTTTACCCCAACTCATTCTGTATGACCCTTAGGGCCCTTTTTTCTCAGGAATCTGTCTAGTCCTGTTTTACCCCTACTCATGCTGTGTAACCGTTAGTCCCATTCTCTCTCAAGAATCTGTCTAGTCCTACTTTACCCTACTAATGCTTTGTAACCCTCAGTGCCATTTTCTGTCAGGAATCAGTCTAGTCCTGTTTACCCCTAGTCATGCTGTGAAGCCCTCAATCCCTCTCTAACTCAGGAATCTGTCTAGTCCTGTTTACCCCTACTCTTGCTCTGTAACCCTCAAGCCTGCTCTTTCTCAGTAGTCTGTCTAATCTTCTTTAGCCTTATTCATTCTGTGTGACCGTCAGTCCCAGTTTCCCTCTGGAATCAGTCTAGTTCTGTATTACCCATGCTCATGCTGTGCAACCCTCAGTCCCACTCTTCCCTCAGGAATCTGTCTAATCCTGTTTACCCCTACTCATTCTGTATAACCCTCTGTGCCAGTCTCCCCCAGGATTCTGTCTAGTTCTGTTTAGCCCTACTCGTGCTGTATAACCGCCAGTGCCCTTTTTTCTCAGGAATCAGTCTAAACCTGTTTACCCCTACTCATGCTGTGTAACCCCCAGTACCACTCTCCCTCAGGAATGTGTCTAGTCCTCTTTTACCCATACTCATGCTGTGTAACCCATAGTCCCATTCTCTCTCATTAATCTGTCTAGTCCTATTTTACCCCACTAATGCTGTGTAACCCTCAGTGCCATTTTCTTTCAGGAATCAGTCTAATTCTGTTTACCTCTAGTCATGCTGTGAAGCCCTCAATCCCACTCTAACTCAGGAATCTGTCTAGGCCTGTTTACCCCTACTCATTCTGTATAACCCTGAGTCCCAGTCTCTCTCTGGTATCTGTCTGTCCTGATTAACCCCACTGATACTGTGTTGCCCTCCAGTGCCATTTTCTGTTAGGAATCAGTTTAGTCCTGTTTACCCTGCTCATGCTGTGCAACCCTCAGTCCCACTCTCCCTCAGGAATCTTTCTAGTCCTGTTTACCCCTACTCATTCTGTATAAGCCTCTGTGCCAGTCTCCCCAGATTCTGTCTAGTCCTGTTTACCACTACTCAAGCTGTGTAACCCTCAGTCCAAATCTCCTCAGTAATCAGTCTAGTCCTGTTTCCCCTACTATTCTGCATAACCCTCAGTCCCAGTCTCCCTCGGGAATCTGTCTAGTCCTGATTCACCCCACTCATACTGTGTAATCCTCAGTGCCATTTTCTGCCAGGAATTAGTTTATTGCTGTTTACTCCAACTCATGCTCTGTAACCTTCAGTCCCACTCTGCCCCAGGAATCTGGTCGTTTCCTATTTACCCTACCATACTGTCTAACCCTCAGTGCCATTTTTTCTCAGGAATCAGTCTACTCCTGTTTACCCCACTCATGCAGTGTAACCCTCAGTCCCACTCTCATTCAGGAATCTGTCTAGTCCTGTTTTACTCTTCTCATGCTGTGCAACTCTTATCTGTCAGAAATCTGTCTAGTTCTGTTTTACCGCTGCGGATGCCATGTAACCGTTAATGCCATTCTCTGCCAGGAAATGGTCTAGTGCTGTGTCACCCTACACTTTCTGTGTAACCCTCAGTCTCATTCTCCCTCTGGAATCTGACTAGTCCTGTTTTACTCCACTCATGCTGTGTAGCCCTCAGTGCCATTTTCTGTCAGGAATCAGTTTAGTTCCTGTTTACCCCTACTCATACTGTCTAACCCTCAGTGCCATTTTTTCTCAGGAATCAGTCTAATCCTGTTTACGCCTACTCATTCTGTGTAACCCTCAGTACCATTTTCTTTCAGGAATCAGTCTAGTCCTGAATTACCCCTGCTTATGCTGTGTAACCCTCAGTGCCATTTTCTGTCAGAAATCAGACTAGTCCTGTTTACCTCTACTCATGCTGTGTAACCTTCAGTCCCTCTCACCCTCAGGAATCAGTCTAGTCCTGTTTACCCCTACTTATTCTGTATAACCCTCAGTGCCAGTCTGCCTCATGAATCTGTGTAGTCCTGATTTACCCCTCTGTTGCTGTGTAACCCTCAGTGCCATTTTTGGTCAAGAACCCGTTTAGTCCTGTTTACCCCTACTGATGCTTGTGTAACCCTGAGTCCCACTCTCCCTCTGGAATCTGTTTAGTCCTGTTTACCCCTACTCATGCTGTGTAACTGTCAGTGCCCTTTTTTCTCAGGAATCAGTCTAAACCTGTTTACCCCTAATCATGCTGTTTAACCCTCAGTACCATTGTCCCTCAGGAATCTGTCAAGTCCTCTTTTACCCATACTCATGCTGTTAACCCTTAGTTCCATTCTCTCATTAATCTGTCTAGTCCTATTTTACCCCCACTAATGCTGTGTAACCCTCAGTGCCATTTTCTGTCAGGAATCAGTCTAATCCTGTTTAGCTCTACTCATGCTGTGAAACCCTCAGTCCCACTCTCCCTCAGGAATCTGTCTAGTCCTGTTTACCCCTACTCATGCTGTGTAACCGTCAGTCCCACTCTCCCTCAGGAATCTGTCTAATTTTCATTAGCTTTATTCTTTCTTTGTAACCCTCAATCCCATTTGTCCTCAGGAATCTGTCTTGTCCTGTTTTACCCCTGCTCATGATGTGTAAACCTCACTGCCATTTTTTGTCAGGAGTCAGTCTAGTTCTATTTACCCCTACTTATGCTGTGTCACCCTCAGTACCACCCTCCATCAGGAATCTGTCTAGTCCTGTTCTTCCCCTACTCATGGTGTGTAACCCTTAGTCCCATTCTCTCTCAAGAATCTGTCTAGTCCTACTTTACCCTACTAATGCTGTGTAAGCCTCAGTGCCATTTTATGTAAGGAATCAGTCTAATCCTGTTTACCCCTACTCATGCTGTGAAATGCTCAGTCCCACTCTCCCACAGGAATCTGTCTAGTCATCTTTCACCTTACTCGTTCTGTGTAACCCTAAATCCCATTTTTCCTCAGGAATCAGTCTAGTCCTGTTTACCCCCACTCATGCTGTGAAACCTTCAGTCCCACTCCTTCAGGAATCTGTCTAGTCCTGTTTATCCCTATTCATGCTGTGTAACCCTCAGTCCCATTTTCTCTCAGGGAATCTGTCTAGTCCTGTTTACCTCACTGATTCTGTGTAACGCTCAGTCCTTTCCCTCAGGATTCTGTCTAGTCCTGTTTACCTCTACTCATGCAGTGAAACCCTCAGTCCCACTCTCCCTCAGGAATCTGTCCAGTCCTGTTTACCCCTACTCATGCTATGTAACTCTCAGTCTCACTGTCCCTCAGGAATCTGTGTGGTCCTGTTTTACTCCTTCTCATGCTTTGCAACCTTCTCTGTAAGAAATCTGTCTAGTTCTGTTTTACCCTGCTGATGCCATGTAACCCTCAATGACATTCTCTGCCAGGAAATTGTCTAGTGCTGTGTCACCCTACTCTCTCTGTGTAAACCTCAGTCTCATTCTTCCTGAGGAATCTGTCTAGTCCTGTTTTACTCCACTCATGCTGTGTAAGCCTCAGTCCCACTCTTCCTCAGTAATCTGTTTAGTCCTGTTTTCCCCTAATAATGCTGTATAACCCTCAGTGCCCTTTTTTCTCAGGAATCAGTCTAATCCTGTTTACCCCTACTCATGCTGTGTAACTCTCAGTTCCACTGTCCCTCAGGAATCTGACTAGTCCTCTTTTACCCCACTCATGCTGTGTACCCTTAGTCCCACTCTCTGTAATTAATCTGTCTAGTCCTGTTTTACCCCACTAATGCTGTGTAACCCTCAGTGCCATTTTCTGTCTGGAATCAGTCTAATCCTGTTTACCCCTACTCATGCTGTGAAACCGTCAGTCCCACTCTTCCTCAGGAATCTGTCTAGTCCTGTTTACCCCTATTCATGCTGTGTAGCCCTCAGTCCCGCTCTCCCTCAGGAATCTGTCTAATATTCTTTTGCCTTTCTCTTTCTGAGTAACCCTCAATCCCATTTTTCCTGAGGAATCTCTCTTCTCCTGTTTTACCCCTGCTCATGATGTGTAACCCTCAGTGCCATTTTTTGTCAGGAATCAGACTAGTTCTGTTTACCTCTACTCATGGTGTGTAACCCTCAGTCCTACTCTGTCTCTTGAATCAGTCTAGTCCTGTTTACCCAGTCTCATTCTGTATAACCCTCAGTCCCACACTTCCTCAGGAAACAGTCTAGTCCTATTTTACCCTACTCATGCTGTGTAACCTTCAATGCTATTTGCAGTCTGAAATCAGTCTAGTCCTGTTTACCTCTACTTATGCTGTGTAACCCTCAGTCCCACTCTTCCTCAGGAATCAGTCTAGTCTTGTTTACGCATATTCATTCTGTGTAACCCTCAGTCTCATTTTCCCTCAGGAATCAGTCAAGTCCTGAATTACCCCTGCTCATGCAGTGTAACCCTCAGTGGCATTTTCTGTCAGAAATCAGTCTGAGTCCTCTACCTCTACTCCATGCTGTGAAATCAGTCCCACTCTTCCTCAGAATCTGTCTAGTCCTGTTTACCCCTATTCATGCTGTGTAGCCCTCAGTCCCGCTCTCCCTCAGGAATCTGTCTAATATTCTTTTGCCTTTCTCTTTCTGAGTAACCCTCAATCCCATTTTTCCTCAGGAATCTCTCTTCTCCTGTTTTACCCCTGCTCATGATGTGTAACCCTCAGTGCCATTTTTTGTCAGGAATCAGACTAGTTCTGTTTACCTCTACTCATGGTGTGTAACCCTCAGTCCTACTCTGTCTCTTGAATCAGTCTAGTCCTGTTTACCCAATCTTATTCTGTATAACCCTCAGTCCCACACTTCCTCAGAAACAGTCTAGTCCTACTTTACCCTACTCATGCTGTGTAACCTTCAATGCTATTGCAGTCAGAATCAGTCTAGTCCTGTTTACCTCTACTTATGCTGTGTAACCCTCAGTCCCACTCTTCCTCAGGAATCAGTCTAGTCTTGTTTACGCATATTCATTCTGTGTAACCCTCAGTCCCATTTTCCCTCAGGAATCAGTCAAGTCCTGAATTACCCCTGCTCATGCAGTGTAACCCTCAGTGGCATTTTCTGTCAGAAATCAGTTTAGTCCTGTTTACCTCTACTCATGCTGTGTAACCCTCAGTCCCACTCTCCCTCAGGAATCAGTCTAGTCCTGTTTACCCCTGCTCATTCTGTATAACCCTCAGTCTCAGTCTCTCAGGAATCTGTGTAGTCCTGATTTCCCCCTCATGCTGTGTAACCCTCAGTCGACTCTTGCCTCAGGAATCAGTCCAGTCCTGTTTACCCCATCTCATTCTGTACAATCCTCCGTCCGACTCTCCCTGAGGAATCAGTTTAGTCCTGTTTACCCTACTCATGCTGTGTAACCCTCAGTGCCCTTTTTTTCTCAGGAATCAGTCTAATCCTGTTTACCCCTATTCATGCTGTGTAACCCTCAGTACCACTCTCCCTCAGGAATCTGTCTAGTTCTCTTTTACCCCGACTTATACTGTGTAACTCTTAGTCCCTTTCTCTCCCATTAATCTGTTTAGTCCTATTTTACCCCTCTAATGCTGTGTAACCCTAAGTGCCATTTTCTGTCAGGAATCAGTCTAATCCTGTTTACCCTACTCATGCTGAGAAACCCTGAGTCCCACTGTCCCTCAGGAATCTGTCTAGTCCTGTTTACCCTACTCAAGCTGTGTAACCCTCAGTCCGCTCTCCCTCAGGAATCTGTCTAATTTTCTTTAGCCTTGTCATTGTGTGTAACCCTCAATCCCATTTTCCTCCTAAATCTGTCTTGTCCAGTTTTCCCATGCTCACGATGTGTAAACTCACCATTTTTTGTCAGGAATCTGTCTAGTTCTGTTTGCCCCTACTCATGCTGTGTAACCCTCAGTCCTACTCTGTCTTTTGAATCTGTCTAGTCCTGTTTACCCAATCTCATTTTGTATAACCCTCAGTCCCACTCTACCTCAGGAATCAGGCTAGTCCAATTTTACCCTACTCATGCTTTGTAACCCTCAGTGCCATTCTCTGTCAGGAATCAGTCTAGTCCTGTTTACCTCTACTCATGCTGTGTAACCCTCAGTCCCACTCTCCTTCAGGAATCTGGCTAGTCATGTTTACCCCTACTCATGCTGTGTAACCCTCAGTCCCACTCTCCTTCAGTAATCTGTCTAGTCCTGTTTACACCTACTCATGCTGTGTAACCCTCAGTCCCAATCTCACTCAGAAATCAGTCTAGTCCTGTTTACCCCTACTCTAGCTGTGAAACCTTCAGTCCCACTCTCCTTCAGGAATCTGTCTAGTCCTGTTTGTCCTATTCATGCTGTGTAACCCTCAGTCCCATTTCTCTCAGGGAATCTGTCTAGTCCTGTTTACCCTACTGATTCTGTGTAACGCTCAGTCCCATTTTCCTCAGGATTCTGTCTAGTCCTGTTTACCTCTACTCATGCAGTGAAACCCTCAGTCCCACTCTCCCTCAGGAATCTGTCCAGTCCTGTTTACCCCTACTCATGCTATGTAACTCTCAGTCTCACTGTCCTCAGGAATCTGTGTAGTCCTGTTTTACCCTTCTCATACTTGCAACCCTTCTCTGTAAGAAATCTGTCTAGTTCTGTTTTACCCCTGCTGATGCCGTGTAACCCTCAATGACATTCTCTGCCAGGAAATTGTCTAGTGCTGTGTCACACCTACTCTTTCTGTGTAAACCTCAGTCTCATTCTTCCTGAGGAATCTGTCTAGTCCTGTTTTACTCCACTCATGCTGTGTAAGCCTCAGTCCCACTCTCCCTCAGTAATCTGTTTAGTCCTGTTTTCCTTACTAATGCTGTGTAACCCTCAGTGCCCTTTTCTCTCAGGAATCAGTCTAATCCTGTTTCCCTACTCATGCTGTGTAACCCTCAGATTCACTGTCCCTCAGAATCTGACTAGTCCTCTTTTACCCCACTCATGCTGTGTCCCTTAGTCCCATTCTCCGTAATTAATCTGTCTAGTCCTGTTTTCCCCACTAATGCTGTGTAACCCTAAGTGCCATTTTCTGTTTGGAATCAGTCTAATCCTGTTTACCCTACTCATGCTGTGAAACCGTCAGTCCCACACTTCCTCAGGAATCTGTCTAGTCCTGTTTACCCTATTCATGCTGTGTAGCCCTCAGTCCGCTCTCCTCAGGAATCTGTCTAATATTCTTTTGCCTTTCTCTTTCTGGGTAACCCTCAATCCCATTTTCCTCAGGTCTCTCTTCTCCCTGTTTTACCCTGTTCATGATGTGTAACCCTCAGTGCCATTTTTGTCAGGAATCAGACTAGTTCTGTTTACCTCTACTCATGGTGTGTAACCCTCAGTCCTACTGTCTCTTGAATCAGTCTAGTCCTGTTTGCCCAATCTCATTCTGTATAACCCTCAGTCCCACACTTCCTCAGAATCAGTCTAGTCCTATTTTACCCTACTCATGCTGTGTAACCTTCAATGCTATTTGCAGTCAGAAATCAGTCTAGTCCTGTTTACCTCTACTTGTGCTGTATTGCCCTCAGTCCCTCTTCCTCAGGAATCAGTCTAGTCTTGTTTGCATATTCATTCTGTAACCCTCAGTCCCATTTTCCTCAGGAATCAGTCAAGTCCTGTGACCCTGCTCATGCAGTGTAACCCTCAGTGGCATTTTCTGTAGAAATCAGTCTAGTCCTGTTTACCTCTACTCATGCTGTGTACCCTCAGTCCCACTCTCCCTCAGGAATCAGTCTGGTCCTGTTTGCCCCAATTCATTCTGTATTACCCTAAGATGCCAGTCTGCCTCCTGAATATGTCTAGTCCTGATTTGCCTCTCTTGCTGTGTAACCCTCAGTGACATTTTCAGTCAGGAATCAGTTTAGTCCTGTGCCCCCTACTCCTGCTGTGTAACCCTCAGTCCCAGTCTCCCTCAGGAATCAGTCTAGTCCTGTTGACCGCTGCTCATCTGTATAACCCTCAGTCCCAGTTCTCTCTCAGGAATCTGTTTAGTCCTGATTTACCCCACTCATGCTGTGTAACCTCAGTCGCACTCTGCCTCAGGAATCAGTCCAGTCCTGTTTCCCCATCTCATTCTGTACAATCCTCAGTCCCACTCTCCCTGAGAATCAGTTTAGTCCAGTTTACCCTACTCATGCTGTGTAACCCTCAGTGCCCTTTTTTCTCAGGAATCAGTCTAATCCTGTTTACCCCTACTCATGCTGTGTAACCCTCAGTACACTCTCCTCAGGAATCTGTCTAGTTCTCTTTTGCCCCGACTTATGCTGTGTAACTCTTGGTCCTTTCTCTCCCATTAATCTGTTTAGTTCTATTTTCCCCACTAATGCTGTGTAACCCTAAGTGCCATTTTCTGTCAGGAATCAGTCTAATCCTGTTTACCCTACTCATGCTGAGAAACCCTGAGTCCCACTGTCCCTCAGGATCTGTCTATTCCTGTTTACCCTACTCATGCTGTGTAACCCTCAGTCCCGCTCTCCCTCAGGAATCTGTCTAATTTTCTTTAGCCTTAGTCATTGTGTGTAACCCTCAATCCCATTTTTCCTCCTGAATCTGTCTTGTCCTGTTTTACCCATGCTCACGATGTAAACCTCACTGCCATTTTGTCAGGAATCTGTCTAGATCTGTTTGCCCCTACTCATGCTGTGTAACCCTCAATCCTACTCTGTCTTTTGAATCAGTCTAGTCCTGTTTACCCAATCTCATTCTGTATAACACTCAGTCCCACTCTACCTCAGGAATCAGGCTAGTCCTATTTTCACCCTACTCATGCTTTGTAACCTCAGTGCCATTCTCTGTCAGGAATCAGTCTAGTCCTGTTTACCTCTACTCATGCTCGTAACCCTCAGTCCCTCTCCTTCAGGAATCTGGCTAGTCGTGTTTACCCTTACTCATGCTGTGTAACCTCAGTCCCACTCTCCTTCAGTAATCTGTCTAGTCCTGTTTACACCTACTCATGCTGTGTAACCCTCAGTCCCAATCTCCTCAAAGTCAGTCTGGTCCTGTTTACCTACTCATGCTGTGTAACTGTCAGTCCCACTCTCCCTCAGGAATCGGTCTAGTCCCGTTTACCCCTACTCATTCTGTGTAAACCTCAGTCCCAGACTCCGTCAGGAATGTGTCTAGTCCTGATTTACCCCACTCATTCTGCGTAACCCTCAGTGCCATTTTCTGTCAGGAATCAGTTTTGTCCTGTTTAGCCCTACTCATGCTGTGTAAACCTCAGTCTCACTATCCCTCTGGAATCTGTTTAGTCCTGTTTACCCCTACTCATGCTGTGTAACCCTCAGTACCACTCTTCCTCAGGAATCTGTCTAGTCCTGTTTTCCCCCTACTCATGCTGTGTAACCCTTAGTCCCATTTACTCTCAGGAACCTGTCTAGTCCTATTTACCCCACTAATGCTGTGTAACCCTCAGTGCCATTTTCTGTCAGGGTGGTCTAATCCTTTTACCCCTACTCATGCTGTGAAACGCTCAGTCCACTCGCTCCGAATCTGTCTAGTCCTGTTTATCCCTACTCATGCTGTGTAACCCTTAGTCCGATTTCCTCAGGAATCTGTCTGTCGTCTTCCACCTTACTCATTCTGTGTTACCCTCAATCCCATTTCCCTCAGGAATCAGTCTAGTCCTGTTTACCCTACTCATGCTGTGAAACCTTCAGTCCATCTCTCCCTCAGGAATCTGTCTAGTCCCATTTATCCCTAATCATGCCGTGTAACCCTCAGTCCCATTTTCCCTCAGAATTTATCTAGTCCTGTTTACCCCTACTGATTCTGTGTAACACTCAGTCCCATTTTCCCTCAGGAATCTGTCTAGTCCTGTTACCTACTCATGCTCTGTAACCTCAGTCCGGGTCTCCTCAGGAATCTGTCTAATCTTCTTTAGTCTTACCCATTCTGTGTAACCCTCAATCCCATTTTCCCTGAAGAACCTGTCTTGTCCTGTTTACCCCTGCTCATGATGTGTAACCCTCAATTCTATTTTTGTCAGGAATCAGTCATTCTTTTTACCCGAAATCAGGCTGTGTAACTCTCAGTCCTACTCCCTCTCTCAGGAATCAGTCTAGTCCAGTTTTCCCCATCTCATTCTGCATAACCCACAGTCCCACTGTCCCTCAGGAATCAGTCTGGTCCTATTTTACCCCACTCATGCTGTGTAACCCTCAGTGCCATTTTCTTTCAGAAATCAGTCTAGTCCTGTTTACCCCTACTCATCCTGTTTAGCCCTCAATCCCACTCTCCTTCAGGAATCTGTCCAGTCCTTTTTACCCTTACTCATGCTGTGTTACTCTCAGTCCCTCTCCCTCAGGAATCAGTCTAGTCCTGTTTACCCTACTCATTCTGTGTATCCTCAGCCCATTTCCCTCAGGAATCAATCTGAGTCCTGTGTTGCCCCTACTCATGCTGTGTAACCCTCAGTGCCATTTTCTGTCAGAAATCAGTCTAGTCCTGTTTACCCTAGTCATGCTGTCTAACTGTCAGTCCCACTCTCCTCAAGAATCTGTCTAGTCCTGTTTACCCATACTCATTCTGTGTAGCACTCAATCCCATTTCCCTCAGGAATCAGTCTAGTCCTGTTTACCTCTACTCATGCTGGTAACCTCAGTCCACTCTCCCTCAGAATCGGTCTAGTCCTGTTTACCCCTACTCATTCTGTTTAACCCTCAGTGCCAGTCTGCCTCATGAATCTGTCTAGTCCTGATTTACCCCACTCATGCTGTGTAACCCTCAGTGCCATTTTTGGTCAAGAATCAGTTTAGTCCTGTTTACCCCTACTCATTCTGTATAACCCTTAGGGTCATTCTCTCTCTCTCTCTCTCTCTCTCAGGAATCTGTCAAGTCCTATTTTACCCCACTAATGCTGTGTAAACCTCAGTGCCATTTTCTGTCAGGAATCAGTCTTATCCTGTTTATCCCTAGTCATGCTGTGAAGCCCTCCATCTCACTCTAATTCAGGAATCTGTCTAGCCCTGTTTACCCCTACTCATGCTCTGTAACCCTCAATGCTCTTCCTCAGTAATCTGTCTAATATTCTTTAGCCTTATTCATACTGTGTAACCCTCAGTCCCAGTTTTCCTCAGGAATCTGTCTAGTCCTGTTTACCCTACTCATTCTGTATAACCCTTTGTGCCAGTCTCCCCAGGATTCTGTCTAGTCCTGTTTACCCCTACTCATGCTGTGTAACCCTCAGCCCCAATCTCCATCAGGAATCTGTCTAGTCCTGTTTACCCCTACTCATTCTGTATAACCCTTTGTCACTGTCTCCCCAAATTCTGTCAGTCCTGTTTACCTACTCATGCTGTGTAACCCTCCGCCCCAATCTCCGTCAGGAATCAGTCTAATCCTGTTTACCCTACTCATTTCTGCAAACCCTCAGTCCCAGTCTCCCTCGGGAATCTGTCTAGTCCTGATTTACCCGACTCATGCTGTGTAACCCTCAGTGCCATTTTCTGCCAGGGAATTGTTACTGCTGTTTACTCCAACTCATGCTCTGCAACCTTCAGTCCCACTCTTCCTCAGGAATCTGTTGTTTCTTATTTACCCCTACTCATACTGTCTAACCCTCAGTGCCATTTTTCTCAGGAATCAGTCTACTCCTGTTTACCTTACTCATGCAGTGTAACCTCCGTCCCACTCTCATTCAGGAGCTGTCTAGTTCTGTTTACCTCTGCAGATGCCGTTTTAACCGTCAATGCCATTCTCTGCCAGGAAATAGTCTAGTGCTGTGTCACCTACTCTTTCTGAGCAACCCTCAGTCTCATTCTCTCCTCAGGAATCTGTCTAGTCCTGTTTTACTCCACATGATGTGTTAGCCTCAGTGCCATTTCTGTCAGAAATCAGTTCATTCCTGTTTACTCCTATTCATGCTGTGTAAACCTCAGTCCCACTCTCCCTCAGGAGTTTGTCTAGTCCTATTAACCCCTACTCATGCTGTCTAACCCTCAGTGCTATTTTTTCTCAGGAATCAGTCTAATCCTGTTTACGCCTACTCATTCTGTGTAACCCTCAGTACCATTTTCCCTCAGGAATCAGTCTAGTCCTGAATTACCCCTGCTTATGCTGTGTAACTCTCAGTGCCATTTTCTGTCAGAAATCAGTCTAGTCCTGTTTACCCTTACTCATGCTGTGTAACTCTCAGTCCCTCTCCCTCAGGAATCAGTCTTGTGCTGTTTACCCCTACTCATTCTGTATAACCCTCAGCCCATTTTCCCTCAGAATCAATCTAGTCCTGTATTACCCCTACTCATGCTGTGTAACCCTCAATGCCATTTCTGTCAGAAATCAGTCTAGTCCTGTTTACGCTACTCATAACAATGTAACCGTCAGTCCCACTCTCCTCAGGGAATCGGTCTAGTCCTGTTTACCCTTCTCATTCTGTATAACCCTCAATCCCATTTTTCCCTCAGAGATCTGTCTAGTCCTGATTTACCCAACTCATGCTGTGTAATCCTCAGTGCCATTTCGGTTAGGAATCAGAGTTAGTCCTTTTACCCTACTCATTCTGTATAACCGCCTTAGGGCCCTTTTTCTCAGGAATCTGTCTAGTCCTGTTTTACCCTTACTCATGCTGTGTAACCCTTAGTCCCATTCTCTCTCTCAGGACTCTGTCAAGTCCTCTTTTACCCCACTAATGCTGTGTAACCCTCAGTGCCATTTTCTGTCAGGAATCAGTCTAATCCTGTTTACCCCTAGTCATGCTGTGAAACCCTCAGTCCCAGTCTAACTCAGAATCTGTCTAGTCCTGTTTACCCTACTCTTGCTCTGTAACCCTCAATCCCGCTCTTCCTCAGTAGTCTGTCTAATCTTCTTTAGCCTTATTCATTCTGTGTAACCGTCAGTCCCAGTTCCCTCAGTAATCAGTCTAGTCCTGTATTACCCCTGCTCATGCTGTGCAACCCTCAGTCCACTCTCCCCAGGATTCTGTCTAGTTCTGTTTACCTTGCTCTCATGCTGTGTAACCGACAGTGCCCTTTTTCTCAGGAATCAGTCTAAACCTGTTTACCCCTACTCATGCTGTGTAACCCCAGTCCACTCTCCCTCAGGAATCTGTCTAGTCCTCTTTATCCATACTCATGCTGTGTAACCCATAGTCCCATTCTGTCTCCTTAATCTGTATAGTCCTATTTTACCCCACTAATGCTGTGTAACCCTCAGTACCATTTTCTGTCAGAATCAGTCTAATCCTGTTTTACCCCTAGTCATGCTGTGACTCCTCAATCCAACTCTAACTCGGAATCTGTCTAGTCCTGTTTACCCCTACTTATTCTGTATAACCCTCAGCCCCAGTCTCTCTCTGGTATCTGTCTAGTCCTGATTTACCCACTGATGCTGTATTTCCCTCCGTCCCATTTTCTTTCAGGAACCAGTTTAGTCCTGTTTACTCCTGCTCAGCTGTGCAACCCTCAGTCCCAATCTCCCTCAGGAATCTTTCTAGTCATGTTTACCCTACTTATTCTGTATAACCCTCTGTGCCAGTCTCCCCAGTTCTGTCTAGTCCTGTTTCCCCAACTCAAGCTGTGTAACCCTCAGTCCAAATCTCCCTCAGGAATCAGTTTAGTCCTGTTTACCCCTACTCGTTCTGCATAACCTCCAGTCCCAGTCTCCCGGGAATCTGTCTAGTCCTGATTCACCTGACTCATACTGTGTAACCCTCAGTGCCATTTTCTGCCAGGAATTAGTTACTGCTGTTTACTCCAACTCATGCTCTGTAACCTTCAGTCCCACTCTCCTCAGGAATCTGTCGTTTCCTATTTACCCCTACTCTTACTGTCTAACCCTCAGTGCCATTTTTTCTCAGGAATCAGTCTACTCCTGTTTACCCCTACTCATGCAGTGTAACCCTCAGTCCCACTCTCATTCAGGAATCTGTCTAGTCCTGTTTAGTCCTTCTCATGCTGTGCAACTCTTGTCTGTCAGAAATCTGTTTAGTTCTGTTTTACCACTGCGGATGCGTGCAACCATTAATGCCATTCTCTGCCAGGAAATGGTCTAGTTCTGTGTCACCCTCTTTCTGTGCAACCCTCAGTCTCAGTCTCCGTCAGGAATCTGTCTAGTCCTGTTTTACTCCACTTATGATGTGTTACCGTCAGTTGCCATTTCTGTCAGGAATCAGTTTAGTTCCTGTTTACCTCTACTCATGCTGTAACCCTCAGTCCCTCACCCTCAGGAATCAGTCTAGTCCTGATTACCCCTACTCATTCTGTATAATCCACAGTGCCAGTCTGCCCTCATGAATCTGTGTTGACCTGATTTACCCTCTCATGCTGTGTAACCCTCAGTGCCATTTTCGGTCCGAAATCAGTTTAGTCCTGTTTACCCTACTAATGCTTGTAACCCTCAGTCCTAGTCTCCTCAGGAATCAGTGTAGTCCTGTTTACCCCTACTCATTCTGTATAACCCTCAGGCCCAGCTCTCTCAGGGATCTGTCTAGTCCTTATTTACCCCACTCATGCTGTGCAACCCTCCGTGCCATTTTCTGTCAGGAACCAGTTTAGTCCTATTTACCCCTTACTCATGCTGTGTAACCTCAGTCCCACTCTCCCTCAGGAATCTGTTTAGTCCTGTTTACCCCTACTCATGCTGTGTAACACTTAGTACCACTGTCCTCAGGAATCTGTCTAGTCTCTCTTTTACCCATACTCATGCTGTGTGATCCTTAGTCCAATTTCTCTCATTAATCTGTGTAGTCCTAATTTACCCCCGCTAAACTAATGCTGTGTAACCCTCACTGCCATTTTCTGTCAGAATCAGTCTAATCCTGTTTAGTCCTACTCATGCTGTGAAACCCTCAGTCCCTCTCCCTCAGGAATCTGTCTAGTCCTGTTTACCCTACTCATGCTCCGTAACCCTCAGTCCCGTTCTCCCTCAGGAATCTATCTAATTTTCTCTTTAGCCTTACTCATTCTGTGTAAGCCTCAATCCCATTTTCCTCAGGAATCTATCTTGTCCTGTTTTACCCTGCTGATGATGTGTAACCCTCGATGCCATTTTTGTCAGGAATCAGTCTAGTTCTGTTTACCACTACTCATGCTGTGTAACCCTCAGTCCAACTCTACCTGGGGAATCAGTCTAGTCTATTTTACCCTACTCATGCTGTGTAACCCTCAGTGCCATTTGCAGTCAGGAATCAGTGTAGTCTTGTTTACCCTCATTCTGTATAACCCTCAGGCCCAGTCTCTCTCAGGGATCTGTCAAGTCCTTATTTACTCCCACTCATGCTGTGCAACCCTCCGCGGCCTATTTTCTGTCAGGAACCAGTTTAGTCCCATTTACCCCTACTCATGCTGTGTAACCTCTGTCCCACTCTCCCTCAGGAATCTGTTTAGTCCTGTTTACCCCTACTCATGCTGTGTAACACTTAGTACCACTGTCCTCAGGAATCTGTCTAGTCCTCTTTTACCCATACTCATGCTGTGTGATCCTTTGTCCAACTCTCTCATTAATCTGTGTAGTCCTAATTTACCCGCTAAGCTAATGCTGTGTAACCCTCACTGCCATTTTCTTCAGGAATCAGTCTAATCCTGTTTAGTCCTACTCATGCTGTGAAACCCTCAGTCCCACTCTCCTCAGGAATCTGTCTAGTCCTGTTTACCCTACTCATGCTCGTAACCCTCAGTCCCGCTCTCCTCAGGAATCTATCTAATTTTCTTTAGCCTTACTCATTCTGTGTAAACCTCAATCCCATTTTTCCTCAGAATCTATCTTGTCCTGTTTTACCCTGCTGATGATGTGTAACCCTCGATGCCATTTTTGTCAGGAGATCAGTCTAGTTCTGTTTACCACTACTCATGCTGTGTAACCCTCAGTCACTCTACCTGAGGAATCAGTCTAGTCCTATTTTACCCTACTCATGCTGTGTAACCCTCAGTGCCATTTGCAGTCAGGAATCAGTCTAGTCCTGTTTACCCTTCTTATGTTGTGTAACCCTCAGTCCCACTGCCCTCAGGAATCAGTCTAGTCCTGTTCATGCTACTCATCGTGTAACCCTCAGTCCCATTTTCCCTCAGGAATCAGTCTAGTCCTGAATTACCCCTGCTTATACTGTGTAACCCTCAGTCCCACTGTCCCTCAGGGATCAGTCTAGTCCTGTTTATGCCTACTCATTCCTCGTAACCCTCAGTCCCATTTTTCCTCAGGAATCAGTCTAGTCCTGAATTACCCCTGCTTATACTGTGTAACCCTCAGTGCCATTTTCCATCAGGAATCAGTTTAGTCCTGTTTACCCCTACTCATTCTGTATAACCCTCAGTCAGAGTCTCCTCAGTAGTCTGTCTGGTCCTGATTTACCCACTCATTGTGTGTAACCCTCAGTACCATTTTCTGTCAAGAATCTGTTTAGTCCTGTTTACCCTTTCACATGCTGTGTAACCCTCACTGCCCTTTTTCTCAGGAATCAGTCTAATCCTGTTACCCTACTCAGGCTGTGTTGCCCTCAGTACCACTCTCCTCAGTAATCTGTCTAGTCCTGTTTACCCTACTCATTCTGTGTAACCCACAATCCCATTTTCCCTCGGGAATCAGTCTAGTCGTGTTTACCTCTACTCATGCTATGTAACCCTCAGTCCCACTCTCACTCAGGAATCAGTCTAGTCCTTTTTACCCCTACTCATACTGTATAACCCTCAGTGCCAGTCTCCCTCATGAATCTGTCTAGTCCTGATTTACCCACTCATGCTGTGTATGCCTCAGTGCCATTTTCCGTCAGGAATCAGTTTAGTCCTGTTTACCCCATGCATGCTGTGAAACCCTCAGTCCCACTGTCCCTCAGGAATCAGTCTAGTCCTGTTTACCCCTTCTCATGCTGTGTAACCCTCAGTCCCGATCTCCCTCAGGAATCTGTCTAGTCGTCATTAGCCTTACTCATTCTGTGAATCCCTCAATCCCATTTTCCCTCAGGAATCAGTCTAGTCCTATTTTACCCCACTCATGCTGTGTAACCATCAGTGCCATTTCTCTCAGGAATCAGTCTAGTCCTGTTTACACCTACTCATGCTGTGTTACCCTCAGTCCCACTCTTCTTCACGAATCTGTCTAGTCCAGTTTACCCCTACTCATTCTGTGTAACCCTCAGTCCCATTTTCCCTCAGGAATCAGTCAAGTCATGAATTACCCCTGCTTATGCTGTGTAATAGTCAGTGCCATTTTCTGTCAGAAATCAGTCTAGTTCTGTTTACCTCTACTCAAGCTGTGTAACCCTCAGTCCCACTCTCCCTCAGGAATCTGTCTAGTCCTGTTTACCCCTACTCCTTCTGTGTAACCCTGAATTCCATTTTGCCAGGAATCAGTCTAGTCCTGTTGACCTCTACTCATGCTGTGAAAGCCTTCGTCCCACTCTCCCTCAGGAATCAGTCTAGTACTGTTAAGTCCTACTCATTCTGTATAACCCTCAGTGCCAGTCTGCCTCATGAATCTGTGTAGTCCTGATTTACCCCACTCATACTGTGTAACCCTCAGTTGCATTTTGGGTCAGGAATCAGTTTAGTCCTGTTTACCACTACTCATGCTGTGTAACCCTCAGTCCCACTCCCCTCAGGAATCAGTCTTGACCTGTTTCGCCTACTCATTCGTTTAACCCTCAGTCCCAGTGTCCCTCAGGAATCTGTCTAGTCCTGATTTACCCACTCATGCTGTGTAACCCTCAGTCCCTCTCCCTTGAGGATCTATTTGGTGCTGTTTACCCCTACTCATGCTGTTGTAACCCTCAGTGCCCTTTTTTCTCAGGAATCAGTCTAATCCTGTTTACCCCTACTCATGCTGTGTAACCCTCAGTCCCACTCTCCCTTACGAATCTGTTTAGTCCTGTTTAACCCTACTCATGCCGTGTAACCCTCAGTGCCCTTTTTTCTCAGGAATCCGTCTAATGCTGTTTACCCATACTGTTGCTGTGTAACCCTCAGTACCACTCTCCCTCAGGAATCTGTCTAGTTCTCTTTTACCCCGACTTATACTGTGTAACTCTTAGTCCCTTTCTCTCCCATTAATCTGTTTAGTCCTATTTAACCCCACTAATGCTGTGTAACCCTAAGTGCCATTTTCTGTCAGGAATCAGTGTAATCCTGTTTGCCCTACTCATGCTGCTGAAACCCTGAGTCCCTGTCCTCAGGAATCTGTCTATTCCTGTTTACCCTACCCATGCTGTGTAACCCTCAGTCCCGCTCTCCCTCAGGAATCTGTCTAATTTTCTTTAGCCTTAGTCATTGTGTGTAACCCTCAATCCCATTTTCCTCCTGAATCTGTCTTGTCCTGTTTACCCATGCTCTCATGTGTAAACCTCACTGCCATTTTTGTCAGGAATCAGTCTAGTCCTGTTTACCCAATCTCATTCTGTATAACCCTCAGTCCCACTCTACCTCAGGAATCAGGCTAGTCCTATTTTACCCTACTCATGCTTTGTAACCCTCAGTGCCATTCTCTGTCAGAATCAGTCTAGTCCTGTTTCCCTCTACTCATGCTGCGTAACCCTCAGTCCCACTCTCCTTCCGGAATCTGGCTAGTCGTGTTTACCCCTACTCATGCTGTGTAACCCTCAGTCCCACTCTCCTTCAGTAATCTGTCTAGTCCTGTTTTCACCTACTCATGCTGTGTAACCTCAGTCCCACTGTCCTCAGGAATCAGTCTAGTCCTGTTTACCCTACTCATGCTGCGTAACCCTCAGTCCCGCTCTCCCTCAGGAATCTATCTAATTTTCTTTAGCCTTACTCATTCTGTGTAAGCCTCAATCCCATTTTCCTCAGGAATCTATCTTGTCCTGTTTTACCTGCTGATGATGTGTAACCCTCGATGCCATTTTTTGTCAGGAATCAGTCTAGTTCTGTTTAGCACTACTCATGCTGTGTAACCCTCAGTCCCACTCTACCTGAGGAATCAGTCTAGTCCTATTTTACCCTACTCATGCTGTGTAACCCTCAGTGCCATTTGCAGTCAGGAATCAGTGTAGTCTTGTTTACCCCTACTCATTCTGTATAACCCTCAGGCCCAGTCTCTCTCAGGGATCTGTCTAGTCCTTATTTACCCCACTCATGCTGTGCAACCTTCCGTGCCATTTTCTGTCAGGAACCAGTTTAGTCCTATTTACCCCTACTCATGCTGTGTAACCCTCTGTCCCACTCTCCCTCAGGAATCTGTTTAGTCCTGTTTACCCCTACTCATGCTGTGTAACACTTAGTACCACTGTCCCTCAGGAATCTGTCTAGTCCTCTTTTACCCATACTCATGCTGTGTGATCCTTTGTCCAATTCTCTCTCATTAATCTGTGTAGTCCTAATTTACCCCGCTAAGCTAATGCTGTGTAACCCTCACTGCCATTTTCTGTCAGGAATCAGTCTAATCCTGTTTAGTCCTACTTATGCTGTGAAACCCTCAGTCCCACTCTCCCTCAGGAATCTGTCTAGTCCTGTTTACCCCTACTCATGCTGCGTAACCCTCAGTCCCGCTCTCCCTCAGGAATCTATCTAATTTTCTCTAGCCTTACTCATTCTGTGTAAGCCTCAATCCCATTTTTCCTCAGGAATCTATCCTGTCCTGTTTTACCCCTGCTGATGATGTGTAACCCTCGATGCCATTTTTTGTCAGGAATCAGTCTAGTTCTGTTTAGCACTACTCATGCTGTGTAACCCTCAGTCCCACTCTACCTGAGGAATCAGTCTAGTCCTATTTTACCCTACTCATGCTGTGTAACCCTCAGTGCCATTTGCAGTCAGGAATCAGTCTAGTCCTGTTTACCACTTCTTATGCTGTGTAACCCTCAGTCCCACTGCCCCTCAGGAATCAGTCTAGTCCTGTTCATGCCTAACTATTCCGTGGTAACCCTCAGTCCCATTTTCCCTCAGGAATCAGTCTAGTCCTGAATTACCCCTACTCATGCAGTGTAACCCTCAGTCCCACTCTCATTCAGGAATCTGTCTAGTCCTGTTTAGCCCTTCTCATGCTGTGCAACTCTTGTCTGTCAGAAATCTGTTTAGTTCTGTTTTACCACTGCGGATGCCGTGCAGCCATTAATGCCATTCTCTGCCAGGAAATGGTCAGTGCTGTCACCCTCTTTCTGTGCAACCCTCAGTCTCAGTCTCCGTCAGGAATCTGTCTAGTCCTGTTTTACTCCACTTATGATGTGTTACCGTCAGTGCCATTTTCTGTCAGGAATCAGTTTAGTTCCTGTTTACCTCTACTCATGCTGTGTAACCCTCAGTCCCACTCACCCTCAGGAATCAGTCTAGTCCTGATTACCCCTACTCATTCTGTATAATCCACAGTGCCAGTCTGCCTCATGAATCTGTGTTGACCTGATTTACCCCTCTCATGCTGTGTAACCCTCAGTGCCATTTTCGGTCCGAAATCAGTTTAGTCCTGTTTACCCCTACTAATGCTGTGTAACCCTCAGTCCTAGTCTCCCTCAGGAATCAGTGTAGTCCTGTTTACCCTACTCATTCTGTATACCCTCAGGCCCAGTCTCTCTCAGGGATCTGTCTAGTCCTTATTTACCCCTCATGCTGTGCAACCCTCCGTGCCATTTTCTGTCAGGAACCAGTTTAGTCCTATTTACCCTTACTCATGCTGTGTAACCCTCAGTCCCTCTCCCTCAGGAATCTGTTTAGTCCTGTTTACCCCTACTCATGCTGTGTAACACTTAGTACCACTGTCCCTCAGGAATCTGTCTAGTCCTCTTTTACCCATACTCATGCTGTGATCCTTAGTCCAATTCTCTCATTAATCTGTGTAGTCCTAATTTGCCCGCGTAAACTAATGCTGTGTAACCCTCACTGCCATTTCTGTCAGGAATCAGTCTAATCCTGTTTAGTCCTACTTATGCTGTGAAACCCTCAGTCCCTCTCCCTCAGAATCTGTCTAGTCCTGTTTACCCCTACTCGCTGCGTAACCCTCAGTCCCGCTCTCCTCAGGAATCTATCTAATTTTCTCTAGCCTTACTCATTCTGTGTAAGCCTCAATCCCATTTTCCTCAGGAATCTATCTTGTCCTGTTTTACCCTGCTGATGATGTGTAACCCTCGATGCCATTTTTTGTCAGGAATCAGTCTAGTTCTGTTTAGCACTACTCATGCTGTGTAACCCTCAGTCCCACTCTACCTGAGGAATCAGTCTAGTCCTATTTTACCCTACTCATGCTGTGTAACCCTCAGTGCCATTTGCAGTCAGGAATCAGTCTAGTCCTGTTTACCACTTCTTATGCTGTGTAACCCTCAGTCCCACTGCCCCTCAGGAATCAGTCTAGTCCTGTTCATGCCTACTCATTCCGTGTAACCCTCAGTCCCATTTTCCCTCAGGAATCAGTCTAGTCCTGAATTACCCCTACTCATGCAGTGTAACCCTCAGTCCCACTCTCATTCAGGAATCTGTCTAGTCCTGTTTTAGCCCTTCTCATGCTGTGCAACTCTTGTCTGTCAGAAATCTGTTTAGTTCTGTTTTACCACTGCGGATGCCGTGCAACCATTAATGCCATTCTCTGCCAGGAAATGGTCTAGTGCTGTGTCACCCTCTTTCTGTGCAACCCTCAGTCTCAGTCTCCGTCAGGAATCTGTCTAGTCCTGTTTTACTCCACTTATGATGTGTTACCGTCAGTGCCATTTTCTGTCAGGAATCAGTTTAGTTCCTGTTTACCTCTACTCATGCTGTGTAACCCTCAGTCCCACTCACCCTCAGGAATCAGTCTAGTCTGATTACTCTCATTCTGTATAATCCACAGTGCCAGTCTGCCTCATGAATTCTGTGTTGACCTGATTTACCCTCTCATGTGTGTAACCCTCAGTGCCATTTTGGTCGAAATCAGTTTAGTCCTGTTTACCCCTACTAATGCTGTGAACCCTCAGTCCTAGTCTCCCTCAGGAATCAGTGTAGTCCTGTTTACCCCTACTCATTCTGTATAACCCTCAGGCCCAGTCTCTCTCAGGGATCTGTCTAGTCCTTATTTACCCCACTCATGCTGTGCAACCCTCCGTGCCATTTTCTGTCAGGAACCAGTTTAGTCCTATTTACCCTTACTCATGCTGTGTAACCCTCAGTCCCACTCTCCCTCAGGAATCTGTTTAGTCCTGTTTACCCCTACTCATGCTGTGTAACACTTAGTACCACTGTCCCTCAGGAATCTGTCTAGTCCTCTTTTACCCATACTCTATGCTGTGATCCTTAGTCCAATTCTCTCTCATTAATCTGTGTGTCCTAATTTGCCCGCTAAACTAATGCTGTGTAACCCTCACTGCCATTTTCTGTCAGAATCAGTCTAATCCTGTTTAGTCCTACTCATGCTGTGAAACCCTCAGTCCCACTCTCCCTCAGGAATCTGTCTAGTCCTGTTTACCCCTACTCATGCTGCGTAACCCTCAGTCCCGCTCTCCCTCAGGAATCTATCTAATTTTCTTTAGCCTTACTCATTCTGTGTAAGCCTCAATCCCATTTTTCCTCAGGAATCTATCTTGTCCTGTTTTACCCCTGCTGATGATGTGTAACCCTCGATGCCATTTTTTGTCAGGAATCAGTCTAGTTCTGTTTACCACTACTCATGCTGTGTAACCCTCAGTCCCTCTACCTGAGGAATCAGTCTAGTCCTATTTTACCCTACTGTGTAACCCTCAGTGCCATTTGCAGTCAGGAATCAGTGTAGTCTTGTTTACCCCTACTCATTCTGTATAACCCTCAGGCCCAGTCTCTCTCAGGGATCTGTCTAGTCCTTATTTACCCCACTCATGCTGTGCAACCCTCCGTGCCATTTTCTGTCAGGAACCAGTTTAGTCCTATTTACCCCTACTCATGCTGTGTAACCCTCTGTCCCACTCTCCCTCAGGAATCTGTTTAGTCCTGTTTACCCCTACTCATGCTGTGTAACACTTAGTACCACTGTCCCTCAGGAATCTGTCTAGTCCTCTTTTACCCATACTCTGTGTGAGTGATCCTTGGTCCAATTCTCTCTCATTAATCTGTGTAGTCCCTAATTTACCCCGCTAAGCTAATGCTGTGTAACCCTCACTGCCATTTTCTGTCAGGAATCAGTCTAATCCTGTTTAGTCCTACTCATGCTGTGAAACCCTCAGTCCCACTCTCCCTCAGGAATCTGTCTAGTCCTGTTTACCCCTACTCATGCTGCGTAACCCTCAGTCCCGCTCTCCCTCAGGAATCTATCTAATTTTCTTTAGCCTTACTCATTCTGTGTAAGCCTCAATCCCATTTTTCCTCAGGAATCTATCTTGTCCTGTTTTACCCCTGCTGATGATGTGTAACCCTCGATGCCATTTTTGTCAGGAATCAGTCTAGTTCTGTTTAGCACTACTCATGCTGTGTAACCCTCAGTCCCCTCTACCTGAGGAATTAGTCTAGTCCTATTTACCCTACTCATGCTGTGTAACCCTCAGTGCCATTTGCAGTCAGAATCAGTCTAGTCCTGTTTACCCTTCTTATGCTGTGTAACCCTCAGTCCCACTGCCCTCAGAATCAGTCTAGTCCTGTTCATGCCTACTCATTCGTGTAACCCTCAGTCCCATTTTCCTCAGGAATCAGTCTAGTCCTGAATTACCCTGCTTATACTGTGTAACCCTCAGTCCCACTGTCCCTCAGGAATCAGTCTAGTCCTGTTTATGCCTACTCATTCCGCGAACCCTCAGTCCCATTTTCCTCAGAATCAGTCTAGTCCTGAATTACCCTGCTTATACTGTGTAACCCTCAGTGCCATTTTCCATCAGGAATCAGTTTAGTCCTGTTTACCCTACTCTTCTGTATAACCCTCAGTCAGAGTCTCCTCAGTAGTCTGTCTAGTCCTGATTTACCCACTCATTGTGTGTAACCCTCAGTACCATTTTTCTGTCAGGAATCTGTTTAGTCCTGTTTACCCTTTCACATGCTGTGTAACCCTCACTGCCCTTTTTCTCAGGAATCAGTCTAATCCTGTTGACCCCTACTCAGGCTGTGTTACCCTCAGTACCACTCCCTCAGTAATCTGTCTAGTCCTGTTTACCCTACTCATTCTGTGTAACCCACAATCCCATTTTCCCTCGGGAATCAGTCTAGTCGTGTTTACCTCTACTCATGCTATGTAACCCTCAGTCCCTCTCACTCAGGAATCAGTCTAGTCCTTTTTCCCTACTACTACTATAACCCTCAGTGCCAGTCTCCCTCATGAATCTGTCTAGTCCTGATTTACCCACTCATGCTGTGTATGCCTCAGTGCCATTTTCCGTCAGGAATCAGTTTAGTCCTGTTTACCCCATGCATGCTGTGAAACCCTCAGTCCCACTGTCCTTCAGGAATCAGTCTAGTCCTGTTTACCCCTTCTCATGCTGTGTAACCCTCAGTCCCGATCTCCCTCAGGAATCTGTCTAGTCGTCATTAGCCTTACTCATTCTGTGAATCCCTCAATCCCATTTTCCCTCAGGAATCAGTCTAGTCCTATTTTACCCCACTCATGCTGTGTAACCATCAGTGCCATTTTCTCTCAGGAATCAGTCTAGTCCTGTTTACACCTACTCATGCTGTGTTACCCTCAGTCCCACTCTTCTTCACGAATCTGTCTAGTCCAGTTTACCCTACTCATTCTGTGTAACCCTCAGTCCCATTTTCCTCAGGAATCAGTCAAGTCATGAATTACCCTGCTTATGCTGTGTAATAGTCAGTGCCATTTTCTGTCAGAAATCAGTCTAGTTCTGTTTACCTCTACTCAAGCTGTGTAACCCTCAGTCCCTCTCCCTCAGGAATCTGTCTAGTCCTGTTTACCCTACTCCTTCTGTGGAACCTGATTCCATTTTGCCACAGGAATCAGTCTAGTCCTGTTGACCTCTACTCATGCTGTGAAAGCCTTCGTCCCACTCTCCCTCAGGAATCAGTCTAGTACTGTTAAGTCCTACTCATTCTGTATAACCCTCAGTGCCAGTCTGCCTCATGAATCTGTGTAGTCCTGATTTGCCCCTCATACTGTGTAACCCTCAGTTGCATTTTGGGTCAGGAATCAGTTTAGTCCTGTTTACCACTACTCATGCTGTAACCCTCAGTCCCACTCCCCCTCAGGAATCAGTCTTGACCTGTTTACGCCTACTCATTCTGTTTAACCCTCAGTCCCAGTGTCCCTCAGGAATCTGTCTAGTCCTGATTTACCCCACTCATGCTGTGTAACCCTCAGTCCCACTCTCCCTTAGGAATCTATTTAGTGCTGTTTACCCCTACTCATGCTGTGTAACCCTCAGTGCCCTTTTTTCTCAGGAATCAGTCTAATCCTGTTTACCCCTACTCATGCTGTGTAACCCTCAGTCCCACTCTCCCTTACGAATCTGTTTAG
Organism: Neoceratodus forsteri; assembly: GCA_016271365.2. NCBI lineage: Eukaryota > Metazoa > Chordata > Ceratodontiformes > Ceratodontidae > Neoceratodus > Neoceratodus forsteri. The sequence continues at coordinate 315,684,549 of CM028129.1, read as the reverse complement.
TCCTGTTTAACCCTACTCATGCCGTGTAACCCTCAGTGCCCTTTTTTCTCAGGAATCCATCTAATGCTGTTTACCCATACTGTTGCTGTGTAACCCTCAGTACCACTCTCCCTCAGGAATCTGTCTAGTTCTCTTTTACCCCGACTTATACTGTGTAACTCTTAGTCCCTTTCTCTCCCATTAATCTGTTTAGTCCTATTTTACCCCACTAATGCTGTGTAACCCGAAGTGCCATTTTCTGTCAGGAATCAGTGTAATCCTGTTTACCCTACTCATGCTGAGAACCCTGAGTCCCACTGTCCCTCAGGAATCTGTCTATTCCTGTTTACCCTACCCATGCTGGTAACCCTCAGTCCCGCTCTCCCTCAGGAATCTGTCTAATTTTCTTTAGCCTTAGTCATTGTGTGTAACCCTCAATCCCATTTTTCCTCCTGAATCTGTCTTGTCCTGTTTTACCCATGCTCACGATGTGTAAACCTCACTGCCATTTTTTGTCAGGAATCTGTCTAGTTCTGTTTACCCCTTCTCATGCTGTGTAACCCTCAGTCCTACTCTGTCTTTTGAATCAGTCTAGTCCTGTTTACCCAATCTCATTCTGTATAACCCTCAGTCCCACTCTACCTCAGGAATCAGGCTAGTCCTATTTTACCCTACTCATGCTTTGTAACCCTCAGTGCCATTCTCTGTCAGGAATCAGTCTAGTCCTGTTTCCCTCTACTCATGCTGCGTAACCCTCAGTCCCACTCTCCTTCCGGAATCTGGCTAGTCGTGTTTACCCCTACTCATGCTGTGTAACCCTCAGTCCCACTCTCCTTCAGTAATCTGTCTAGTCCTGTTTTCACCTACTCATGCTGTGTAACCCTCAGTCCCACTGTCCCTCAGGAATCAGTCTAGTCCTGTTTATGCCTACTCATTCCGCGTAACCCTCAGTCCCATTTTTCCTCAGGAATCAGTCTAGTCCTGAATTACCCCTGCTTATACTGTGTAACCCTCAGTGCCATTTTCCATCAGGAATCAGTTTAGTCCTGTTTACCCCTACTCATTCTGTATAACCCTCAGTCAGAGTCTCCCTCAGTAGTCTGTCTAGTCCTGATTTACCCCACTCATTGTGTGTAACCCTCAGTACCATTTTCTGTCAGGAATCTGTTTAGTCCTGTTTACCCTTTCACATGCTGTGTAACCCTCAGTGCCCTTTTTTCTCAGGAATCAGTCTAATCCTGTTGACCCCTACTCAGGCTGTGTTACCCTCAGTACCACTCTCCCTCAGTAATCTGTCTAGTCCTGTTTACCCTACTCATTCTGTGTAACCCACAATCCCATTTTCCCTCGGGAATCAGTCTAGTCGTGTTTACCTCTACTCATGCTATGTAACCCTCAGTCCCACTCTCACTCAGGAATCAGTCTAGTCCTTTTTACCCCTACTCATACTGTATAACCCTCAGTGCCAGTCTCCCTCATGAATCTGTCTAGTCCTGATTTACCCACTCATGCTGTGTATGCCTCAGTGCCATTTTCCGTCAGGAATCAGTTTAGTCCTGTTTACCCCATGCATGCTGTGAACCCTCAGTCCCACTGTCCTCAGGAATCAGTCTAGTCCTGTTTACCCTTCTCATGCTGTGTAACCCTCAGTCCCGATCTCCCTCAGGAATCTGTCTAGTCGTCATTAGCCTTACTCATTCTGTGAATCCTCAATCCCATTTTCCCTCAGGAATCAGTCTAGTCCTTTTTTACCCCACTCATGCTGTGTAACCATCAGTGCCATTTTCTCTCAGGAATCAGTCTAGTCCTGTTTACACCTACTCATGCTGTGTTACCCTCAGTCCCACTCTTCTTCACGAATCTGTCTAGTCCAGTTTACCCCTACTCATTCTGTGTAACCCTCAGTCCCATTTTCCCTCAGGAATCAGTCAAGTCATGAATTACCCCTGCTTATGCTGTGTAATAGTCAGTGCCATTTTCTGTCAGAAATCAGTCTAGTTCTGTTTACCTCTACTCAAGTTGTGTAACCCTCAGTCCCACTCTCCCTCAGGAATCTGTCTAGTCCTGTTTACCCCTACTCCTTCTGTGTAACTCTGAATTCCATTTTGCCACAGGAATCAGTCTAGTCCTGTTGACCTCTACTCATGCTGTGAAAGCCTTCGTCCCACTCTCCCTCAGTAATCAGTCTAGTACTGTTAAGTCCTACTCATTCTGTATAACCCTCAGTGCCAGTCTGCCTCATGAATCTGTGTGTAGTCCTGATTTACCCCACTCATACTGTGTAACCCTCAGTTGCATTTTGGGTCAGGAATCAGTTTAGTCCTGTTTACCACTACTCATGCTGTGTAACCCTCAGTCCCCCCCTCAGGAATCAGTCTTGACCTGTTTCGCCTACTCATTCTGTTTAACCCTCGGTCCCAGTGTCCGCAAGGATCTGTCTAGTCCTGATTTCCCACTCATGCTGTGTAACCCTCAGTCCCTCTCCTTAGGAATCTATTTAGTGCTGTTTACCCTACTCATGCTGTGTAACCCTCAGTGCCCTTTTTTCTCAGGAATCAGTCTAATCCTGTTTACCCCTACTCATGCTGTGTAACCCTCAGTCCCACTCTCCCTTACGAATCTGTTTAGTCCTGTTTAACCCTACTCATGCCATGTAACCCTCAGTGCCCTTTTTTCTCAGGAATCCGTCTAATGCTGTTTACCCATACTGATGCTGTGTAACCCTCAGTACCACTCTCCCTCAGGAATCTGTCTAGTTCTCTTTTACCCCGACTTATGCTGTGTAACTCTTAGTCCCTTTCTCTCCCATTAATCTGTTTAGTCCTATTTTACCCCACTAATGCTGTGTAACCCTAAGTGCCATTTTCTGTCAGGAATCAGTCTAATCCTGTTTACACCTCACTGCTGAGAAACCCTGAGTCCCACTGTCCCTCAGGAATCTGTCTATTCCTGTTTACCCTACTCGCTGTGTAACCTCAATCCCGCTCTCCCTCAGGAATCTGTCTAATTTTCTTTAGCCTTAGTCATTTGTGTAACCTCAATCCCATTTTCCTCCTGAATCTGTCTTGTCCTGTTTTACCGTGCTCACGATGTGTAAACCTCACTGCCATTTTTTGTCAGGAATCTGTCTAGTTCTGTTTACCCATACTCATGCTGTGTAACCCTCAGTCCTACTCTGTCTTTTGAATCAGTCTAGTCCTGTTTATCCAATCTCATTCTGTATAACCCTCAGTCCCATTCTACCTCAGGAATCAGGTTAGTCCTATTTTACCCTACTCATGCTTTGTAACCCTCAGTGCCATTCTCTGTCAGGAATCAGTCTAGTCCTGTTTCCCTCTACTCATGCTGCGTAACCCTCAGTCCCACTCTCCTTCAGGTATCTGGCTAGTCGTGTTTACCCCTACTCATGCTGTGTAACCCTCAGTCCCACTCTCCTTCAGTAATCTGTCTAGTCCTGTTTTCACCTACTTATGCTGTGTAACCCTCAGTCCCAATCTCCCTCAGAAATCAGTCTGGTCCTGTTTACCCTACTCATGCTGTGTAACTGTCAGTCCCACTCTCCCTCAGGAATCGGTCTAGTCCGGTTTACCCCTACTCATTCTGTGTAAACCTCAGTCCCAGTCTCCGTCAGGAATGTGTCTAGTCCTGATTTACCCCACTCATTCTGCGTAACCCTCAGTGCCATTTTCTGTCAGGAATCAGTTTAGTCCTGTTTAGCCCTACTCATGCTGTGTAAACCTCAGTCTCACTATCCCTCTGGAATCTGTTTAGTCCTGTTTACCCCTACTCATGCTGTGTAACCCTCAGTACCACTCTTCCTCAGGAATCTGTCTAGTCCTGTTTTCCCCTACTCATGCTGTGTAACCCTTAGTCCCATTTACTCTCAGGAGCCTGTCTAGTCCTATTTTACCCCACTGTGCTTGTGTAACCCTCAGTGCCATTTCTGTCAGAATCGGTCTAATCCTCTTTACCCCTACTCATGCTGTGAAACGCTCAGTCCACTCTCCCTCAGGAATCTGTCTAGTCCTGTTTATCCCTACTCATGCTGTGTAACCCTTAGTCCTGATTTCCCTCAGGAATCTGTCTAGTCCTCCCACCTTACTCATTCTGTGTTACCCTCAATCCCATTTTCCCTCAGGAATCAGTCTAGTCCTGTTTACCCCTACTCATGCTGTGAAACCTTCAGTCCATCTCTCCCTCAGGAATCTGTCTAGTCCTGTTTATCCCTAATCATGCTGTGTAACCCTCAGTCCCATTTTCCCTCAGGAATCTATCTAGTCCTGTTTACCCCTACTGATTCTGTGTAACACTCAGTCCCATTTTCCCTCAGGAATCTGTCTAGTCCTGTTTACCCCTACTCATGCTCTGTAACCCTCAGTCCGGGTCTCCCTCAGGAATCTGTCTAATCTTCTTTAGTCTTACCCATTCTGTGTAACCCTCGGTCCCATTTTGCCTGAAGAACCTGTCTTGTCCTGTTTTACCCCTGCTCATGATGTGTAACCCTCAGTGCTATTTTTTGTCAGGAATCAGTCATTCTTTTTACCCGAAATCAGGCTGTGTAACTCTCAGTCCTACTCCCTCTCTCAGGAATCAGTCTAGTCCAGTTTTCCCCATCTCATTCTGCATAACCCACAGTCCCACTGTCCCTCAGGAATCAGTCTGGTCCTATTTTACCCCACTCATGCTGTGTAACCCTCAGTGCCATTTTCTTTCAGAAATCAGTCTAGTCCTGTTTACCCCTACTCATCCTGTTTAGCCCTCAATCCCACTCTCCTTCAGGAATCTGTCCAGTCCTTTTTACCCTTACTCATGCTGTGTCGCCCTCAGTCCCTCTCTCCCTCAGGAATCAGTCTTGTCCTGTTTACCCCTGCTCATTCTGTATAACCCTCAGTCCCAGTCTCCCTCATGAATCTGTCTAGTGCTGATTTACCCCACTTATGCTGTGTAACCCTCAGTGCCATTTTCTGTCTGGAATCAGTTTAGACCTATTTACCCCTACTCCTGCTGTGTAACCCTCAGTCCCACTGTCCCTCAGGAATCTGTCTATTCCTGTTTACCCTACTCATGCTGTGTAACCCTTAGTCCCGCTCTCCCTCAGGAATCTGTCTAATTTTCTTTAGCCTTAGTCATTGTGTGTAACCCTCAATCCAATTTTTCCTCCTCAATCTGTCTTGTCCTGTTTTACCCCTACTCATGCTGTGTAACCCTCAGTCCTACTCTGTCTTTGAATCAGTCTGTCCTGTTTACCCAATCTCATTTTGTATAACCCTCAGTCCCACTCTACCTCAGGAATCAGGCTAGTTCTATTTTACCATACTCATGCTTTGTAACCCTCAGTGCCATTCTCTGTCAGGAATCAGTCTAGTCCTGTTTACCTCTACTCATGCTGCGTAACGCTCAGTCCCACTCTCCTTCAGGAATCTGGCTAGTCGTGTTTACCCCTACTCATGCTGTGTAACCGTCAGTCCCACTCTCCTTCAGTAATCTGTCTAGTCCTGTTTACACCTACTCATACTGTGTAACCCTCAGTCCCAATCTCCCTCAGAAGTCAGTCTAGTCCTGTTTACCCTACTCATGCTGTGTAACTGTCAGTCCCACTCTCCCTCAGGAATCGGTCTAGTCCGTTTACCCCTACTCATTCTGTGTAAACCTCAGTCCCAGTCTCCGTCAGAAATGTGTCTAGTCCTGATTTACCCCACTCATTCTGCGTAACCCTCAGTGCCATTTTCTGTCAGGAATCAGTTTAGTCCTGTTTAGCCCTACTCATGCTGTGTAAACCTCAGTCTCACTATCCCTCTGGAATCTGTTTAGTCCTGTTTACCCCTACTCATGCTGTGTAACCCTCAGTACCACTCTTCCTCAGGAATCTGTCTAGTCCTGTTTTTCCCCTACTCATGCTGTGTAACCCTTAGTTCCATTTACTCTCAGGAACCTGTCTAGTCCTATTTTACCCCACTAATGCTGTGTAACCCTCAGTGCCATTTTCTGTCAGGAATCGGTCTAATCCTCTTTACCCTACTCATGCTGTGAACGCTCAGTCCACTCTCCTCCGAATCTGTCTAGTCCGTTTTTCCTACTTATGCTGTGTAACCCTTAGTCCCGATTTCCTCAGGAATCTGTCTAGTCGTTTTCCACCTTACTCATTCTGTGTTACCTCAATCCCATTTTCCTCAGGAATCAGTCTAGTCCTGTTTACCCATACTCATGCTGTGAAACCTTCAGTCCATCTCTCCCTCAGGAATCTGTCTAGTCCTGTTTATCCCTAATCATGCTGTGTAACCCTCAGTCCCATTTTCCCTCAGAAATCTATCTAGTCCTGTTTACCCCTACTGATTCTGTGTAACACTCAGTCCCATTTTCCCTCAGGAATCTGTCTAGTCCTGTTTACCCCTACTCATGCTCTGTAACCCTCAGTCCGGGTCTCCCTCAGGAATCTGTCTAATCTTCTTTAGTCTTACCCATTCTGTGTAACCCTCAATCCCATTTTCCCTGAAGAACCTGTCTTGTCCTGTTTTACCCCTGCTCATGATGTGTAACCCTCAGTGCTATTTTTTGTCAGGATTCAGTCATTCTTTTAACCCGAAATCAGGCTGTGTAACTCTCAGTCCTACTCCTCTCTCAGGAATCAGTCTAGTCCAGTTTTCTCCATCTCATTCTGCATAACCCACAGTCCCACTGTCCCTCAGAATCAGTCTGGTCCTATTTTACCACACTCATGCTGTGTAACCCTCAGTGCCATTTCTTTCAGAAATCAGTCTAGTCCTGTTTACCCCTACTCATCCTGTTTAGCCCTCAATCCCACTCTCCTTCAGGAATCTGTCCAGTCCTTTTTACCCTTACTCATGCTGTGTAACTCTCAATCCCACTCTTCCTCAGGAATCAGTCTAGTCCTGTTTACCCCTACTCATTCTGTGTAACCCTCAGTCCATTTTCCCTCAGGAATCAATCTAGTCCTGTATTACCCCTACTCATGCTGTGTAATCCTCAGTGCCATTTTCTGTCAGAAATAAGTCTAGTCCTGTTTACCCCTAGTCATGCTGTCTAACCGTCAGTCCCACTCTCCCTCAAGAATCTGTCTAGTCCTGTTTACCCATACTCATTCTGTGTAGCACTCAATCCCATTTTCCCTCAGGAATCAGTCTAGTCCTGTTTACCTTTACTCATGCTGTGTAACCCTCAGTCCCACTCTCCTTCAGGAATCGGTCTAGTCCTGTTTACCCCTACTCATTCTGTTTAACCCTCAGTGCCAGTCTGCCTCATGAATCTGTCTAGTCCTGATTTACCCCACTCATGCTGTGTAACCCTCAGTGCCATTTTTGGTCAAGAATCAGTTTAGTCCTGTTTACCCCTACTCATTCTGTATAACGCTTAGTGCCCTTTTTTCTCAGGAATCTGTCTAGTCCTGTTTCACCCCTACTCATGCTGTATAACCCTTAGGGTCATTCTCTCTCTCTCTCTCTCTCTCTCTCAGGAATCTGTCAAGTCCTATTTTACCCACTAATGCTGTGTAAACCTCAGTGCCATTTTCTGTCAGGAATCAGTCTTATCCTGTTTATCGCGAGTCATGCTGTGAAGCCCTCCATCTCACTCTAATTCAGGAATCTGTCTAGCCCTGTTTACCCCTACTCATGCTCTGTAACCCTCAATACCGCTCTTCCTCAGTAATCTGTCTAATATTCTTTAGCCTTATTCATACTGTGTAACCCTCAGTCCCAGTTTTCCTCAGGAATCTGTCTAGTCCTGTTTACCCCTACTCGTTCTGTATAACCCTTTGTGCCAGTCTCCCCCTGGATTCTGTCTAGTCCTGTTAACCCCTACTCATGCTGTGTAACCCTCCGCCTCAATCTCCGTCAGGAATCAGTCTAGTCCTGTTTACCCTACTCATTCTGCATAACCCTCAGTCCCAGTCTCCTCGGAATCTGTCTAGTCCTGATTTACCCGACTCATACTGTGTAACCCTCAGTGCCATTTTCTGCCAGGAATTAGTTTACTGCTGTTTACTCCAACTCATGCTCTGTAACCTTCAGTCCCACTCTTCCTCAGGAATCTGTTGTTTCTTATTTACCCCTACTCATACTGTCTAACCCTCAGTGCCATTTTTTCTCAGGAATCAGTCTACTCCTGTTTACCCCTACTCATGCAGTGTAACCCTCCGTCCCACTCTCATTCAGGAAGCTGTCTAGTTCTGTTTTACCTCTGCAGATGCCGTGTAACCGTCAATGCCATTCTCTGCCAGGAAATAGTCTAGTGCTGTGTCACCCTACTCTTTCTGAGCAACCCTCAGTCTCATTCTCCCTCAGGAATCTGTCTAGTCCTGTTTTACTCCACACATGATGTGTTAGCCTCAGTGCCATTTTCTGTCAGAAATCAGTTTAGTTCCTGTTTACTCCTATTCATGCTGTGTAAAGCCTCAGTCCCACTCTCCTCAGGAGTTGTCTAGTCCTAATAACCCCTCTCATGCTGTCTAACCCTCAGTGCTATTTTTTCTCAGGAATCAGTCTAATCCTGTTTACGCCTACTCATTCTGTATAACCCTTAGGGCCCTTTTTTCTCAGGAATCTGTCAAGTCCTCTTTTACCCCACTAATGCTGTGTAACCCTCAGTGTCATTTTCTGTCAGGAATCAGTCTAATCCTGTTTACCCCTAGTCATGCTGTGAAGCCCTCAGTCCCAGTCTAACTCAGAATCTGTCTAGTCCTGTTTACCCTACTCTTGCTCTGTAACCCTCAATCCCGCTCTTCCTCAGTAGTCTGTCTAATCTTCTTTAGCCTTATTCATTCTGTGTAACCGTCAGTCCCAGTTTCCCTCAGTAATCAGTCTAGTCCTGTATTACCCCTGCTCATGCTGTGCAACCTCAGTCCCTCTCCCCAGGATTCTGTCTAGTTCTGTTTACCCTTGCTCATGCTGTGTAACCGACAGTGCCCTTTTTTCTCAGGAATCAGTCTAAACCTGTTTACCCCTACTCATGCTGTGTAACCCCCAGTACCACTCTCCCTCAGGAATCTGTCTAGTCCTCTTTTACCCATACTCATGCTGTGTAACCCATAGTCCCATTCTGTCTCCTTCATCTGTCTAGTCCTATTTTACCCCACTAATGCTGTGTAACCCTCAGTACCATTTTCTGTCAGGAATCGGTCTAATCCTGTTTACCCCTAGTCATGCTGTGAACTCCTCAATCCAACTCTAACTCAGGAATCTGTCTAGTCCTGTTTACCCCTACTTATTCTGTATAACCCTCAGCCCCAGTCTCTCTCTGGTATCTGTCTAGTCCTGATTTACCCCACTGATGCTGTGTTACCCTCCATCCCATTTTCTTTCAGGAACCAGGTTAGTCCTGTTTACCCCTGCTCATGCTGTGCAACCCTCAGTCCCAATCTCCCTCAGGAATCTTTCTAGTCCTGTTTACCCCTACTCATTCTGTATAACCCTCTGTGCCAGTCTCCCAGGATTCTGTCAGACCTGTTTACCCCAACTCAAGCTGTGCAACCTCAGTCCAAATCTCCTCAGAATCAGTTTAGTCCTGTTTGCCCCTACTGCTTCTGCATAACCCTCAGTCCCAGTCTCCTCGGGAATCTGTCTAGTCCTGATTCACCTGACTCATACTGTGTAACCCTCAGTGCCATTTTCTGCCAGAATGAGTTTACTGCTGTTTACTCAACTCATGCTCTGTAACCTTCAGTCCCACTCTCCTCAGGAATCTGTCGTTTCCTATTTACCCTACTCTTACTGTCCCTAACCCTCAGTGCCATTTTTTCTCAGGAATCAGTCTACTCCTGTTTACCCCTACTCATGTCAGTGTAACCCTCAGTCCCACTCATTCAGGAATCTGTCTAGTCCTGTTTTACCCCTTCTCATGCTGTGCAACTCTTGTCTGTCAGAAATCTGTTTGTTCTGTTTTACCACTCGGATGCCGTGCAACCATTAATGCCATTCTCTGCCAGGAAATGGTCTAGTGCTGTCACCCTCTTTCTGTGCAACCCTCAGTCTCAGTCTCCTCAGGAATCTGTCTAGTCCTGTTTTACTCCACTTATGATGTGTTACCGTCAGTGCCATTTTCTGTCAGGAATCAGTTTAGTTCCTGTTTACCTCTACTCATGCTGTGTAACCCTCAGTCCCACTCACCCTCAGGAATCAGTCTAGTCCTGATTACCCCTACCCATTCTGTATAATCCACAGTGCCAGTCTGCCTCATGAATCTGTGTTGACCTGATTTACCCCTCTCATGCTGTGTAACCCTCAGTGCCATTTTCGGTCAGAAATTAGTTTAGTCCTGTTTACCCCTACTCATGCTGTGTAACCCTCAGTCCTAGTCTCCCTCAGGAATCAGTGTAGTCCTGTTTACCCCTACTCATTCTGTATATCCCTCAGGCCCAGTCTCTCTCAGGTGTCTGTCTAGTCCTCATTTACCCCACTCATGCTGTGCAACCCTCCGTGCCATTTTCTGTCAGGAACCAGTTTAGTCCTATTTACCCTACTCATGTTGTGTAACCTCAGTCCCACTCTCCTCAGGAATCTGTTTAGTCCTGTTTACCTACTCATGCTGTGTAACACTTAGTTCCACTGTCCCTCAGGAATCTGTCTCGGTCCTCTTTACCCATACTCATGCTGTGTGATCCTTAGTCCAATTCTCTCTCATTAATCTGTGTAGTCCCAATTTACCCCTAAGCTAATGCTGTGTAACCCTCACTGCCATTTTCTGTCAGGAATCAGTCTAATCCTGTTTAGTCCTACTCATGCTGTGAAACCCTCAGTCCCACTCTCCCTCAGGAATCTGTCTAGTCCTGTTTACCCCTACTCATGCTGCGTAACCCTCAGTCCCGCTCTCCCTCAGGAATCTATCTAATTTTCTTTAGCCTTACTCATTCTGTGTAAACCTCAATCCCATTTTTCCTCAGGAATCTATCTTGTCCTGTTTTACCCCTGCTGATGATGTGTAACCCTCGATGCCATTTTTTTTCAGGAATCAGTCTAGTTCTGTTTACCACTACTCATGCTGTGTAACCCTCAGTCCCACTCTACCTGAGGAATCAGTCTGATCCTATTTTACCCTACTCATGCTGTGTAACCCTCAGTGCCATTTCCAGTCAGGAATCAGTCTAGTCCTGTTTACCCCTACTGCATGCTGTGTAACCTCAGTCCCACTGCCCTTCAGGAATCAGTCTAGTCCTGTTCATGCCTACTCATTCCTGTAACCTCAGTCCCATTTTCCCTCAGGAATCAGTCTAGTCCTGAATTACCCCTGCTTATACTGTGTTACCCTCAGTCCCACTGTCCCTCAGGAATCAGTCTAGTCCTGTTTATGCCTACTCATTCCGCGTAACCCTCAGTCCTATTTTTCCTCAGGAATCAGTCTAGTCCTGAATTACCCCTGCTTATACTGTGTAACCCTCAGTGCCATTTTCCATCAGGAATCAGTTTAGTCCTGTTTACCCCTACTCATTCTGTATAACCCTCAGTCAGAGTCTCCCTCAGTAGTCTGTCTAGTCCTGATTTACCCCACTCATTGTGTGTAACCCTCAGTACCATTTTCTGTCAGGAATCTGTTTAGTCCTGTTTACCCTTTCACATGCTGTGTAACCCTCACTGCCCTTTTTTCTCAGGAGTCAGTCTAATCCTGTTGACCCCTACTCAGGCTGTGTTACCCTCAGTACCACTCTCCCTCAGTAATATGTCTAGTCCTGTTTACCCTACTCATTCTGTGTAACCCACATCCCATTTTCTCGGAATCAGTCTAGTCGTGTTTACCTCTACTCATGCTATGTAACCCTCAGTCCCACTCTTACTCAGGAATCAGTCTAGTCCTTTTTACCCACCTTACTGTATAACCCTCAGTGCCAGTCTCCTCATGAATCTGTCTAGTCCTGATTTACCCACTCATGCTGTGTATGCCTCAGTGCCATTTTTCCGCCAGGAATCAGTTTAGTCCTGTTTACCCCTGCATGCTGTGAAACCCTCAGTCCCACTGTCCCTCAGGGAATCAGTCTAGTCCTGTTTACCTCTACTCATGCTGTAACCCTCAGTCCCGGTCTCCCTCAGGAATCTGTCTAGTCGTTATTAGCCTTACTCATTCTGTGAATCCTCAATCCCATTTTCCCTCAGGAATCAGTCTAGTCCTATTTTACCCCACTCATGCTGTGTAACCATCAGTGCCATTTCTCTGAGGAATCAGTCTAGTCCTGTTTACACCTACTCATGCTGTGTTACCCTCAGTCCCACTCTTCTTCACGAATCTGTCTAGTCCAGTTTACCCCACTCATTCTGTGTAACCCTCAGTCCCATTTCCCTCAGGAATCAGTCAAGTCATGAATTCCTGCTTATGCTTGTAATAGTCAGTGCCATTTTCTGTCAGAAATCAGTCTAGTTCTGTTTACCTCACTCAAGTGTAACCCTCAGTCCCACTCTCCTCAGGAATCTGTCTAGTCCTGTTTACCCTACTCCTTCTGTGTAACACTGAATTCCATTTTGCCACAGGAATCAGTCTAGTCCTGTTTACCTCTACTCATGCTGTGAAGGCTTCGTCCCTCTCCCTCAGGAATCAGTCTAGTACTGTTAAGTCCTACTCATTCTGTATAACCCTCAGTGCCAGTCTGCCTCATGAATCTGGTAGTCCTGATTTACCCCACTCATACTGTGTAACTCAGTTGCATTTTAGGTCAGGAATCAGTTTAGTCCTGTTTACCACTACTCATGCTGTAACCCTCAGTCCCCCCCTCAGGAATCAGTCTTGACCTGTTTACGCCTACTCATTCTGTTTAACCCTCAGTCCCAGTGTCCCTCAGGAATCTGTCTAGTCCTGATTTCTCCCACTCATGCTGTGTGACCTCAGTCCCTCTCCCTTAGGAATCTATTTAGTGCTGTTTACCCTACTCATGCTGTGTAACCCTCAGTGCCCTTTTTCTCAGGAATCAGTCTAATCCTGTTACCCCACTCATGCTGTGTAACCTCAGTCCCACTCTCCCTTAGGAATCTGTTTAGTCCTGTTTAACCCTACTCATGCCGTTTAACCCTCAGTGCCCTTTCTCAGGAATCCGTCTAATGCTGTTTACCCATACTGATGCTGATTAACCCTCATTACCACTCTCCTCAGGGAATCTGTCTAGTTCTCTTTTACCCTGACTTATTCTGTGTAACTCTTAGTCCCTTTCTCTCCCATTAATCTGTTTAGTCCTATTTTACCCCACCAATGCTGTGTAACCCTATGCCATTTTCTGTCAGGAATCAGTCTAATCCTGTTTACCCCCACTCATGCTGAGAAACCCTGAGTCCCACTGTCCCTCAGATTCTGTCTAGTCCTGTTTACCCTACTCATGCTGTAACCCTCAGTCCTGCTCTCCCTCAGGAATCTGTCTAATTTTCTTTAGCCTTAGTCATTGTGTGTAACCTCAATCCCATTTTTCCTCCTGAATCTGTCTTGTCCTGTTTACCCATGCTCACGATGTGTAAACCTCACTGCCATTTTTGTCAGGAATCTGTCTAGTTCTGTTTACCCCAACTCATGTGTGTAACCCTCAGTCCTACTCTGTCTTTGAATCAGTCTAGTCCTGTTTACCCAATCTCATTCTGTATAACCTCAGTCCCTTCTACCTCAGGAATCAGGCTAGTCTATTTTTACATACTCATGCTTTGTAACCCTCGTGCCATTCTCTGTCAGGAATCAGTCTAGTCCTGTTTCCTCTACTCATGCTGCGTAACCCTCAGTCCCACTCTCCTTCAGGAATCTGGCTAGTCGTGTTTACCCCATCTCATGCTGTGTAACCCTCAGTCCCACTCTCCTTCAGTAATCTGTCTAGTCCTGTTTTCACCTACTCATGCTGTGTAACCCTCAGTCCCAGTCTCCCTCAGAAATCAGTCTAGTCCTGTTTACCCTACTCATGCTGTGTAACTGTCAGTCCCACTCTCCCTCAGGAATCGGTCTAGTCCCGTTTACCCCTACTCATTCTGTGTAAACCTCAGTCCCAGTCTCCGTCAGGAATGTGTCTAGTCCTGATTTACCCCACTCATTCTTCGTAACCCTCAGTGCCATTTTCTGTCAGGAATCAGTTTAGTCCTGTTTAGCCCTACTCATGCTGTGTAAACCTCAGTCTCACTATCCCTCTGGAATCTGTTTAGTCCTGTTACCCCTACTCATGCTGTGTAACCCTCAGTACCACTCTTCCTCAGGAATCTGTCTAGTCCTGTTTTTCCCCACTCATGCTGTGTAACCCTTAGTCCCATTTACTCTCAGGAACCTGTCTAGTCCTATTTTACCCCACTAATGCTGTGTAACCCTCAGTGCCATTTTCTGTCAGGAATCGGTCTAATCCTCTTTACACCCTACTCATGCTGTGAACGCCAGTCCACTCTCCTCAGGAATCTGTTCTAGGTCCTGTTTATCCCTCACTCATGCTGTGAACCTTTAGTCCGATTTCCCCAGAATCTGTCTAGTCATCTTCCACCTTACTCATTCTGTGTTACCCTCAATCCCATTTTCCTCAGGAATCAGTCTAGTCCTGTTTACCCATACTCATGCTGTGAAACCTTCAGTCCATCTCTCCCTCAGGAATCTGTCTAGTCCTGTTTATCCCTAATCATGCTGTGTAACCCTCAGTCCCATTTTCCCTCAGGAATCTATCTAGTCCTGTTTACCCCTACTGATTCTGTGTAACACTCAGTCCCATTTTCCCTCAGGAATCTGTCTAGTCCTGTTTACCCCTACTCATGCTCTGTAACCCTCAGTCCGGGTCTCCCTCAGGAATCTGTCTAATCTTCTTTAGTCTTACCCATTCTGTGTAACCCTCAATCCCATTTTCCCTGAAGAACCTGTCTTGTCCTGTTTTACCCCTGCTCATGATGTGTAACCCTCAGTGCTATTTTTTGTCAGGATTCAGTCATTCTTTTAACCCGAAATCAGGCTGTGTAACTCTCAGTCCTACTCCTCTCCTCAGGAATCAGTCTAGTCCAGTTTCCCCATCTCATTCTGTATAACCCACAGTCCCACTGTCCCTCAGGAATCAGTCTGGTCCTATTTTACCCCATCATGCTGTGTAACCCTCAGTGCCATTTCTTTCAGAATCAGTCTAGTCCTGTTTACCCTATTCATCCTGTTTAGCCCTCAATCCCACCTCCTTCAGGAATCTGTCCAGTCCTTTTTACCCTTACTCATGCTGTGTCACCCTCAGTCCCTCTCTCCCTCAGGAATCAGTCTAGTCCTGTTTACCCCTGCTCATTCTGTATAACCCTCAGTCCCAGTCTCCCTCATGAATCTGTCTAGTGCTGATTTACCCCACTTATGCTGTGTAACCCTCAGTGCCATTTTCTGTCTGGAATCAGTTTAGACCTGTTTACCCCTACTCCTGCTGTGTAACCCTCAGTCCCACTGTCCCTCAGGAATCTGTCTATTCCTGTTTACCCTACTCATGCTGTGTAACGCTCAGTCTCGCTCTCCCTCAGGAATCTGTCTAATTTTCTTTAGCCTTAGTCATTGTGTGTAACCTTCAATCCCATTTTCCTCCTGAATCTGTCTTGTCCTGTTTTACCCATGCTCATGATGTGTAAACCTCACTGCCATTTTTTGTCAGGAATCTGTCTAGTTCTGTTTACCCCTACTCATGCTGTGTAACCCTCAGTCCTACTCTGTCTTTTGAATCAGTCTAGTCCTGTTTACCCAATCTCATTCTGTATAACCCTCAGTCCCACTCTACCTCAGGAATCAGGCTAGTCCTATTTTACCATACTCATGCTTTGTAACCCTCAGTGCCATTCTCTGTCAGGAATCAGTCTAGTCCTGTTTACCTCTACTCATGCTGCGTAACCCTCAGTCCCACTCTCCTTCAGGAATCTGGCTAGTCGTGTTTACCCCTACTCATGCTGTGTAACCGTCAGTCCCACTCTCCTTCAGTAATCTGTCTAGTCCTGTTTACACCTACTTATGCTGTGTAACCCTCAGTCCCAATCTCCCTCAGAAATCAGTCTAGTCCTGTTTACCCCTAGTCATGCTGTCTAACCGTCAGTCCCGCTCTCCCTCAAGAATCTGTCTAGTCCTGTTTACCCATACTCATTCTGTGTAGCACTCTATCCCATTTTCCCTCAGGAATCAGTCTAGTCCTGTTTACCTCTACTCATGCTGTGTAACCCTCAGTCCCACTCTCCCTCAGGAATCGGTCTAGTCCTGTTTACCCATACTCATTCTGTTTAACCCTCAGTGCCAGTCTGCCTCATGAATCTGTCTAGTCCTGATTTACCCCACTCATGCTGTGTAACCCTCAGTGCCATTTTTGGTCAAGAATCAGTTTAGTCCTGTTTACCCCTACTCATTCTGTATAACTCTTAGTGCCCTTTTTTCTCAGGAATCTGTCTAGTCCTGTTTAACCCCTACTCATGCTGTGTAACCCTTAGTCCCATTCTCTCTCTCTCTCTCAGGAATCTGTCAAGTCCTATTTTACCCCACTAATGCTGTGTAACCCTCAGTGCCATTTTCTGTCAGGAATCAGTCTTATCCTGTTTATCCCTAGTCATGCTGTGAAGCCCTCAATCTCAGTCTAATTCAGGAATCTGTCTAGCCCTGTTTACCCCTACTCATGCTCTGTAACCCTCAATACCGCTCTTCCTCAGTAATCTGTCTAATATTCTTTAGCCTTATTCATACTGTGTTACCCTCAGTCCCAGTTTTCCTCAGGAATCTGTCTAGTCCTGTTTACCCCTACTTATTCTGTATAACCCTTTGGCTAGTCTCCCCAGGATTCTGTCTAGTCCTGTTTACTCATGCTGTGATCCCTCAGCCCCAATCTCCATCAGGAATCTGTCTAGTCCTGTTTACCCCTACTCATTCTGTATAACCCTTTGTGCCAGTCTCCCCTGGATTCTGTCTAGTCCTGTTTACCCTACTCATGCTGTGTAACCTCCCCCAATCTCCGTCAGGAATCAGTCTAGTCCTGTTTACCCTTACTCATTCTGTAACCCTCAGTCCCAGTCTCCCTGGAATCTGTCTAGTCCTGATTTTCCCGACTCATACTGTGTAACCCTCAGTGCCATTTTCTGCCAGGAATTAGTTTACTGCTGTTTACTCCAACTCATGCTCTGCAACCTTCAGTCCCACTCTTCCTCAGGAATCTGTTGTTTCTTATTTACCCCTACTCATACTGTCTAACCCTCAGTGCCATTTTTTTCTCAGGAATCAGTCTACTCCTGTTTACCCCTACTCATGCAGTGTAACCCTCCGTCCCACTCTCATTCAGGAAGCTGTCTAGTTCTGTTTTACCTCTGCAGATGCCGTGTAACCGTCAATTCCATTCTCTGCCAGGAAATAGTCTAGTGCTGTGTCACCCTACTCTTTCTGAGCAACCCTCAGTCTCATTCTCCCTCAGGAATCTGTCTAGTCCTGTTTTACTCCACACATGATGTGTTAGCCTCAGTGCCATTTTCTGTCAGAAATCAGTTTAGTTCCTGTTTACTCCTATTCATGCTGTGTAAACCTCAGTCCCACACTCTCCCTCAGGAGTTTGTCTAGTCCTATTAACCCCTACTCATGCTGTCTAACCCTCAGTGCTATTTTTTCTCAGGAATCAGTCTAATCCTGTTTACGCCTACTCATTCTGTGTAACCCTCAGTACCATTTTCCCTCAGGAATCAGTCTAGTCCTGAATTACCCCTGCTTATGCTGTGTAACTCTCAGTGCCATTTTTCTGTCAGAAATCTGTCTAGTCCTGTTTACCCTTACTCATGCTGTGTAACTCTCAGTCCCACTCTCCCTCAGGAATCAGTCTTGTGCTGTTTACCCCTACTCATTCTGTATAACCCTCAGCCCATTTTCCCTCAGGAATCAATCTAGTCCTGTATTACCCCTACTCATGCTGTGTAACCCTCAATGCCATTTTCTGTCAGAAATCAGTCTAGTCCTGTTTACCCTTACTCATGCTGTGTAACTCTCAGTCCCACTCTCCCTCAGGAATCGGTCTAGTCCTGTTTACCCCTGCTCATTCTGTATAACACTCAATCCCATTTTCCCTCAGGAATCTGTCTAGTCCTGTTTTACCCTTACTCATGCTGTGTAACCCTTAGTCCCAGTCTCTCTCTCAGGACTCTGTCAAGTCCTCTTTTACCCCACTAATGCTGTGTAACCCTCAGTGCCATTTTCTGTCAGGAATCAGTCTAATCCTGTTTACCCTAGTCATGCTGAAGCCCTCAGTCCACTCTAACTCAGGAATCTGTCTAGTCCTGTTTACCCCTACTCTTGCTCTGTAACCTCAATCCCGCTCTTCCTCAGTAGTCTGTCTAATCTTCTTTAGCCTTATTCATTCTGTGTAAACCGTCAGTCCCAGTTTCCCTCAGTAATCAGTCTAGTCCTGTATTACCCCTGCTCATGCTGTGCAACCCTCAGTCCCACTCTCCCCCAGGATTCTGTCTAGTTCTGTTTACCCTTGCTCATGCTGTGTAACCGACAGTGCCCTTTTTTCTCAGGAATCAGTCTAAACCTGTTTACCCCTACTCATGCTGTGTAACCCCCAGTACCACTCTCCCTCAGGAATCTGTCTAGTCCTCTTTTACCCATACTCATGCTGTGTAACCCATAGTCCCATTCTGTCTCCTTAATCTGTCTAGTCCTATTTTACCCCACTAATGCTGTGTAACCTCAGTACCATTTCTGTCAGGAATCAGTCTAATCCTGTTTACCCCTAGTCATGCTGTGAACTCCTCAATCCAACTCTAACTCAGGAATCTGTCTAGTCCTGTTTACCCCTACTTATTCTGTATAACCCTCAGTCCCAGTCTCTCTCTGGTATCTGTCTAGTCCTGATTTACCCCACTGATGCTGTGTTACCCTCCGTCCCATTTTCTTTCAGGAACCAGTTTAGTCCTGTTTACCCCTGCTCATGCTGTGCAACCCTCAGTCCCAATCTCCCTCAGGAATCTTTCTAGTCCTGTTTACCCCTCCTACTCATTCTGTATAACCCTCTGTGCCAGTCTCCCCCAGGATTCTGTCTAGTCCTGTTTACCCCAACTCAAGCTGTGTAACCCTCAGTCCAAATCTCCCTCAGGAATCAGTTTAGTCCTGTTTACCCCTACTCGTTCTGCATAACCCTCAGTCCCAGTCTCCCTCGGGAATCTGTCTAGTCCTGATTCACCTGACTCATACTGTGTAACCCCTCAGTGCCATTTTCTGCCAGGAATTAGTTTACTGCTGTTTACTCCAACTCATGCTCTGTAACCTTCAGTCCCACTCTCCCTCAGGAATCTGTCGTTTCCTATTTACCCCTACTCATACTCTCTAACCCTCAGTGCCATTTTACTCAGGAATCAGTCTACTCCTGTTTACCCCTACTCATGCAGTGTAACCCTCAGTCCCACTCTCATTCAGGAATCTGTCTAGTCCTGTTTTACCCCTTCTCATGCTGTGCAACTCTTGTCTGTCAGAAATCTGTTTAGTTCTGTTTTACCACTGCGGATGCCGTGCAACCATTAATGCCATTCTCTGCCAGGAAATGGTCTAGTGCTGTGTCACCCTCTTTCTGTACAACCCTCAGTCTCAGTCTCCCTCAGGAATCTGTCTAGTCCTGTTTTACTCCACTTATGATGTGTTACCCTCAGTGCCATTTTCTGTCAGGAATCAATTTAGTTCCTGTTTACCTCTACTCATGCTGTGTAACCCTCAGTCCCACTCACCCTCAGGAATCAGTCTAGTCCTGATTACCCCTACTCATTCTGTATAATCCACAATGCCAGTCTGCCTCATGAATCTGTGTAGCCCTGATTTACCCCTCTCATGCTGTGTAACCCTCAGTGCCATTTTCGGTCAGAAATCAGTTTAGTCCTATTTACCCCTACTCATGCTGTGTAACCCTCAGTC
Organism: Neoceratodus forsteri; assembly: GCA_016271365.2. Taxonomy (NCBI): domain Eukaryota; kingdom Metazoa; phylum Chordata; order Ceratodontiformes; family Ceratodontidae; genus Neoceratodus; species Neoceratodus forsteri. The sequence continues at coordinate 315,664,749 of CM028129.1, read as the reverse complement.
CTAGTCTCCCTCAGGAATCAGTGTAGTCCTGTTTACCCCTACTCATTCTGTATATCCCTCAGGCCCAGTCTCTCTCAGGTATCTGTCTAGTCCTTATTTACCCCACTCATGCTGTGCAACCCTCCGTGCCATTTTCTGTCAGGAACCAGTTTAGTCCTATTTACCCCTACTCATGCTGTGTAACCCTCAGTCCCACTCTCCCTCAGGAATCTGTTTAGTCCTGTTTACCCCTACTCATGCTGTGTAGCCGTCACTGCCCTTTTTTCTCAGGAATAAGTGTAAACCTGTTTACCCCTACTCATGCTGTGTAACACTTAGTACCACTGTCCCTCAGGAATCTGTCTAGTCCTCTTTTACCCATACTCATGCTGTGTAATCCTTAATCCAATTCTCTCTCATTAATCTGTGTAGTCCTAATTTACACCTAAACTAATGCTGTGTAACCCTCACTGCCATTTTCTGTCAGGAATCAGTCTAATCCTGTTTAGTCCTACTCATGCTGTGAAACCCTCAGTCCCACTCTCCTCAGGAATCTGTCTAGTCCTGTTTACCCTACTCATGCTGCGTAACCCTCAGTCCCGCTCTCCCTCAGGAACTATCTAATTTTCTTTTAGCCTTACTCATTCTGTGTAAGCCTCAATCCCATTTTCCTCAGGAATCTATCTGTCCTGTTTTACCTCCTGCTGATTTTGTGTAACCCTCGATGCCATTTTTGTCAGGAATCAGTCTAGTTCTGTTTACCACTACTCATGCTGTGTAACCTCAGTCCCACTCACCTGAGGGAATCAGTCTAGTCCTATTTTACCCCTACTCATGCTGTGTAACCCTCCAGTGCCATTTGCAGTCAGGAGATCAGTCTAGACCTGTTTACCCCTACTATGCTGTGTAACCCTCAGTCCCACTCTCCCTCAGGAATCTCTCCAGTCCTGTTTACCCTACTTATGCTGTTAAAACCTCTGTCCCACTCTCCCTCAGGAATCTGTGTAGTCCCCTTTACCCTTACTCATGCTGTGTTACCCTCAGTCCCACTCTTCTTCACGAATCTGTCTAGTCCAGTTTACCCCTACTCATTCTGTGTAACCCTCAGTCCAATTTTCCCTCAGGAATCAGTCAAGTCATGAATTACCCCTGCTTATGCTGTGTAATAGTCAGTTCCATTTTCTGTCAGAAATCAGTCTAGTTCTGTTTACCTCTACTCAAGCTGTGTAACCCTCAGTCCCACTCTCCCTCAGGAATTTGTCTAGTCCTGTTTACCCCTACTCCTTCTGTGTAACCCTGAATTCCATTTTCCCACAGGAATCAGTCTAGTCCTGTTTACCTCTACTCATGCTGTGAAAGCCTTCGCCCACTCTCCCTCAGGAATCAGTCTAGTACTGTTAAGTCCTACTCATTCTGTATAACCCTCAGTGCCAGTCTGCCTCTTGAATCTGTGTAGTCCTGATTTACCCCACTCATACTGTGTAACCCTCAGTTGCATTTTAGGTCAGGAATCAGTTTAGTCCTGTTTACCACTACTCATGCTGTGTAAGGCTCAGTCCCACTCTCCCTCAGTAATCTGTTTAGTCCTGTTTTCCCCTACTAATGCTGTATAACCCTCAGTGCCCTTTTTTCTCAGGAATCAGTCTAATCCTGTTTACCCCTGCTCATGCTGTGTAACCCTCAGTTCCACTATCCCTCAGGAATCTAATTTTCTTTAGCCTTATTCATTCTTTGTAACCTTCAATCCCATTTGTCCTCAGGAATCTGTCTTGTCCTGTTTTACCCCTGCTCAAGATGTGTAAACCTCACTGCCATTTTTTGTCAGGAATCAGTCTAGTTCTGTTTACCCCTACTTATGCTGTGTCACCCTCAGTACCACTCTCCCTCAGGAATCTGTCTAGTCCTGTTTTTCCCCTACTCATGGTGTGTAACCCTTAGTCCCATTCTCTCTCAAGAATCTGTCTAGTCCTACTTTACCCTACTAATGCTGTGTAAGCCTCAATGCCATTTTATGTAAGGAATCAGTCTAATCCTGTTTACCCCTACTGATGCTGTGAAATGCTCAGTCCCACTCTCCCACAGGAATCTGTCTAGTCATCTTTCACCTTAGTCATTCTGTGTAACCCTCAATCCCATTTTTCCTCAGGAATCAGTCTAGTCCTGTTTACCCCTACTCATGCTGTGAAACCTTCAGTCCCACTCTCCTTCAGGAATCTGTCTAGTCCTGTTTATCCCTATTCATGCTGTGTAACCCTCAGTCCCATTTTCTCTCAGGAATCTGTCTAGTCCTGTTTACCCCTACTCATGCAGTGAAACCCTCAGTCCCACTCTCCCTCAGGAATCTGTCCAATCCTGTTTACCCCTACTCATGCTATGTAACTGTCAGTCTCACTGTCCTCAGGAATCTGTGTAGTCCTATTTTACCCTTCTCATCTTGCAACCCTTCTCTGTAAGAAATCTGTCTAGTTCTGTTTTACCTCCTTTGATGCCGTGTAACCCTCAATGACATTCTCTGCCAGGAAATTGTCTAGTGCTGAGTCACCCTACTCTTTCTGTGTAAACCTCGTCTCATTCTTCCTGAGGAATCTGTCTAGTCCTGTTTTACTCCACTCATGCTGTGTAAGCCTCAGTCCCACTCTTCCTCAGTAATCTGTTTAGTCCTGTTTTCCCCTACTAATGCTGTGTAACCCTCAGTGCCCTTTTTTCTCAGGAATCAGTCTAATCCTGTTTACCCCTGCTCATGCTGTGTAACCTTCAGTTCCACTGTCCCTCAGGAATCTGACTAGTCCTCTTTTACCCCACTCATGCTGTGTACCCTTAGTCCCATTCTCTGTAATTAATCTGTTTAGTCCTGTTTTACCCCACTAATGCTGTGTAACCCTCAGTGCCATTTTCTGTCTGGAATCAGTCTAATCCTGTTTACCCCTACTCATGCTGTGAAACCTCAGTCCCACTCTTCCTCAGGAATCTGTCTAGTCCTGTTTACCCTATTCATGCTGTGTGGCCCTCAGTCCCGCTCTCCCTCAGGAATATGTCTAATATTCTTTTGCCTTTCTCTTTCTGAGTAACCCTCAATCCCATTTTTCCTCAGGAATCTCTCTTCTCCTGTTTTACCCCTGCTCATGATGTGTAACCCTCAGTGCCATTTTTTGTCAGGAATCAGACTAGCTCTGTTTACCCCTACTCATGGTGTGTAACCCTCAGTCCTACTCTGCCTCAGGAATCAGTCTAGTCCTGTTTACCCAATCTCATTCTGTATTACCCTCAGTCCCACACTTCCTCAGGAATCAGTCTAGTCCTATTTTACCCTACTCATGCTGTGTAACCTTCAATGCTATTTGCAGTCAGAAATCAGTCTAGTCCTGTTTACCTCTACTTATGCTGTGTAACCCTCAGTCCCACTCTTCCTCAGGAATCAGTCTAGTCTTGTTTTACGCATATTCATTCTGTGTAACCCTCAGTCCCATTTTCCCTCAGGAATCTGTCAGGTCTTGAATTAGCCCTGCTCATGCAGTGTAACCCTCAGTGGCATTTTCTGTCAGAAATCAGTCTAGTCCTGTTTACCTCTACTCATGCTGTGTAACCCTCAGTCCCACTCTCCCTCAGGAATCAGTCTAGTCTTGTTTACCCCAGTTCATTCTGTATTACCCTAAGTGCCAGTCTGCCTCATGAATATGTCTTGTCCTGATTTACCCCTCTCTTGCTGTGTAACCCTCAGTGACATTTTCTGTCAGGAATCAGTTTAGTCCTGTTTACCCCTACTCCTGCTGTGTAACCTTCAGTCCCAATCTCCCTCAGGAATCAGTTTAGTCCTGTTTACCCCTGCTCATGCTGTATAACCCTCAGTCCCAGTCTCTCTCAGGAATCTGTTTAGTCCTGATTTACCCCACTCATGCTGTGTAACCCTCAGTCGTACTCTGCCTCAGGAATCAGTCCAGTCCTGTTTACCCCATCTCATTCTGTACAATCCTCAGTCCCACTCTCCCTGAGGAATCAGTTTAGTCCAGTTTACCCTACTCATGCTGTGTAACCCTCAGTGCCCTTTTTTTCTCAGGAATCAGTCTAATCCTGTTTACCCCTACTCATGCTGTGTAACCCTCAGTACCACTCTCCCTCAGGTATCTGTCTAGTTCTCTTTTACCCCGACTTATACTGTGTAACTTTTAGTCCCTTTCTCTCCCATTAATCTGTTTAGTCCTATTTTACCCCACTAATGCTGTGTAACCCTAAGTGCCATTTTCTGTCAGGAATCAGTCTAATCCTGTTTACCCCTACTCATGCTGAGAAACCCTCAATCCCGCTCTCCCTCAGGAATCTGTCTAATATTCTTTTGCCTTTCTTCTGAGTAACCCTGAATCCCATTTTTCCTCAGGAATCTCTCTTCTCCTGTTTTACCCCTGCTCATGATGTGTAACCCTCAGTGCCATTTTTTGTCAGGAATCAGACTAGCTCTGTTTACCCCTACTCATGGTGTGTAACCCTCAGTCCTACTCTGCCTCAGGAATCAGTCTAGTCCTGTTTACCCCTACTCATTCTGTATAACCCTCAGTCCCACTTTCCCTCAGGAATCAGTCTAGTTCTATTTTACCCAACTCATGCTGTGTAACCCTCAGTGCCATTTGCTGTCAGGAGTCAGTCTAGTCCTGTTTACCCATACTCATTCTGTGTAACCCTCAGTCCCACTCTCCTTCAGGAATCTGTCTAATTTTCTTTAGCCTTAGTCATTGTGTGTAACCCTCAATTCCATTTTTCCTCCTGAATCTGTCTTGTCCTGTTTTACCCATGCTCACGATGTGTAAACCTCTCTGCCATTTTTTGTCAGGAATCTGTCTAGTTCTGTTTACCCCTACTCATGCTGTGTAACCCTCTGTCCTACTCTGTCTTTTGAATCAGTCTAGTCCTGTTTACCCAATCTCATTCTGTATAACCCTCAGTCCCACTCTACCTCAGGAATCAGGCTAGTCCTATTTTACCCTACTCATGCTTTGTAACCCTCAGTGCCATTCTCTGTCAGGAATCAGTCTAGTCCTGTTTACCTCTACTCATGCTGCATAACCCTCAGTCCCACTCTCCTTCAGGAATCTGGCTAGTCCTGTTTACCCCTACTCATGCTGTGTAACCCTCAGTCCCACTCTCCTTCAGTAATCTGTCTAGTCCTGTTTACACCTACTCATGCTGTGTAACCCTCAGTCCCAATCTCCCTCAGAAAGCAGTCTAGTCCTGTTTACCCTACTCATGCTGTGTAACTGTCAGTCCCACTTTCCCTCAGGAATCAGTCTAGTTCTGTTTACCCCTACTCATTCTGTGTAAACCTCAATCCCATTTTCCCTCACAAATCAGTCTAGTCCTGTTTACCTCTACTCATGCTGTGTAACCCTCAGTCGCACTCTCCCTCAGGAATCAGTCTTGTCCTGTTTTCCCTACTCATTCTGTATAACCCTCAGTCCCAGTCTCCCTCATGAATCTGTCTAGTGCTGATCTACCCACTTATGCTGTGTAAGCCTCAGTGCCATTTTCTGTCAGGAATCAGTTTAGTCCTGTTTACCCCTACTCCTGCTGTGTAACCCTCAGTCCCACTCTCCCTCAGGAATCTGTCTAGTTTTGTTTACCCCTACTCACGCTGTGTAACCCTCAGTGCCCCTTTTTCTCAGGAATCAGTCTAATTCTGTTTACCCCTACTCATGCTGTGTAACTCTTAGTACCACTCTCCCTCAGGAATCTGTCTAGTCCTCTTTCACCCCACTCATGCTGTGTACCCTTAGTCCCATTCTCTCTCATTAATCTGTCTAGCCCTGTTTTACCCCACTAATGCTGTGTAACCCTCAGTGCCATTTTCTGTCTGGAATCAGTCTAATCCTGACTACCCCTACTCATGCTGTGAAACCCTCAGTCCCACTCTTCCTCAAGAATCTGTCTAGTCCTTTTTACCCCTACTCTTGCTGTGTAACCCTCAGTCCCGCTCTTCCTCAGGAATCTGTCTAATATTCTTTTGCCTTTCTCTTTCTGAGTAACCCTCATTCCCATTTTTCCTCAGGAGTCTGTCTTGTCCTGTTTTACCCCTGCTCATGATGTGTAACCCTCAGTGCCATTTTTTGTCAGGAATCAGTCTAATTCTGTTTACCTCTCCTCATGCTGTGTAACCCTCAGTCCTACTCTGCCTCAGGAATCAGTCTAGTCCTGTTTACCCTTATTCATTCTGCATAACCCTCAGTCCCAGTCTCTCTCTCTCAGGTATCTGTCTAGTCCTGATTTACCGCACTCATACTGTGTAACCCTCAGTCCTACTCTTGCTCAGGAATTTGTCCAGTCCTGTTTACCCCATCTCATTCTGTACAAACCTTGGTCCCACTCTCCCTCAGGAATCTGTTTAGTCCTATTTACCCTACTCATGCTGTGTAACCCTCAGTGCCCTTTTTTCTCAGGAATCAGTCTAATCCTGTTTACCCCTTCTCATGCTGTGTAACCCTCAGTACCACTGTCCCTCAGGAATCTGTCTAGTCCTCTTTTACCCCTACTCATACTGTGTAACTCTTAGTCCCATTCTCTCCCATTAATCTGTTTAGTCCTAGTTTACCCCACTAATGGTGTGTAACCCTAAGTGCCATTTTCTGTCAGGAATCAGTCTAATCCTGTTTACCCCTACTCATGCTGAGAAACCCTCAGTCCCACTCTCCCTCAGGTATCTGTCTAGTCCTGTTTACCCCTACTCATGCTGTGTAACCTTCAGTCCCGCTCTCCTTTAAGAATCTGTCTAATTATCTTTTGCCTTACTCATTGTGTGTAACCCTCAATCCCAGTTTTCCTCAGGAATTTGTCTTGTCCTGTTTTACCCCTGCTCATGATGTGTAACCCTCGCTGCCATTATTTGTCAGGAATCAGTCTAGTTCAGTTTACCCCTACTCATGCTGTGTAACCCTCAGTCCTACTCTGTCACTTGAACCAGTCTAGTCCTGTTTACCCAATCTCATTCTGTATAATCCTCAGTCCCACTCTACCTCAGGAATCAGGCTAGTCCTATTTTACCCAACTCATGCTGTGTAACACTCTGTGTCATTTTCTGTCAGGAATCGGTCTAGTCCTTTTTACCCCTTCTCATGCTGTGTAACCCTCAGTCCCACTCTCCTTCAGGAATCTGTCTAGTCCTGTTTACCCCTACTCATGCTGTGTAACCCTTAGTCCCACTGTCTCTCGGGATCAGTCTAGTCCTGCCTACCCCATTCATGCTGTGTAACCCTCAGTCCCATTTTCGTTCAGGAATCAGTTTAGTCCGTTTACCCCTACTCATACTGTGTAACCCTCAGTCTCAATCTCCCACAGAAATCAGTCTAGTCCTGTTTACCTCTACTCATGCTGTGTCGCCCTCAGTCCCTCTCTCCCTCAGGAATCAGTCTAGTCCTGTTTACCCCTGCTCATTCGGTATAACCCTCAGTCCCAGTCTCCCTCATGAATCTGTCTAGTGCTGATTTACCCCACTTATGCTGTGTAACCCTCAGTGCCATTTTCTGTCTGGAATCAGTTTAGACCTGTTTACCCCTACTCCTGCTGTGTAACCCTCAGTCCCAATCTCCCTCAGAAATCAGTCTAGTCCTGTTTACCATACTCATGCTGTGTAACTGTCAGTCCCTCTCTCCCTCAGGAATCTGTCTAGTCCTGTTTACCCCTACTCATTCTGTGTAAACCTCAATCCCATTTTCCCTCTCGAATCAGTCTAGTCCTGTTTACTTCTACTCATGCTGTGTAACCCTCAGTCGCACTCTCCATCAGGAATCAGTCTAGTCCTGTTTACCCCTACTCATTCTGTATAACCCTCAGTCCCAGTCTCCCTCATGAATCTGTATAGTGCTGATTTACCCCACTTATGCTGTGTAACCTCAGTGCCATTTTCTGTCAGGAATCAGTTTAGTCCTGTTTACCCCTACTCCTGCTGTGTAACCCTCAGTCCCACTCTCCCTCAGTAATCAGTTCAGTCCTGTTTTCCCCTACTAATGCTGTGTATCCCTCAGTGCCCTTTTTTCTCAGGAATCAGTCTAATCCTGTTTACCCCTACTCATGCTGTGTAACCCTCAGTTCCACTGTCCCTCAGGAATCTGACTAGTCCTCTTTTACCCCACTCATGCTGTACCCTTAGTCCCATTCTCTGTAATTAATCTGTCTAGTCCTGTTTTACCCCACTAATGCTGTGTAACCCTCAGTGCCATTTTCTGTCTGGAACCAGTCTAATCCTGTTTACCCCTACTCATGCTGTGAAACCGTCAGTTCCACTCTCCCTCAGGAATCTGTCTAATATTCTTTTGCCTTTCTCTTTCTGAGTAACCCTCAATCCCATTTTTCCTCAGGAATCTCTCTTCTCCTGTTTTACCCCTGCTCATGATTTGTAACCCTCAGTGCCATTTTTTGTCAGGAATTAGACTAGTTCTGTTTACCCCTACTCATGGTGTGTAACCCTCAGTCCTACTCTGCCTCAGGAATCAGTCAAGTCCTGTTTACCCCTACTCATTCTGTATAACCCTCAGTCCCACTTTCCCTCAGGAATCAGTCTAGTTCTATTTTACCCAGCTCATGCTGTGTAACCCTCAGTGCCATTTGCTGTCAGGAGTCAGTCTAGTCCTGTTTGCCCCTACTCATTCTGTGTAACCCTCAGTCCCACTATCCTTCAGGAATCTGTCTAGTCCTGTTTACCCCTACTCATGCTGTCTAACCCTCAATTCCATTTCCCTCAGGAATCAGTCTAGTCCTCAATTACCCCTGCTTATGCTGTGTAAGCCTCAGTGTCATTTTCTGTCAGAAATCAGTCTAGTCCTGTTTACCCCTACTCATGCTGCGTAACCCTCAGTCCCACTCTGCCTAAGAATCTGTCTAGTCCAGTTTACCCCTACTCCTTCTGTGTAACCCTCAGTCCCATTTTCCCTCAGAAATCTGTCTTGTCCAGTTTATCCCAACTCATGCTGTGTAACCCTCAGTTCCACTGTCCCTCAGGAATCTGACTAGTCCTCTTTTACCCCACTCATGCTGTGTACCCTTTGTCCCATTCTCTGTAATTAATCTGTCTAGTCCTGTTTTACCCCACTAATGCTGTGTAACCCTCAGTGCCATTTCTGTCTGGAACCAGTCTAATCCTGTTTACCCTACTCATGCTGTGAAACCGTCCAGTTCCACTCTCCCTCAGGAATCTGTCTACTATTCTTTGCCTTTCTCTTCTGAGTAACCTCAATCCATTTTTCCTCAGGAATCTCTCTCCTGTTTTATCCCTGCTCATGATGTGTAACCCTCAGTGCCATTTTTTGTCAGGAATTAGACTAGTTCTGTTTACCCCTACTCATGGTGTGTAACCCTCAGTCCTACTCTGCCTCAGGAATCAGTCAAGTCCTGTTTACCCCAACTCATTCTGTATAACCCTGAGTCCCACTTTCCCTCAGGAATCAGTCTAGTTCTATTTTACCCAGCTCATGCTGTGTAACCATCAGTGCCATTTGCTATCAGGAGTCAGTCTAGTCCTGTTTACCCCCTACTCATTCTGTGTAACCCTCAGTCCCACTATCCTTCAGGAATCTGTCTAGTCCTGTTTTACCCGACTAATGCTTTGAAACCCTCAGTCCTCCCCTCCCTCAGGAATCTGTCTAGTCCTGTTTACCCCTACTCATGCTGTCTAACCCTCAATTCCATTTCCCTCAGGAATCAGTCTAGTCCTCAATTACCCCTGCTTATGCTGTGTAAGCCTCAGTGCCATTTTCTGTCAGAAATCAGTCTAGTCCTGTTTACCCCTACTCATGCTGCGTAACCCTCAGTCCCACTCTACCTAAGAATCTGTCTAGTCCAGTTTACCCCTACTCCTTCTGTGTAACCCTCAGTCCCATTTTCCCCTCAGAAATCTGTCTTGTCCAGTTTATCCCTACTCATGCTGTGAAACCCTCAGTCCCACTCTCCCTCAGAGATCAGTCTTGTCCTGTTTACCCCATCTCATTCTTTATAACCCACAGTCCCACTGTCCCTCAGGAATCAGCCTAGTCCTATTTTACCCCACTCATGCTGTGTAACGCTGAATGCCATTTTCTGTCAGAAATCAGTCTAGTCCTGTTTACCTCTACTCATGCTGTGTAACCTTCAGTCCAACTCACCCTCAGAGTCAGTCTAGTCCTGTTTACCCACTCATCTTCTGTACAACCCTCAGTGCCAGTCTGCCTCATGAAACGTGTAGTCCTGATTTTCCCTCTCATGCTGTGTAACCCTTAGTGCCATTTTCAGTCAGGAATCAGTCTAGTCCTGCTTTACTCCTACTCACCTGTATTACTAACAGTCCCAGTCTCCTTCATGAATCTGTCTAGCTGATTTAATTCCACTTATGCTATTTAAACCCCAGTGCCATTTTCTGTCAGGAATCAGTTTAGTCCAGTTTTCCCACTCCTGCTGTGTAACCCCAGTCCCACTCTCCTCAGTAATCTGTTTAGTCCTGTTTACCCCTACTCATGCTGTGTAACCCTCAGTGCCCTTTTTCTCAGGAATCAGTGTAATCCTGTTTACCCCTACTCATGCTGAGTAACCCTCAGTACCACTCTCCCTCAGGAATCTGTCTAGTCCTCTTTACCCCACTCATGCTATGTGCCCTTAGTCCTTTCTCTCTCATTAATCTGTCTAGTCCTGTTTACCCCACTAATGCTTTGAAACCCTCAGTCCTCCCCTCCCTCAGGAATCTGTCTAGTCCTGTTTACCCCTACTCACTGTGTAACCCTGAGTCCCACTTTCCCTCTGGAATCTCTCTAGTCCTGTTTACCCCTACTCTTTCTGTGTAACCCTCACTCCCATTCTCCCTCAGGAATCAGTCTAGTTCTGTTTACCTCTACTCATGCTGTGTAACTCTAAGTCCCACTCTCCCTCAGGAACAGTCTAGTCCTGTTTACCCCTACTCATTCTGTGTTACCCTCAATCCCATTCTCCCTGAGGAATCAGTCTAGTTCTGTTTACCTCTACTCATGCTGTGTAACTCTAAGTCCCACTCTCCCTCAGGAACAGTCTAGTCCTGTTTACACCAACTCATTCTGTATAACCCTCTGTGCCAGTCTCCCTCAGGAATCTGTCTAGTCCTGTTTTACTCCACTCATGCTGTGTAACCCTCAGTGCCATTTTCCGTCAGGAATATGTCTAGTCCTGATTTGCTCCACTCATGCTGTGTAACGCTCAGTGCCATTTTTGACCAGGAATTAGTTTAGTCCTGTTTACCCCCACTCATTCTGTATAACCCTCAGTCCCACTCTCCCTCGGTAATCTGTTTAGTCCTGTTTACCCCTACTCATGCTGTGTAACCCTGAGTGCCCCTTTTTCTCAGGAATCAGTCTAATCCTGTTTACCCCTACTCATGCTGTGTAACCCTCAGTTCCACTGTCCCTCAGGAATCTGACTAGTCCTCTTTTACCCCACTCATGCTGTGTACCCTTAGTCCCATTCTCTGTAATTAATCTGTCTAGTCCTGTTTTACCCCACTAATGCTGTGTAACCCTCAGTGCCATTTTCTGTCTGGAACCAGTCTAATCCTGTTTACCCCTACTCATGCTGTGAAACCGTCAGTCCCACTCTTCCTCAGGAATCTGTCTAATCTTGTTTACCCCTACTCATGATGTGTAGCCCTCAGTTCCGCTCTCCCTCAGGAATCTGTCTAATATTCTTGCTCTTTCTGAGTAACCCTCAATCCCATTTTTCCTCAGGAATCTCTTCTCTCCTGTTTTACCCTGCTCATGATGTGTAACCCTCAGTGCCATTTTGTCAGGAATTAGACCAGTTCTGTTTACCCCTACTCATGGTGTGTAACCCTCAGTCCTACTCTGCCTCAGGAATCAGTCAAGTCCTGTTTACCCCTACTCATTCTGTATAACCCTCAGTCCCACTTTCCCTCAGGAATCAGTCTAGTTCTATTTTACCCAGCTCATGCTGTGTAACCCTCAGTGCCATTTGCTGTCAGGAGTCAGTCTAGTCCTGTTTACCCCTACTCATTCTGTGTAACCCTCAGTCCCACTATCCTTCAGGAATCTGTCTAGTCCTGTTTACCCCTACTCATGCTGTCTAACCCTCAATTCCATTTCCCTCAGGAATCAGTCTAATCCTCAACTACCCCTGCTTATGCTGTGTAAGCCTCAGTGCCATTTTCTGTCAGAAATCAGTCTAGTCCTGTTTACCCCTACTCATGCTGCGTAACCCTCAGTCCCACTCTACCTAAGAATCTGTCTAGTCCAGTTTACCCCTACTCCTTCTGTGTAACCCTCAGTCCCACTTTCCCTCAGAAATCTGTCTTGTCCAGTTTATCCCTACTCATGCTGTGAAACCCTCAGTCCCTCTCCTCGAGAGATCAGTCTTGTCCTGTTTACCCCATCTCATTCTTTATAACCCACAGTCCCACTGTCCCTCAGGAATCAGCCTAGTCCTATTTTACCCCACTCATGCTGTGTAACGCTCAGTGCCATTTTCTGTCAGAAACCAGTCTAGTCCTGTTTACCTCTACTCATGCTGTGTAACCTTCAGTCCAACTCACCCTCAGGAGTCAGTCTAGTCCTGTTTACCCCTACTCATTCTGTACAACCCTCAGTGCCAGTCTGCCTCATGAAACTGTGTAGTCCTGATTTTCCCTCTCATGCTGTGTAACCCTCAGTGCCATTTTCAGTCAGGAATCAGTCTAGTCCTGTTTACACCTACCTCCTGTATTATCAACAGTCCCAGTCTCCTTCATGAATCTGTCTAGTGCTGATTTACCCCACTTATGCTATTTAAACCTCAGTGCCATTTTCTGTCAGGAATCAGTTTAGTCCAGTTTACCCCTACTCCTGCTGTGTAACCCTCAGTCCCACTCTCCCTCAGTAATCTGTTTAGTCCTGTTTACCCCTACTCATGCTGTGTAACCCTCAGTGCCCTTTTTTCTCAGGAATCAGTGTAATCCTGTTTACCCCTACTCATGCTGAGTAACCCTCAGTACCACTCTCCCTCAGGAATCTGTCTAGTCCTCTTTTACCCCACTCATGCTGTGTGCCCTTAGTCCCTTTCTCTCTCATTAATCTGTCTAGTCCTGTTTTACCCGACTAATGATTTGAAACCCTCAGTCCTCCCCTCCCTCAGGAATCTGTCTAGTCCTGTTTACCCCTACTCATGCTGTCTAACCCTCAATTCCATTTCCCTCAGAATCAGTCTATCCTCAATTACCCCTGCTTATACTGTGTAGCCTCAGTGCCATTTTCTGTCAGAAATCAGTCTAGTCCTGTTTCCCTACTCATGCTGCATAACCCTCAGTCCCACTCTACCTAAGAATCTGTCTAGTCCAGTTTACCCTCCTTCTGTGTAACCCTCAGTCCCATTTTCCTCAGAAATCTGTCTTGTCCAGTTTATCCCTACTCATGCTGTGAAACCTCAGACCCACTCTCCCTCAGAGATCAGTCTTGTCCTGTTTACCCCATCTCATTCTTTATAACCCACAGTCCCACTGTCCCTCAGGAATCAGCCTAGTCCTATTTTACCCCTCATGCTGTGTAACGCCAGTGCCATTTTCTGTCAGAAATCAGTCTAGTCCTGTTTACCTCTACTCATGCTGTGTAACCTGGTCAACTCACCCTCAGGAGTCAGTCTAGTCCTGTTTACCCCCTACTCATTCTGTACAACCCTCAGTGCCAGTCTGCCTCATGAAACTGTGTAGTCCTGATTTTCCCTCTCATGCTGTGTAACCCTTAGTGCCATTTTCAGTCAGGAATCAGTCTAGTCCTGTTTACTCCTACTCACTCTGTATTATCAACAGTCCCAGTCTCCTTCATGAATCTGTCTAGTGCTGATTTACCCCACTTATGCTATTTAAACCTCAGTGCCATTTTCTGTCAGGAATCAGTTTAGTCCAGTTTACCCCTACTCCTGCTGTGTAACCCTCAGTCCCACTCTCCCTCAGTAATCTGTTTAGTCCTGTTTACCCCTACTCATGCTGTGTAACCCTCAGTGCCCTTTTTTCTCAGGAATCAGTGTAATCCTGTTTACCCCTACTCATGCTGAGTAACCCTCAGTACCACTCTCCCTCAGGAATCTGTCTAGTCCTCTTTTACCCCACTCATGCTGTGTGCCCTTAGTCCCTTTCTCTCTCATTAATCTGTCTAGTCCTGTTTTACCCCACTAATGCTTTGAAACCCTCAGTCCTCCCCTCCCTCAGGAATCTGTCTAGTCCTGTTTACCCCTACTCATGCTGTCTAACCCTCAATTCCATTTCCCTCAGGAATCAGTCTAGTCCTCAATTACCCCTGCTTATGCTGTGTAAGCCTCAGTGCCATTTTCTGTCAGAAATCAGTCTAGTCCTGTTTACCCCTACTCATGCTTCATAACCCTCAGTCCCACTCTACCTAAGAATCTGTCTAGTCCAGTTTACCCCTTCTCCTTCTGTGTAACCCTCAGTCCCATTTTCCCTCAGAAATCTGTCTTGTCCAGTTTATCCCTACTCATGCTGTGAAACCCTCAGACCCACTCTCCCTCAGAGATCAGTCTTGTCCTGTTTACCCCATCTCATTCTTTATAACCCACTGTCCCACTGTCCCTCAGGAATCAGCCTAGTCCTATTTTACCCCCTCATGCTGTGTAACGCTCAGTGCCATTTTCTGTCAGAAATCAGTCTAGTCCTGTTTACCTCTACTCATGCTGTGTAACCTTCAGTCCAACTCACCCTCAGGAGTCAGTCTAGTCCTGTTTACCCCTACTCATTCTGTACAACCCTCAGTGCCAGTCTGCCTCATGAAACTGTGTAGTCCTGATTTTCCCTCTCATGCTGTGTAACCCTCAGTGCCATTTTCAGTCAGGAATCAGTCTAGTCCTGTTTACACCTACTCACTCTGTATTATCAACAGTCCCAGTCTCCTTCATGAATCTGTCTAGTGCTGATTTACCCCACTTATGCTATTTAAACCTCAGTGCCATTTTCTGTCAGGAATCAGTTTAGTCCAGTTTCCCCTACTCCTGCTGTGCAACCTCAGTCCCACTCTCCCTCAGTAATCTGTTTAGTCCTGTTTACCCCTACTCATGCTGTGTAACCCTCAGTGCCCTTTTTCTCAGGAATCAGTGTAATCCTGTTTGCCCTACTCATGCTGGGTAACCCCTCAGTACCACTCTCCCTCAGGAATCTGTGAGTCCTCTTTTACCCCACTCATGCTGTGTGCCTTGGTCCTTTCTCTCTCATTAATCTGTCTAGTCCTGTTTTACCCCACTAATGCTTTGAAACCCCCAGTCCTCCCCCTCCTCAGGAATCTGTCTAGTCCTGTTTACCCCACTCACTGTGTAACCCGAGTCCCACCTCCTCAGGAATCTCTCTAGTCCTGTTTACCCCTACTCTTCTGTGTAACCTCACTCCCATTCTCCTCAGGAATCAGTCTAGTTCTGTTTACCTCACTCATGCTGTGTAACTCTGAGTCCCACTCTCCTCAGGAACAGTCTAGTCCTGTTTACCCTACTCATTCTGTGTTACCTCAATCCCATTCTCCTGAGGAATCAGTCTAGTTCTGTTTACCTCTACTCATGCTGTGTAACTCTAGTCCCACTCTCCCTCAGGAACAGTCTAGTCCTGTTTACACCAACTCATTCTGTATAACCCTCAGTGCCAGTCTCCTCAGGAATCTGTCTAGTCCTGTTTACTCACTCATGCTGTGTAACCCTCAGTGCCATTTTCCGTCAGGAATATGTCTAGTCCTGATTTGCTCCTCATGCTGTGTAACGCTCAGTGCCATTTTCGACCAGGAATTAGTTTAGTCCTGTTTACCCCTACTCATTCTGTATAACCCTCAGTCCCACTCTCCCTCGGTAATCTGTTTAGTCCTGTTTACCCCTACTCATGCTGTGTAACCCTGAGTGCCCCTTTTTCTCAGGAATCTGACTAGTCCTCTTTTACCCCACTCATGCTGTGTACCCTTAGTCCCATTCTCTGTAATTAATCTGTCTAGTCCTGTTTTACCCCACTAATGCTGTGTAACCCTCAGTGCCATTTTCTGTCTGGAACCAGTCTAATCCTGTTTACCCCTACTCATGCTGTGAAACCGTCAGTCCCACTCTTCCTCAGGAATCTGTCTAATCTTGTTTACCCCTACTCATGATGTGTAGCCCTCAGTTCCGCTCTCCCTCAGGAATCTGTCTAATATTCTTTTGCCTTTCTCTTTCTGAGTAACCCTCAATCCCATTTTTTCTCAGGAATCTCTCTTCTCCTGTTTTACCCCTGCTCATGATGTGTAACCCTCAGTCCCACTTTACTTCAGGAATCTGTCTAGTCCTGTTTACCCCTACTCATGCTGTGTAACCCTCACTCCCACTGTCCCTCAGGATCAGTCTAGTCCTGTTTACCCCTGCTCATTCTGTATAACCATCAGTGACAGTCTCCCTCATGAATCTGTCTAGTCCTGATTTACTCCACTCATGCTGTGTAACCCTCAGTGCCATTTTCGGTCAGGAATCAATTCAGTCCATTTACCCCTACTCATGCTGTGTAACCCTCAGTCCCAATCTCCCACAGAAATCAGTCTAGTCCTGTTTACCCCTACTCATTCTGTGTAACCCTCAATCCCACTTTCCCTCAGAAATCAGTCTAGTCCTGTTTACCTCTACTCATGCTGTGTATCCCTCAGTCACACTCTTCCCTCAGGAATCACTCTAGTCTGGTTTACCCTTACTCATTCTGTATAAACCTCAGTGCCAGTCTCCCTCATGAATCTGTCTAGTCCTGATTTACCCCACTCATGCTGTGTAACCCTCAGTGCCATTTTCGGTCAGGAATCATTTTAGTCCTGTTTACCCCTACTCATACTGTGTAACCCTCAGTCCCAGTCTCCCTCAGGAATCATTCTAGTCCTGTTTACCCCAACTCATTCTGTATTACCCTCAGTCCTAGTCTCCCTCATGAATCTGTCTAGTGCTGATTTACCACACTTATGCTGTTTAAACCTCGGTGCCATTTTCTGTCAGGAATCTGTTTAGTCCTGTTTACCCCTAGTCATGCTGAGTAACCCTCAGTACAACTCTCCCTCAGGAATTTGTCTAGTCCTCTTTTACCCCACTAATGCTATGTAACCCGCAGTGCCATTTTATGTCTGGAATCTGTCTAGTCCTGTTTACCCCTACTCATGCTGTCTAACCCTCACTCCCATTTCCCTCAGGAATCAGTCCAGTCCTCAATTACCCCTGCTTATGCTGTGTAACCCTCAGTGCCATTTTCTGTCAGAAATCAGTCTAATCCTGTTTATCTCTACTCATGCTGTGTAACCGTCAGTCCCACTCTCCCTAAGAATCTGTCTAGTGCTGTTGACCCCTTCTCAGGCTGTGTAACCCTCAGTCTCACTGTCCCGCATGAATCTGTCTAGTCCTGTTTACCCCTACTCATGCTGTGTAACCCTACTCTTTCTGTGTAACCCTCAGTCTCATTCTGCCTCAGGAATCTGTCTAGTCCTGTTTTAGTCCACTCGTGCTGTGTAACACTCAGTGCCATTTTTTCTCTGGAATCATTCTAATCCTGTTTACCCCTTCTCATGCTGTGTAACCCTCAGTCTCACTGTCCCTCAGGAATCTGTGTAGTCCTCTTTTACCCCTTCTCATGCTGTGCAACCCTTCTCTGTCAGAAATCTGTCTAGTTCTGTTTTACCCCTGCTGATGCTGTGTAACCCTCAATGACATTCTCTACCAGGAAATTGTCTAGTGCTGTGTCACCCCTACTCTTTCTGTGTAACCCTCAGTCTCATTCTTCCTGAGGAATCTGTCTATTCCTGTTTAACTCCACTCATGCTGTGTTAGCCTCAGTCCCACTCGCCCTCAGGAAGCAGTCTTGTCCTGTTTACACCTACTCATTCTGTGTAACCCTCAGTCCCATTTTCCCTCAGGAATCAGTCTAGTCCTATTTTACCCCTTCTCTATCTGTGTAATGCTGAGTCCCATTCTCCCTCATGAATCTATCTAGTCCTGTTTTCGCCTGCTCATCTGTGTAACCCTCAGTGTCATTTTCTGTTAGGAATCAATCTAGTCCTGTTTACCCCTACTCATGCTGTGTAACCCTCAGTCCCACTATCCTTCAGGAATCAGTCTAGTCCTGTTTACCCCTACTCATGCTGAGTAGCCTTCAGTCCCTCTCTCCCTCAGGAATCTGTCTAGTGCTTTTTACCCCGTCTCATGCTGTGTAACCCTCAGTCCCACTCTCCCTTAGGAATCTGTCTAGTCCTGTTTTACACCTACTCATGCTTTATAACCCTTAGTCCCATTCTGTCTCAGGAACCTGTCTAATCCTATTTTACTCCACTAATGCTGTGTAACCCTCAGTGCCATTTTCTGTCAGGAATCAGTCTAATCCTGTTTACCCTACTCATTCTGTGTAACCCTCAGTCCCACCTCCCTCAGTAATCTCTCTAGTCCTGTTTACCCTTCTCATTCTGTGTAATCCTCCTCCCATTCTCCATCTGGAATCAGTCCTAGTTCTGTTTACCTCTAATCATTCTGTGTAACTCTAGGTCCCTCTCCCTCAGGATCAGTCTAGTCCTGTTTCCCCTACTCATTCTGTATAACCCTCAGTGCCAGTCTCCTCAGGACTCTGTCTAGTCCTGATTACCCCACCCATGCTGTAACCCCAGTGCCATTCTCTGCCAGGAAATTGTCTAGTGCTGTGTCACCCCTACTCTTTCTGTGTAACCCTCAGTCTCATTCTCCGTCAGGAATCTGTCTAGTCCTGTTTTACTCCACTCATGCTGTGTAACGCTCAGTGCCATTTTAGACCAGAATTAGTTTAGTCCTGTTTACCCTACTCATTCTGTATAACCCTCAGTCCCACTCTCCCTCGCTAATCTGTTTAGTCCTGTTTACCGTACTCGTGCTGTGTAACCTAGAGTAACCCTTTTTCTCAGAAATCTGTCTAATCCTGTTTACTCCTACTCATGCTGTGTAACCCTCAGTACCACTCTCCTCAGGGATCTGTCTAGTCCTCTTTACCACACTCATGTTGTGTGCCCAGTCCCATTCTCTTATTAATCTGTCCTGTCCTGTTTACCCCACCACGTTTTGCAACCCTCAGTGCCATTTTCTGTCTGAATCAGTCTAATCCTGTTTACCCCTACTCATGCTATGAAACCCTGAGTCCCACTCTTCCTCAGGAATCTGTCCAGTCCTGTTTACCTCTACTCATGCTGTGTAACCCCAGTCCTGCTCTTCCTCAGGAATCTGTCTAATATTCTTTGCCTTTCTCATTCTGAGTAACCCTTAATCCCATTTTCCTCTGGAATCTGTCTTGTCCTATTTTACTCCTGTTCATGATGTGTAACCCTCAGTGCCATTTTGTCGGAATCAGTCAGTTCTGTTCCCTACTCATGCTGCTTAACCCTCAGTCCTAATCTGCCTGAGGAATCAGTCTAGTACTGTTTACCCCTACTCATGCTGTGTAACCCCCAGTCCCACTCACCTTCAGGAATCTGTCTAGTCCTGTTTACCCCTACTCATGCTGTCTAACCCTCAGTCCCATTTCCCTCAGGAATCAGTCTCGTCCTCAATTACCCCTACTCATTCTGTGTAACCCTCAGTCCCGTTTTCCCTCAGGTATCTGTCTAGTCCTTTTTACCCCTACTCATGGTGTGAAACCCTCAGTCCCACTTTCCTCAGGAATCAGTCTAGTCCTGTTTACCTCTCATGCTGTGTAACCCTCAGTCACACTCTCCCTCAGGAATCAGTCTAGTCTGGTTTCCCCTACTCATTGTGTATAACCCCAGTGCCAGTCTGCCTCATGAATCTGTCTAGTCCTGATTTGCCCCACTCATGCTGTGTAATCCTTAGTGCCATTTTCGTCAGGAATCAGTTTAGTCCTGTTTACCCTACTCATGCTGTGTAACCCTCAGTCCCAGTCTCCTCAGGAATCATTCTAGTCCTGTTTACCCCTACTCATTCTGTAACCCTCAGTCCCAGTCTCCTCAGGAATCAGACTAGTCCTATTTTACCCCTTCTCTATCTGTGTAGGCTGTGTCCCATTCTCCTCATGAATCTATCTAGTCCTGTTTTACCCTGCTCATGTGTGTAACCCTCAGTGTCATTTTCTGTTAGGAATCAGTCTAGTCCTGTTTACCCTACACATGCTGTGTAACCCTCAGTCCCATCATCCTTCAGGAATCAGTCTAATCCTCCTTTACCCCATCATGCTGTGTAACTCTCAGTCTCACTGTCCATCAGTAATCTGTCTAGTCCTGTTTATCCCCTACTCATGCTGTGTAGCCTCAGTGCCATTTTTTCAGGAATCAGTCTAGTTCTGTTTCCCCTACTCGTTACCTGTATATCCCTCAAGTGCCATTTTCTGTCAGGAATCAGTCTAGTCCTGTTTACCCACTCATGCTGTGAACCTCAGTCTCCCCACTCCCTCAGGATCCTGTCTAGTCCTGTTTACCTCATGCTGTGTAACCCTCAGTACCACTCTCCCTCAGTAATCTGTCTAGTGCTGTTTTACCCCTACTCATGCTGTGTAAACCTTGGTCCCATTCTGTCTCAGGAACCTGTCTAGTCCTATTTTACCCCACTAATGCTGTGTAACCCTCAGTGCCATTTTCTGTCAGGAATCAGTCTAATCCTGTTCAACCCTACTCATGCTCGTAACCCTCAGTCCCACTGTCCCTCAGGAATCTCTCTCATCCTGTTTACCCTCTACTCATTCTGTGTAACCTCACTCCCATTCTCCTTAGGATCAGTCTCAGTCCTGTTTACCCTACTCATTCTGTATAACCCTCAGTGTCAGTCTCCCTCAGGATTCTGTCTAGTCCTGAGTTACCCCACTCATGCTGTGTAACCCTCAGTGCCATTCTCTGCCAGGAAATTGTCTAGTGCTGTGTCACCTCTACTCTTTCTGTGCAACCTCAGTCTCATTCTCCTCAGGAATCTGTCTAGTCCTGTTTTACTCCACTCATGCTGTGTAACCCTCAGTGCCATTTTCTGTCAGGAATATGTCTAGTCCTGATTTGCTCCACTCATGCTGTGTAACGCTCCAGTGCCATTTTGGCCAGGAATTAGTTTAGTCCTGTTTATTCCTACTCATTCTGTATAACCCTCAGTCCCTCTCCTCCTGTAATCTATTTAGTCCTGTTTACCCCCTACTCATGCTGTGTAACCCTAGGTGCCCTTTTCTCAGGAATCAGTTTAATCCTGTTTACCCCTACTCACTGTATAACCCTCAGAACCACTCTCCTCAGGAATCTGTCTAGTCCTCTTTTACCCCACTCATGCTGTGCCCTTAGTCCCATTCTCTCTTATTAATCTGTCTAGTCCTGTTTTCCCAACTAATGCTGTCCATCCCTCAGTGCTCATTTTCTGTCTGGAATCAGTCTAATCCTGTTTACCCTTACTCATGCCGTGAAAACCATCAGTCCACTCTTTTCAGAATCTGTCTAGTCCTGTTACCCCTACTCATGCTGTCCTAACCTCACTCTCATTTCCCTCAGGAATCAGTCTAGTCCTCAATTACCCCTGCTTATGCTGTGTAACCCTCAGTGCCATTTTGTGTCAGAAATCAGTCTAATCCTGTTTACCTCTGCTCATGCTGTGTAACCCTCAGTCCCACTCTTTCTCAGGAATCTGTCTAGTCCTGTTTACCCCTACTCATACTGTGTAACCCTCAGTCCCGCTTATCCTCAGGAATCTGTCTAATATTCTTTTGCCTTTCTCATTCTGAGTAACCCTCAATCCCATTTTTCCTCTGGAATCTTTCTTGTCCTGTTTACCCTGCTGATGATGTGTAATCCTCAAGTGCCTTTTTTGTCAGGAATCAGTCTAGTTCTGCTTACCCCTACTCATTCTGTATAACCCTCAGTCCCACATTCCCTCAGGAATCAGTCTAGTTCTGTTTTACCCAACTCATGCTGTGTTACCCTCAGTGCCATTTGCTGTCAGGAATCAGTCTAGTCCTGTTTACCCCTACTCATGCTGTATAACCCTCAGTCCCACTCTCCTTCAGGAATCTGTCTAGTCCTGTTTACCCCTACTTCTGCTGTCTAACGCTCAGTCCCATTTCCCTCAGGAATTAGTCTTGTCCTTGATTACCTCTGCTTATGCTGTGTAACCCTCAGTGCCATTTTCTGTCAGAAATCAGTGTAGTCCTGTTTACCTCTACTCATGCTGTGTAACCCTCAGTCCCACTCTCCCTCAGTAATCTCTCTAGTCCTGTTTACCCCTTCTCATTCTGTGTAATCCTCACTCCCATTCTTCATCTGGAATCAGTCTAGTTCTGTTTACCTAATCATTCTGTGTAACTCTAAGTCCCACTCCCTCAGGATCAGTCTAGTCCTGTTTCCCCCTACTCATTCTGTATAACCCTCAGTGCCAGTCTCCCTCAGGACTCTGTCTAGTCCTGAATTACCCCACCCATGCTGTGTAACCCTCAGTGCCATTCTCTGCCAGGAAATTGTCTAGTGCTGTGTCACCCCTACTCTTTCTGTGTAACCCTCAGTCTCATTCTCCGTCAGGAATCTGTCTAGTCCTGTTTTACTCCACTCATGCTGTGTAACGCTCAGTGCCATTTTCGGCCAGGAATTAGTTTAGTCCTGTTTACCCCTACTCATTCTGTATAACCCTCAGTCCCACTCTCCCTCGCTAATCTGTTTAGTCCTGTTTACCCGTACTCGTGCTGTGTAACCCTGAGTACCCCTTTTTTCTCAGGAATCTGTCTAATCCTGTTTACCCCTACTCATGCTGTGTAACCCTCAGTACCACTCTCCCTCAGGAATCTGTCTAGTCCTCTTTTACCACACTCATGTTGTGTGCCCTTAGTCCCATTCTCTCTTATTAATCTGTCCTGTCCTGTTTTACCCCACTAATGCTTTGCAACCCTCAGTGCCATTTTCTGTCTGGAATCAGTCTAATCCTGTTTACCCCTACTCATGCTGTGAAACCCTGAGTCCCACTCTTCCTCAGGAATCTGTCTAGTCCTGTTTACCTCTACTCATGCTGTGTAACCCTCAGTCCTGCTCTTCCTCAGGAATCTGTCTAATATTCTTTTGCCTTTCTCATTCTGAGTAACCCTTAATCCATTTTCCTCTGAATCTGTCTTGTCCTGTTTTACTCCTGCTCATGATGTGTAACCCTCAGTGCCATTTTTGTCAGGAATCAGTCTAGTTCTGTTTACCCCTACTCATGCTGCTTAACCCTCAGTCCTACTCTGCCTGAGGAATCAGTCTAGTACTGTTTACCCCTACTCATGCTGTGTAACCCCCAGTCCCACTCTCCTTCAGGAATCTGTCCAGTCCTGTTTACCCCTACTCATACTGTCTAACCCTCAGTCCCATTTCCCTCAGGAATCAGTCTCGTCCTCAATTACCCCTGCTTATGCTGTGTAACCCTCAGTGCCATTTTCTGTCAGAAATCAGTCTAGTCCTGTTTACCTCTAGTCATGCTGTGTAACCTCAGTCCCACTCTCCTAAGAATCTGTCTAGTGCTGTTGACCCCTTCTCATGCTGTGTAACCTCAGTCCCACTCTCCTCATGAATATGTCTAGTCCTGTTTACCCTACTCATTCTGTGTAACCCTCAGTCCCATTTTCCTCAGGAATCTGTCTAGTCCTTTACCCCTACTCATGGTGTGAAACCCTCAGTCCCACTTTCCTGAGGAATCAGTCTAGTCCTGTTTACCTCTACTCATGCTGTGTAACCTCAGTCCACTCTCCCTCAGGAATCAGTCTAGTCTGGTTTTCCCCTACTCATTGTGTATAACCCTCAGTGCCAGTCTGCCTCATGAATCTGTCTAGTCCTGATTTGCCCCACTCATGCTGTGTAATCCTTAGTGCCATTTTCGGTCAGGAATCAGTTTAGTCCTGTTTACCCCTACTCATGCTGTGTAACCCTCAGTCCCAGTCTCCCTCAGGAATCATTCTAGTCCTGTTTACCCCTACTCATTCTGTATAACCCTCAGTCCCAGTCTCCCTCAGGAATCAGACTAGTCCTATTTTACCCCTTCTCTATCTGTGTAAGGCTGTGTCCCATTCTCCCTCATGAATCTATCTAGTCCTGTTTAACCCCTGCTCATGTGTGTAACCCTCAGTGTCATTTCTGTTGAGGAATCAGTCTAGTCCTGTTTACCCCTACATGCTGCGTAACCCTCAGTCCCATCATCCTTCAGGAATCAGTCTAGTCCTTTTACCCCTACTCATACTGTGTAACTCTCAGTCTCACTGTCCATCAGTAATCTGTCTAGTCCTGTTTATCCCTACTCATGCTGTAGTAAGCCTCAGTGCCATTTT
This sequence comes from Neoceratodus forsteri, assembly GCA_016271365.2. Taxonomy (NCBI): domain Eukaryota; kingdom Metazoa; phylum Chordata; order Ceratodontiformes; family Ceratodontidae; genus Neoceratodus; species Neoceratodus forsteri. The sequence goes on along the minus strand of CM028129.1, from coordinate 315,640,550 downwards.
TCAGGAATCAGTCTAGTTCTGTTTCCCTACCATGTATGTATATCCCTCAGTGCCATTTTCTGTCAGGAATCAGTCTAGTCCTGTTTACCCTACTCATGCTGTGTAACCCTCAGTCCCACTCTCCCTCAGGATCCTGTCTAGTCCTGTTTACCCTACTCATGCTGTGTAACCCTCAGTACCACTCTCCCTCAGTAATCTGTCTAGTGCTGTTTTACCCCTACTCATGCTGTGTAAACCTTAGTCCCATTCTGTCTCAGGAACCTGTCTAGTCTATTTTACCCCACTAATGCTGTGTAACCCTCAGTGCCATTTTCTGTCGAATCAGTCTAATCCTGTTCAACCTACTCATGCTGCGTAACCCTTAGTGCCACTGTCCCTCAGGAATCTCTCATCCTGTTTCCTCTACTCATTCTGTGTAACCCTCACTCCCATTCTCCCTCAGGATCAGTCTAGTCCTGTTTACCCTACTCATTCTGTATAACCCTCAGTGTCAGTCTCCTCAGGATTCTGTCTAGTCCTGGTTACCCCACTCATGCTGTGTAACCCTCAGTGCCATTCTCTGCCAGGAAATTGTCTAGTGCTGTGTCACCCTACTCTTTCTGTGCAGCCCTCAGTCTCATTCTCCCTCAGGAATCTGTCTAGTCCTGTTTACTCCACTCATGCTGTGTAACCCTCAGTGCCATTTCTGTCAGAGATACGTCTAGTCCTGATTTGCTCACTCATGCTGTGTAACGCTCAGTGCCATTTTGGACAGGAATTAGTTTAGTCCTGTTTACTCCTACTCATTCTGTATAACCCTCAGTCCACTCTCCTCTGTAATCTATTAGTCCTGTTTACCCTACTCATGCTGTGTAACCCTGAGTGCCCTTTTTCTCAGGAATCAGTTTAATCCTGTTTACCCTACTACGCTGTATAACCCTCAGAACCACTCTCCCTCAGGAATCTGTCTAGTCCTCTTTTACCCCACTTATGCTGTGGCCCTTGGTCCCATTCTCTCTTATTAATCTGTCTAGTCCTGTTTTACCAAACTAATGCTGTCCATCCCTCAGTGCCATTTCTGTCTGGAATCAGTCTAATCCTGTTTACCCCTACTTATGCCGTGAAACCATCAGTCCACTCTTTTCAGGAATCTGTCTAGTCATATTTACCCCTACTCATGCTGTCTAACCCTCACTCTCATTTCCCTCAGAATCAGTCTAGTCCTCAATTACCCTGCTTATGCTGTGTAACCCTCAGTGCCATTTGTGTCAGAAATCAGTCTAATCCTGTTTACCTCTACTCATGCTGTGTAACCTCAGTCCCTCTTTCTCAGGAATCTGTCTAGTCCTGTTTACCCTACTCATACTGTGTAACCCTCAGTCCGCTTATCCTCAGGAATCTGTCTAATATTCTTTTGCCTTTCTCATTCTGAGTAACCTCAATCCCATTTTCCTCTGGAATCTTTCTTGTCCTGTTTACCCTGCTGATGATGTGTAATCCTCAGTTCCTTTTTGTCAGGAATCAGTCTAGTTCTGCATACCCTACTCATTCTGTATAACCCTCAGTCCCACATTCCCTCAGGAATCAGTCTAGTTCTGTTTACCCAACTCATGCTGTGTTACCCTCAGTGCCATTTGCTGTCAGGAATCAGTCTAGTCCTGTTTATCCCTACTCATGCTGTATACCCTCAGTCCCTCTCCTTCAGGAATCTGTCTAGTCCTGTTTACCTTCTTCTGCTGTCTAACCCTCAGTCCCATTCCCTCAGGAATTAGTCTTGTCCTTGATTACCTCTGCTTATGCTGTGTAACCCTCAGTGCCATTTTCTGTCAGAAATCAGTGTAGTCCTGTTTACCTCTACTCATGCTGTGTAACCCTCAGTCCCACTCTCCCTTAGAATCTGTCTAGTGATGTTGACCTGTTCTCATGCTGTGTAACCCTCAGTCCCACTCTCCCTCATGAATCTGTCTTGTCTTGTTTACTTCTACTCATTGTGTGTAACCCTCAGTCCCATTTTCCCTCAGGAATCTGTCTAGTCCTGTTTACCACTACTCATGCTGTGAAACCCTCAGTCCCACTCTCCCTCAGAAATCAGTCTTGTCTTGTTTACCCTATCTCATTCTGTATATCCACAGTCCCTCTCCTCAGGAATCAGCCTAGTCCTATTTTACCCCACTTATGCTGTGTAACACTCAGTGTCATTTTCTGTCAGGTATCAGTCTAGTCCCGTTTTCCGCTACTCATGCTGTGTAACTCTCCGTCCCACTCTACTTCAGGAATCTGTCTAGTCCTATTTACCCTTACTCATGCTGTGTAACCCTCAGTCACACTCTCCCTCAGGAATCAGTCTAGTCTGGTTTTCCCCTACTCATTGTGTATAACCCTCAGTGCCAGTCTGCCTCATGAATCTGTCTAGTCCTGATTTGCCCCACTCATGCTGTGTAATCCTTAGTGCCATTTCGGTCAGGAATCAGTTTAGTCCTGTTTACCCTACTCATGCTGTGTAACCCTCAGTCCCAGTCTCCCTCAGGAATCATTTCTAGTCCTGTTTACCCTACTCATTCTGTGCAACCCTCAGTCCCAGTCTCCTCAGAATCAGACTAGTCCTATTTTACCCCTTCTCTATCTGTGTAAGGCTGTGTCCCATTCTCCCTCATGAATCTATCTAGTCCTGTTTTACCCCTGCTCATGTGTGTAACCCTCAGTGTCATTTTCTGTTAGGAATCAGTCTAGTCCTGTTTACCCCTACACATGCTGCGTAACCCTCAGTCCCATCATCCTTCAGGAATCAGTCTAGTCCTTTTTACCCCTACTCATACTGTGTAACTCTCAGTCTCACTGTCCATCAGTAATCTGTCTAGTCCTGTTTATCCCCTACTCATGCTGTGTAAGCCTCAGTGCCATTTTTTTCAGGAATCAGTCTAGTTCTGTTTTCCCCTACTCGTGCTGTGTATATCCCTCAGTGCCATTTTCTGTCAGGAATCAGTCAGTCCTGTTTACCCCTACTCATGCTGTGTAACCCTCAGTCCCTCTCCCTCAGGATCCTGTCTAGTCCTGTTTACCCCTACTCATGCTGTGTAACCCTCAGTACCACTCTCCCTCAGTAATCTGTCTAGTGCTGTTTTACCCTACTCATGCTGTTAAACCTTAGTCCCATTCTGTCTCAGGAACCTGTCTAGTCCTATTTTACCCCACTAATGCTGTGTAACCCTCAGTGCCATTTTCTGTCAGGAATCAGTCTAATCCTGTTCAACCCTACTCATGCTGCGTAACCCTCAGTGCCACTGTCCCTCAGGAATCTCTCTCTCATCCTGTTTACCTCTACTCATTCTGTGTAACCCTCACTCCCATTCTCCCTCAGGATCAGTCTAGTCCTGTTTACCCCTACTCATTCTGTATAACCCTCAGTGTCAGTCTCCCTCAGGATTCTGTCTAGTCCTGATTTACCCCACTCATGCTGTGTAACCCTCAGTGCCATTCTCTGCCAGGAAATTGTCTAGTGCTGTGTCACCCCTACTCTTTCTGTGCAACCCTCAGTCTCATTCTCCCTCAGGAATCTGTCTAGTCCTGTTTTACTCACTCATGCTGTGTAACCCTCAGTGCCATTTCTGTCAGGAATATGTCTAGTCCTGATTTGCTCCACTCATGCTGTGTGGAGCTCAGTGCCATTTTGGACAGGAATTAGTTTAGTCCTGTTTACTCCTACTCATTCTGTATAACCCTCAGTCCTCTCCCTCTGTAATCTATTTAGTCCTGTTTACCCTACTCATGCTGTGTAACCCTGAGTGCCCTTTTCTCAGGAATCAGTTTAATCCTGTTTACCCTACTCCGCTGTATAACCCTCAGAACCACTCTCCCTCAGGAATCTGTCTAGTCCTCTTTTACCCACTTTGCTGTGTGCCCTTAGTCCCATTCTCTCTTATTAATCTGTCTAGTCCTGTTTTACCAAACTAATGCTGTCCATCCCTCAGTGCCATTTTCTGTCTGGAATCAGTCTAATCCTGTTTACCCCTACTTATGCCGTGAAACCATCAGTCCCACTCTTTTCAGGAATCTGTCTAGTCATATTTACCCTACTCATGCTGTCTAACCTCACTCTCATTTCCCTCAGGAATCAGTCTAGTCCTCAATTACCCTGCTTATGCTGTGTAACCCTCAGTGCCATTTTGTGTCAGAAATCAGTCTAATCCTGTTTACCTCTACTCATGCTGTGTAACCCTCAGTCCCACTCTTTCTCAGGAATCTGTCTAGTCCTGTTTACCCTACTCATACTGTGTAACCTCAGTCCGCTTATCCTCAGGAATCTGTCTAATATTCTTTTGCCTTTCTCATTCTGATTAACCCTCAATCCCATTTTCCTCTGGAATCTTTCTTGTCCTGTTTACCCTGCTGATGATGTGTAATCCTCAGTTCCTTTTTGTCAGGAATCAGTCTAGTTCTGCATACCCTACTCATTCTGTATAACCCTCAGTCCCACATTCCCTCAGGAATCAGTCTAGTTCTGCTTTACCCAACTCATGCTGTGCTACCCTCAGTGCCATTTGCTGTCAGGAATCAGTCTAGTCCTGTTTATCCTACTCATGCTGTATAACCCTCAGTCCCACTCTCCTTCAGGAATCTGTCTAGTCCTGTTTCCCTTCTTCTGCTGTCTAACCCTCAGTCCCATTTCCCTCAGGAATTAGTCTTGTCCTTGATTACCTCTGCTTATGCTGTGTAACCCTCAGTGCCATTTTCTGTCAGAAATCAGTGTAGTCCTGTTTACCTCTACTCATGCTGTGTAACCCTCAGTCCCACTCTCCCTTAGAATCTGTCTAGTGATGTTGACCTGTTCTCATGCTGTGTAACCCTCAGTCCCACTCTCCCTCATGAATCTGTCTTGTCTTGTTTACTTCTACTCATTGTGTGTAACCCTCAGTCCCATTTCCCTCAGGAATCTGTCTAGTCCTGTTTACCACTACTCATGCTGTGAAACCCTCAGTCCCTCTCCCTCAGAAATCAGTCTTGTCTTGTTTCCCTATCTCATTCTGTATATCCCACAGTCACTCTCCTCAGGAATCAGCCTAGTCCTATTTTACCCCACTTATGCTGTGTAACACTCAGTGTCATTTTCTGTCAGGTATCAGTCTAGTCCCGTTTTCCGCTACTCATGCTGTGTAACCCTCCGTCCCACTCTACTTCAGGAATCTGTCTAGTCCTATTTACCCCTACTCATGCTGCGTAACCCTCAGTCCCACTGTCCCTCAGGATCAGTCTAGTCCTGTCTTCCCCTTCTCATTCTGTATAACCTTCAGTGACAATCTCCCTCATGAATCTGTCTAGTCCTGATTTACTCCACTCATGCTGTGTAACCCTCAGTGCCATTTTTCGTCAGGAATCAGTTTAGTCCATTTATGCCTACTCATGCTGTGTGACCCACAGTCCCAATCTCCCTCAGAAATCAGTCTAGTCCTGTTTACCCCTTCTCATGCTGTGTAACCCTCAGTCCCACTCTCCCTCAGGAATCTGTCTAGTCCTGTTTACCCCTACTTATTCTGTGTAACCCTCAATCCCACTTTCCCTCAGGAATCAGTCTAGTCCTGTTTACCTCTACTCATGATGTGTAATCCTCAGTCACACTCTCCTCAGGAATCACTCTAGTCTGGTTTACCCCTTCTTATTCTGTATAACCCTCAGTGCCAGTCTCCCTCATGAATCTGTCTAGTCTTGATTTACCCCACTCATGCTGTGTAACCCTCAGTGCCATTTTTGGTCAGGAATCAGTTTAGTCCTGTTTACCCCTACTCATGCCGTGTAACCCTCAGTCCCAGTCTCCCTCAGGAATCGTTCTAGTCCTGTTTACCCCTACTCATTCTGTAACCCTCAGTCCCAGTCTCCCTTATAAATCTGTCTAGTTCTGATTCATCACACTTGTGCTGTTTAACCCTCAGTGACATTTTCTGTCAGGAATCTGTTTAGTCCTTTTACCCCTACTCATGCTGTGAAACCCTCAGTCCCATTTCCCTCAGGAATCAGTCTAGTCCTCAATTACCCCTGCTTATGCTGTGTAACTGTCAGTGCCATTTTCTGTCTGAAATCAGTCTAGTCCTGTTTACCTCTACTCATGCTGTGTATCCCTCAGTCCCAGTCTCCCTAAGAATCTGTCTAGTCCTGTTTACCCCTACTCATGCTGTGTAACCCTACTCTTTCTGTGTAACCCTCAGTCTCATTCTGCCTCAGGAATCTGTCTAGTCCTGTTTTAGTCTACTCATGCTGTGTAACACTCAGTGCCATTTTTTCTCAGGAATCAGTCTAATCCTGTTTACCCCTTCTCATGCTGTGTAACCTTCAGTCTCACTGTCCCTCAAGAATTTGTGTAGTCCTCTTTTACCCCTTCTCATGCCGTGCAACCCTTCTCTGTCAGAAATCTGTCTAGTTCTGTTTTACCCCTGCTGATGCCGTGTAACCCTCAATGACATTCTCTACCAGGAAATTGTCTAGTGCTGTGTCACCCTACTCTTTCTGTAGCAACCTCAGTCTCATTCTTCCTGAGGAATCTGTCTATTCCTGTTTAACTGCACTCATGCTGTGTTAGCCTCCGTCCACTCTACCTCAGGAATCAGTCTAGTCCTGTTTACCCTACTCATTCTACGTAACCCTAAGTCCCTCTCCCTCAGGAATCAGTCCAGTCATGTTTACCCCTTCTCATTCAGTGTAACCCTCAGTCCCATTCTCCTCAGGAATCAGTCTAGTGCTGTTTTACTCCTTCTCTATCTGTGTAATGCTGAGTCCCGTTCTCCTCATGAATCCATCTAGTCCTGTTTTACCCCTGCTCATGTGTGTAACCCTCAGTGTCATTTTTTGTTAGGAATCAGTCTAGTCCTGTTTACCCCTACTCATGCTGTGTAACCCTCCGTCCCACTATCCTTCAGGAATCAGTCTAGTCCTGTTTACCCCTACTCATGCTGAGTAACCTTCAGTCCCTCTCTTCAGGAATCAGTTTAGTCCTTTTACCCCTACTCATGCTGTGTAACCCTCAGTCTCACTCTCTGTCAGTAATCTGTCTAGTCCTGTTTAACCCCTACTCATGCTGTGTAACCCTCAGTCCCATTCTGTCTCAGGAACCTGTCTAGTCTATTTTACTCCACTAATTACATGACCCTCCATTGCCATTTTCTGTCAGGAATCAGTCTAATCCTGTTTACCCCTACTCATGCTGTGTAACCCTCAGTCCCACTCTCCCTCAGGAATCTGTCTAATTCTGTTTACCCCTACTCATTCTGTATAAGCCGCACTCCCATTCTCCCTCAGGAATCAGTCTAGTCCTTTTTACCCCTACTCATTCTGAATAACCCTCAGTGCCAGTCTCCGTCAGGATTCTGTCTAGTCCTGATTTACCCCACTCATGCTGTGTAACCCTCAGTGCCATGCTCTGCCATGAAATTGTCTAGTGCTGTGTCACCCCTACTCTTTTGTAGCCCTCAGTCTCATTCTCCCCTAGGAATCTGTCTAGTCCTGTTTTACTCCACTCATGCTGTGTATCCCTCAGTGCCATTTTCTGTCTGGAATCTGTCTAGTACTGATTTGCTCCACTCTTGCTGTGTAGCGCTCAATTCCATTTTCTGCCAGGAATTAGTTTAGTCCTGTTTACCCCTTCTCATTCTGTATAACCCTCAGTCCCACTCTCCCTCAGTAATCTGTTTAGTCCTGTTTACCCCTACTCATGCTGTGTAACCCTCAGTGCCCTTTTTTCTCATGAATCAGTCTAATCCTGTTTACCCCTACTCATGCTGTGTAACCCTCAGTAGCACTGTCCCTCAGGAATCAGTCTAGTCCTCTTTTACCCCACTCATGCTGTGTGCCCTTAGTCCCATTCTCTCTCATTAATTGTCTAGTCCTGTTTTAGTCCACTCGTGCTGTGTAACACTCAGTGCCATTTTTTCTCAGGAATCAGTCTAATCCTGTTTACCCCTACTCATGCTGTGTAACCCTCAGTACCACTCTCCCTCAGGAATCTGTCTAGTCCTGTTTACCCCTACTCTTTCTGTGTAACCCTCAGTCTCATTCTTCCTGAGGAATCTGTCTATTCCTGTTTAACTGCACTCATGCTGTGTAACCCTTAGTGCCCTTTTTTCTCAGGAATCAGGCTAATCCTGTTTACCCCTACTCATGCTGTGTAACCCTCAGTACCACTCTCCCTCAGGAATCTGTCTAGTCCTCTTTTACCCCACTCATGCTGTTTGCCGTTAGTCCCATTCACTCTCAGAAATCTGTCTAGTCCTGTTTTACCCACTAATGCTGTGAACCCTCATTGCCATTTTCTGTCTGGAATCAGTCTAATCCTATTTATCCCTACCCATGCTGTGAAATCCTCAGTGCCACTCTTCATCAGGAATCTGTCTAGTCCTGTTTATCCCTACTCATGCTGTGTAACCCTCAGTCCCGCTGTCCCTCAGGAATCTGTCTAATATTCTTTTGCCTTTCTTATTCTGAGTAACCCTCAATCCCATTTTTCATCAGGAATCTGTCTTGTCCTGTTTTACCCCTGCTCATGATGTGTAACCCTCAGTGCCATTTTTTGTCAGGAATCAGTCTAGTTCTGTTTACCCCTACTCATGCTGTGTAACCCTCAGTCCTACTCTGCCTTAGGAATCAGTCTAGTCCTGTTTACCCCTACTCATGCTGTGTAACCCTTAGTGCCACTCTCTTTCAGGAATCTGTCTAGTCCTGTTTACCCCTATTCATGCTGTCTAACCCTCAGTCACATTTCCCTCAGGAATCAGTCTAGTCCTCAATTACCGCTGCTTATTCTGTGTAACCCTCAGTGCCATTTTCTGTCAGAAATCAGTCTAGTCCTGTTTACCTCTATTCATGCTGTGTAACCCTCAGTCCCTCTCCTTAAAATCTGTCAGTGCTGTTGACCCTTCTAATGCTGTGTAACCCTCAGTCCCTCTCTCCTCATGAATCTGTCTAGTCCTGTTTCCCCTACTCATTTCTGTGTAACCCTCAGTCCCAATTTCCCTCAGGAATCTGTCTAGTCCTGTTTACCCCTACTCATACTGTGAAACCCTCAGTCCCTCTCCCTCAAAATCAGTCTTGTCCTGTTTACCCCATCTCATTCTGTATAACCCACAGTCTCACTCTCCCTCAGGAATCAGCCTAGTCCTATTTTACCCCACTCATGCTGTGCAACGCTCAGTGCCATTTTCTGTCAGGAATCAGTCTAGTCCTATTTACCTCTACTCATGCTGTACAACCCTTCTCCGTCAGAAATCTGTCTAGTGCTGTTTAACCCCTGCTGGTGCCGTGTAACCCTCAATGCCATTCTCTGCCAGGAATCTGTCTAGTGTCCAAATGGCGTAGTTTGGAATTGGAAGAAACCCACTGGCGTTCTGAAGGTTGTCTTTTCCCTTACAGTCTGCTCTGAGGGAATTGGCCAGTATCTCTTTGTGAGGTCTAACATGGAGATGAACATGGCATTGTCAATTATTTTGATTATATCATCAATCCTCGGCATCGGATATACATCAAACTGGGATACCTGGTTTAAGCCTTGGAAATCCAGACATAACCGGTTATGTCTGGATTGGATGATGGTACCGGACTACAATGGGGTCTGTAGTCTGATACCCTCCTCTCTTGAAGGGTTGGTGTGCAGACAAAAAATCTTCTGCCTAGGTGCATACTGTGTGATCCTGAGCAAGTCGCTTAACTTTCTTGTGCTCCCAGGTCGCATCTGGAAACAAGCTTTGGCTTAGTGTGCTGCTCCTGGTTAAACAATGTTGCCTTTCTTTACTTTGGAACCACCTCAATGGAAGAGCCCCAAGCACTTGTGGATTTTTCTATGGTACTCAATTTCTGTAGTTTAGTTATTTCATGTTGTACCTCTGTTCTTACCCTTTCTGGGAGTCGGTATGTTTTTTCCTCAGAGGTGGGGAATCTCCTCCCTTGACTACTCTTTCCCTCCATCTTCCCATCATTTTTTCCAGCCGGTCGTACATATGTATTTGGTCTTACCAGCTGGGGAGTAGTTGAAGTGGTGGGGTCTGTAGTCTGGTACCCTCCTCTGTTGAAGGGTTGGTGTGCGGACAAAAAATCTTCTACCAAAGTAGTGGCCACTTCAGCTGACTCCGGGTTGTGTTCTTTAACCCTCATTTGGAGAAACTGTTCCACCACCAACATTTAAATTTTGTCTGAAACTGTTTTCCCATCTGGTTGTAACCATTTATTGCATAGTTCTCTTAATCTTGTAAATATATGTCTCAGAATATCATAATGTTGGTATTTTAAAGCCCAAAACCTTTTTCTATATGTCTCTGCACTAATATCAAAGCATTTAAGAATTTCCTTTTTAACAAGGTCATACTTATCAGCATTTTGTGAGTCCGTGTTGCTGTATGCCAGCTGGGCATGTCCAGTCAAATAGGGAGCTAGGCATAACATCCACTGCATCCGGGGCCACCCACAGGCCCTATTGACTCATTCAAACATAGTTAAGTACACTTCAGTATCATCTGAGGAAGTCATCTTAGTAAGCAATGTCTTTTGGATTAGGTAGCCCCATCCCCACCATGTCCATGCCCTGTCCCTCAGTTCTGTAGGGCACTCAGGGTTTCTGCCCACCTCTGATCTTGCCTCCTCCTTTCTTGCTCCCTCTCATGGTAATCAATGTCCCTCTGTCTCTCCATTGCCATTTGTTTTACCGCCAGCCATCTCAGTATGTCGGTAATGTTTTCTGGAGATTTCCCTCTGGGCTTTTCTTTCAACTCCGGGTTCTCGTCTTCGATGTCCTTCTCCAGCAGTGTCTTCCTCCAGGCTCTAAGGTCCAATCCTGGATGCAGCGGCTCCCCAGTCCTCTCTACCTGGCAAGGCAAGGCAAGAAGTTTTATTTGTATGGCGCCCATTCCGAGGCTCTGGGTGCCTCACAGAAAAATAGAATAAACATACAATCAAAATATCAAAAACATCAGTACAATATAAAGTAACTAAAATTTAAAACACTAAAAGCTAATAAAATATCATAAATAGGGGTCAGACAATATGTTAAAATTCAGAATTTATTAAAAGCCAGGCTGAAAGGTGTGCTTTCAATCTCTGTAAACACTTCAACTAAGGAGAATCCTGGACTGCAGATGGTAATGTGTTCCACAGGAAGGCCAGAAATGCTAAAAGCACTATCTCCAGAGTCTTCAGCCATATTCTGCGAACAGCCAGGAGGCCCCTCAAAGTGACGAGGAGGGAGTAGTCAGAGGTCACCGGTGTCAGAAGCTCTAACAGGAAGCCAGGGCCCAGTCCATTTAGGGTCTTATAGGTGAGAAGCCCCACCTTAAAAAGGACCCTCCACCTGACTGGCAGCCAGTGCAAAGCTTGCCGAACAGGGTTCACATGACTAAACCTAGAAAGGTTAGTCAACAGCTGAGCTGCAGCATTCTGCACCAGCTGCAGTCTGGGAGGGTCCTTCCCATGACCCAAGTAAAGAGTGTTGTAGTAGTCAAGTCTGGAGGAAACAAGGTGTGCACTGTGTCGGCAGTTCCTCGGGCAGAATGAGGGGCTTTATCTGGGCAATGTTTCATAGATGGTAAAACCACTACTGACAACAGGCGACACCTGATCTTCAAGGTCAGCCTGCCATCAGGATCATGCCCAGATTTACTTGGAGAAGATCTGGGCTCTGTTTATTACCCCTGGTGCCTTCTTCTGGTCCTCGATGCCATCCACCATGCCTGATGGTTATCCCGATACCTGGACTGGTATCCCTAACTGGTTTTCCTCTTGCAAGCCTGGACAACCAGTGTATCCCACTCCTAACACCAATTTGTGATAGGGTGTGGGAATGGATAACACAAACAGCGATAAAGGCTTTGAAACACACTGATGTGTGAATTTTATTTTTAACTTATAATAGTAAAATAATAAATTAAAATAAAAGAACGGTGCTCATCCAGAGCTTCAGTAATTTCACCCGCAGAACTGACCACAGAGTGGATCACCCTGTTGCTAGGATCCACTTACTTCTGTGATCTGCTTTAACCAGGTTCACGTCCTCCTGGTACAGCTTCCAAGGCTGATCTGCTGTATCATGACAAAGGAGGGCTTTTTATATCCACCAGAGAGGTCACCTGATCCACCCCTATTCTACTACCTATAGATACCTTCTCTAATACATACATAGAGGAGCAGGTTGATGCTTTATTACTTTAAAGAGAAACTGCAGAACATATTCTAGTGATAGTCTTATTGTTTCTGTAAAGACTCTGTAGGTAGCATTTATTATATGCCTACACAATTGGGAGTAAATGAAGCTAAGCGCCTCCCATTTTACAGTGACCAACAGTCAGGTTTTGGATAAATAAGCCTCATGGGGCCGCTGGCTCTTAAAGAAGTAAACTGACTTTTTGCAGCAGGTAAGGGTAGGAGCAGTCTTACTTTAAGCTTTATGTTTATTCATTAGTTTGTAACCCAGTGTATGTAATAAAACATATGCCATTCAATGCTTTTGTTCTGCAGCTGAGGTTACGGGAGACTCCCTGAGTTTGTTGCTCATTTTATTCAGTTCACTTTATTCATTCTCTTATTCAACAACATTTCTGCTTCCTCTCAGACCCATACTGTTATGTATGAGGCACCCTGTAGTCCTAGAGGTGTACAGCAATGCAATTGCAGCTCATACTAAAATGCATCTTATTTCTTTCCAGTGCTGCACTGCGTGTGGTCTGGAGAGAGAGCACGAGTGCCAGGAGCACTTCTTTTATTTTCATACTACTCCCTGGCTCTCTTTAACTTATTTCTAGGTGTAACCTCTCAGTTACAAGTAGTGGGGACAATTATTTAATAGAGAGCAGAACGGTATACACTTTCCTTTCTTGCCCCATCGGCGGTTGTTAAGTGCTGACTTTCTTTACCATGGTGCGGCTTTCATTTGCTAGGGAAAGCTGCACTGTATGTAGCACAGAGTGCACATGTTTTCTGTGGGTATAAACCTAACCATTTGCATTTGGAGTTACATGAATGGCTACACATTTATTTATACACTGAAGGGTACTATAGAAAATGGCAAAACAGGTCATTGCAAGACCCCTTGTCCCTTTCTATAACAGAGCTCATACTAGAGCTCTTGAACTTAGTTCTGTACACTTTGCAGTGTGCTTTTACACAGCGTGCTGGACAACACTCTTTGGGGACAGAAAAGGAATAAAAAGAGGGGAAGGACAGTGAGAGAGTACTTTGGTAGGTGGCCAACCTACCAAAGTAGAAAAAGTGAAATTTAAAGGTTAGTAAGAGTGCTGCTGAAGCAGACTATGAAGAGGGAAAAAAAAAGAGGAAAGGAGGGAGAATAGATGTTCCAAGGTGCTTCAGCTACGTTCGGGAGGTGGGGAGGACACCTTCTGCCACAGAACACCACAGGGTTTCCTTTAGCTGTGCAGATGATGTCGACAGCACCTATGAAAGCTATTCTCCCTTCATCTGCCTAAGGTCCATCTCGTCTCATTCCAAATTGCCTTCCTTTAGTTTATATTCAAGGGTAGGCCTCCTCACAGTCTTGACGCTAGGTGATAGCCTTTTGCAGTCACTAAATTCCTCATTCCACACTTTGATGGTCAGTCTACTTTCGAGGGAAACTTCTGTTAGCTGCAGAGATTGATCCATGACTCCCCACAATGTTACACTGTTACAGGGATAGAGAGTTATTCCTCCAAAATTGTACTCTGAATTTTTTTTTGAAACTCTATTTTTATGTTTGCTTGCATGCATGTGCAAGAAACATAGTGCCTTCATCGGAGATTTCGAGGTGTGTCACCTCCTCCAATTCAGGCAGTGTCCAGGAGGCGCTGCCTGTAAGCAATGCTTTTGGAGCTGTCTGACACGCTCCAAAATGCAGTGGCACACAGCTGAAAGGGGGGAGCTATGCTTGAGTGAGCAGCGATAAGAAGCTGCTCACGCAGCTCCCCCCAGCCGCAGACGCAGGCGCCCCTGCATGCAACGGATAGCCGACGGGTGCCCAATCCCCGCCGGCTGCGCCTGCATCGCCTCCCGCCCCTTCCCAGTGTTTGGTGCCACGCTGAGGCCACCCCAAGCGGTGGCAATGGCCTCAATATTGCTGTGTGAGGGTGCCCAATCCCCATCGGCTAAACACCCCAAAGTCCTTGTGCCACCCTGGGAGCCCACCCCAGCGTGGCAAGCGTACAAAGTTTTTTTGCCGACGGGGTGCCCAATCCCTCGTCTGGAACGCCCCAAAGTCATTGTGCCACGCTGGGAGCCCACCCCGTGCGCAAGTGGTCCGTGACGCTTTTTTATTTTTTCCTGTAAACGAAAATTGTCCCACGGCAGGCTCTGAGCCCCCTCCCACATCCCAAGACCACCCACTGCGCACCTAGCTCTCCCCACACCCCCCACCCCATACTTACCTCCAGACTCCGCGACGATCTTCGTGGACGGAACACGCCTGCACTCTTCAAAGCCGACCGCGAACTGAGGAAATGCCGTAAGCTGTATAATGGGCTAGATAGGAGGGGTTCAACTTTATTGCATATCTCAGGCATTTTTGGGAATTTTTGCACCAAATTTTCAATATGGGGTTTTTGGGACCCCTTCTCATGAATGATGTCACTGTCATGGCGTTATTCGGGCTCGAAGGGTGATTTCGCGTAGTGACTGCGCAGTGACTGCGAAATCACCCTTTGGGACTGAATATCGCCATGACAGTGACATCATTCATGAGAAGGGGGCCCAAAACCCCCATGTTGAAAATTTGGTGCCAAAATTCCAAAAAATGACTGTTTGACGAGCGTGCGTTGCGCAGTTCCTACGCAGGCTCGTAAGTTCGCGAAATTTCAATATTTTCACTCCAGATTTTCAACATTGCCATTTCACAACACTGTCTTATGAGTAGTATAGCTGTCATTTTTCACATCTCACCCAAAATGTGTTTCTGCCCTTGTAGTGCAGAATGGCGCAGTCGGTGTGCGAAATCAATGTACAGGACAAATTAAGAAAATCACAGTGACACTGTTCATGAGCAGAGGTCTTGAAATGGCTATGTTGAAAATTTGGTGAAAAAATTCCTAAAAATGACTGTTTTACGAGCGTGCGTTGCGCAGTTCCTACGCACGCTCATAGGTTTGCGAATTTTCAATATTTCCACTCCAGATTTTCAACATTGCCATTTTTCCACACCTTCTTATGAGTAGTATAGCTGTCATTTTCACATCTCACCCAAAACGTGTTTCTGCCCATGTAGCGCACAATGGCACAGTCGTGGAACTCAGTGTATGGGACACATTAAGGAAATCACAGTGTCACTGTTCATGAGCAGAGATCTTAAAATGGCAATGTTGAAAATTTAGTGACAGAATTCCTAAAAATGACTGTTTTACGAGTGTGCGTTGCACAGTTCCCACGCACACTCGTAGGTTTGCGAATTTTCAATATTTCCACTCCAGATTTCCAACATTGCCATTTTTCCACACCTCCTTATGAGCAGTACAGCTGTCATTTTTCACATCCTGCCCAAAACGTGTTTCCGCCCATGTAGCGCACAATGGCGCAGTCGGTGTGCAAGCTCAATGTATGGGACACATTAACAAAACCACAGTGACACTGTTCATGAGCAGAGGTCTTAAAATGGCTATGTTGAAAAATTGGTGGAAAAATGCCTAGAAATGACTTTTACGAGCGTGCGTTGCACAGTTCCTATGCATGCTCGTAAGTTTGCAAATTTAATATTTTCACTCTAGATTTTCAACATGTCCATTTTGTTAAACTTCCTTACGAACAGTACAGCTGCGGTTTTTCATATGTCACCCAAAATGTGTTATCGCACATGTAGCTTACAATGGTTGTTGAAAGTGGAAGCAATGTTTAGGACACATTTAAAATCACACTTACACTGTTCACGAGCAGAGGTCTTAAAATGGCTATGTTGAAAATTTGGTGACAAAAGTCCATAAAATGACTGTGTTACGAGTGAGCATTGTGCAGTTTCCACGCATCCTCGTTAGTTCATGACTTTGTAATATTTTCAGTCCAGATTTTCACTAGTGGCATTTTTCAACACTTCCTTATGAACAGTACAGCTGCCATTTTTCACAACATGGTCGAAGTGTGTTTTCACATTTTCAGTGCAGAGATGCGTGGTCGCTGTTGGAAATCATTGTTCGGCACAGAAAAAGAAAATCACAGTGACACTGTTCATGATCGGAGGCACCAAAATGCCTGAGTTGACAATCTGCTATAAAATATCCCCAACCTACTTATATAACGGGTGTGCGTTGCACAGTTTCTATGTACGCTCATGACTTCACCATTTTTTTAAATATTTTTACTACACATTTGCAACATAGCCATTTTTACACCTCCCCATGACAGAATACAGCCGTCATTTTTTACAGCCTGTTCGGAATATTTTTGCACCTGTGGTGCTAAATCCCGTAGTCACTGTGCATAAGCAGCTTTCGGCTACCAAACCTGATATTCCCCTGTTCATGAGGTGGGGTCACAAAACAAACATGTTGAAAATTTGGAGTTAAAATACCAACGAATGCCTGAGGTATTAGGCTTTCAACTAAATCACCCAACCCTATAGAGAATGACAGGAATCAGGGGTGTGACTTGGGATTCTTGCCTGTGATGCTCATCCCATTCCACACCCTGCAGTCAGTGAGAGGCATCGAGGTATGCCTTGGACTCTTCGGCCCCAGACTTCACCCCATTCTCCTATATTGCACCCATCTCACCGTATTTCCTAATGAAATGGGGTGCGCATAAGGGCCAAAGCCCCCAAGGAACATGTGACACTTGTCAGTCTCTGCAGAGTGGGGTGTGGTGAAATGGCGTGGCCGTTATGCCTGACGACCCAAATGCACACCCTATGCCTGTCACTCTCTGCAGGGTGGTGGTGGGGTTGGCTTCAGTTCAATACTTCACTGCCATTCCTATTACGAGCTCTGTAACTTATACACTACCACTGCCAATGCCAGTAAGCAAACATTCGGCATTGACAAATGCTTGTTATTATAGTATTCCATATATGACACCTTATGACATCACGCCGATTAAATTAACAGACATTGAATAGTGATAACAATGTCATCATAACTCAACTTATCATATTCCTCCTATGATTTGAAACAAGGAATGTATCATTCTAGATACCAGTACTGTCCATTGCTAAATTATATAATAGGAGGAATCGGTAACAATAAATATAATATAAACAATAAAATTATAACTAATCATCAAGGTTAGCTATCAACAATATCACCAGATAGTTATCCACAGGCAAAAAAGATCAATAAAAATACTTTGGTACTATTAAACAGGAAATATAGGTATATGACACCTATGTAAAATGTATAAACAGTGAAAACAACACAAACCATTTTTATGTTGCTTGCATGCATGTGCAAGAAACATAGTGCTATCATCGGAGATTTCGGAGGTGTGTCACCCCCTCCTCCAATTCAGTCAGTGTGTTGGCAGGCGCGGCCCCTGTAAGCCAATGCATTCTGGAGCTGTCTATGACACGCTCCAAAATGCAGTGGCATACAGTTGAAAGGGGGAGCTACACTTGAGTGAGCAGCGATAAGATAAGGCTGCTCACGCGCGCTCCACAGACAAACCCACACAATTATGCGCGCCCCGCACACACACGCACTGTATAACCGATGGTGCCCAATCCATCAGCTGTGCCGTTCCCTCGACCTCCCCAAACCCTTCTGAAATGCCACGCTGGGTGCCCACTAGCGTATGCAAATGTCCTTAGGCGGCGGGGTTTGATCCCCTGTCGGCTGAGCATACCCAACCATCCTTGTGCCATGCTGAGCCACCCCAGCGTGGCAAATGTCCCACGCGCCTGTTTTTTTTTTTCCTGTAAAGAAAAAACGGTCCCATGTAGTCTCCCACCCCTCCCACAACCCGCACCCACCCACTGCGCACCCAGCCTCCCCACACCCCACCCCATACTTACCTCCGGAGCACGGCGCGACGATCTTCGGTGGACCGGGAACACGTCTGCACTCTTCAAAGCCGACCGTGAACTGAAGAAATGCTGGTAAGCTGTATAATGGGCTAGATAGGGGTTTCAACTTTGTTGCATATCTCAGGCATTTTTGGGAATTTTGGCACCAAATATTCAACATGGGGTTTTTAGGACCCCTTCTCATGATTGATGTCACTGTCATGGCGTTGTTCTGGCCCGAAGGGTGATTTCGCAGTCACTCACGCAGTCACTGTGCGAAATCACCCTTGGACCTCAATAACGCCATGACAGTGACATCATTCATGAGAAGGGTCTCAAAACCCATGTTGAAAATTTGATGCCAAAATTCCAAAAATGACTGTTTTACGTAGCGCATGCTGCAGTTCCTACGAGGCTCGTGAAGTTCGCCAATTTTCAATATTTTCACTCCAGATTTTCAACATTGCAATTTTACCACACCTTCTTATGAGTAGTACAGTTGTCATTTTCACATCTCACCCAAAATGTGTTTCCGCCATGTAGCACAATGCATAGTCAGTGTGTGAATTCAATGTACGGGACAAATTAAGAAAATCACAGTGACACTGTTCATGAGCAGAGGTCTTAAAATGGCTATGTTGAAAATTTGGTGAAAAAATTCCTCAAATGACTGTTTTACGAGCGATGTGCGCAGTTCCTATGCATGCTTGTAAATTCGTGAATTTTCAATATTTTCACTCCAGATTTCCAACATTGCCATTTTACCACACTTTCTTATGAATAGTACAGCTGTCATTTTTCACATCTCACCCAAAACGTGTTTCCACCCATGTAGCGCACAATGGCGCAGTCGGTGTGCGAAATCAATGTGCGGGATAAATTAAAAAATCACAGTG
Source organism: Neoceratodus forsteri (assembly GCA_016271365.2). Classification (NCBI taxonomy): domain Eukaryota; kingdom Metazoa; phylum Chordata; order Ceratodontiformes; family Ceratodontidae; genus Neoceratodus; species Neoceratodus forsteri. The sequence goes on along the minus strand of CM028129.1, from coordinate 315,621,746 downwards.
ATGCTGTTCATGAGCAAAGGTCTTAAAATGGCTATGTTGAAAATTTGGTGAAAAAATTTCAAAAAATGACTGTTTTACGAGCGTGCGTTGTACAGTTCCTATGCATGCTCGTAAGTTCGTGAATTTTCAATATTTTCACTCCAGATTTCCAACATTGCCATTTTGCCACACCTCCTTATGAGTAGTACAGCTGTCATTTTCATCTCACCTAAAACGTGTTTCAGCTCGCGTAGCGCACAATGGCGCAGTCGTTGTGTGCGAAATCAATGCGGATAAACTAAAAATCACAGTGACACTGTTCATGAGCAAAGGTCTTAAATGGCTATGTTGAAAATTTGGTGAAAAAATTCCCTTCAGACGTTCTGCAAAGTTACTAATGAAGACATTGAACAGAACTGGCCCCAGGACCGATCCCTGCAGCACCCCACTGGTCGCCCCCTCTCCCTAGACTGCATACCATTTACCACCACTCTCTGCCTCCTGTCTGTTAACCAGTTTCTAACCCAGTTTACCACCCTTTCCCCCATGTCCAGCCTACCCAGCTAGTTTATCAGCCTCCTATATGGGATGGTGTCAAAGGCTTTGCTGAAATCAAATTAAGCATTGTCCACTGCCCCACCCTGATTCACTTCCTTTGTCACCCAGTCAAATAAATCAACCAGATTTATCTGACATGATGTCCCCACTGTGAATCCATGTTGTCTATGGTCCTGGGTTCCGATGGCATCTAGATGCCCCACTATCCTTTCTTTAAGCAATGTCTCCATGATCTTCCCCACTACTGAGGTGAGGCTGAATGGCCTATTGTTCCCTGCCTCCTCCCTGCTGCCGGACTTGTGTAGAGGGACCACATGTGCCCTCCTCCAATTCACTCATGTTGAATGACTCAGTGAACATGGCTGCCAGAGGTACTGCTATCTCCCTTCGCAGTTCTGTTAATATCCTTGGGCGTATGCCATCTGGTTCCATCGCTTTGTCTACCTTCAATTTAGTGAGCTCCTGCAGGACTCTTTTGCCTTTGAATGGACTATTGTTCACCTCGTCACCCCCTTGGCAACTGCTGTACTGCTGTGGCCCTTGCCCCTCCCACTCTTCTGTGAATACTGAACGGAAAGACACAGTGGATGTCTTGGGAGGAAGGCATGAAACTGTCACTTCCAAATACCTAAACAGCACATACAAGCAAGCAACATTCGGCATTGACAAATGCTTGTTATAGTACACTGTAAAGCAGACCTGCTGGGAGAGCCTAATCTATGAGACAAAACACAATGGTATTTTCTAAATCTGGATGGATTACATGTATGTCAAGGATCTAGGCCCATTGGTGCAGAGGGTTGAGGTGCTGGGTGCCACACCTCGCGCCACGCCAGTGACCCGGGTTCGGCAATGAGCCTGGGTCGGAGTTTGGTGGGGGGGAGGGAGAGGATGCGAGTGGCTGCCAGCTGGTGGCTCTCTGCCTTGGGAGGGAGAACTTGGTTTTCTCAGAGCTTGGCTACCCCCTTGTGGAGTCTGGGAGTGGCTGTGTTGCTCCGAGGACTGCCAGTGTTAGGCCAAGGGAGGGCGGGAAGAGACTTGTACTGGAGCTGCGGTGTGCATGTGCGCGTCCATGTGCATTCATCATCATTTCCGAGGTCTCAGGAGTAGGACCCAAGGAAAGAAACAGAGGAAATGTTGGGAGCCACCCAAAGATGAAGCCTCTGGGTTGTCTCAGGGGTTCTGCCGGGGCGCACATGGCACCACAAGTCCCTGAACAACCCAGAGTCTGGTAGGTTGGCAGATGACCGGGCGGCCTGCCGAAGAGGATAAAGAAAGCTGAAAAAAAAGGGTGTACCTTGAAAAAGAAGGGATAAAAGTGAAATAAATTCCCATAGGTACCTCTGTGTCCAGAGTGCAGTGAGGAGGGGGGCAAACAGAAATATTAAGATCACAACAACTGGTCATATATCTACCTTTCTTTGACTTCTGTGTCTGTTGCTTCTGTGAGATGCCAAGGGCACCATATCTCTAAACATTTACAGTAGTTTAAGTGGAGAGTAGCTGTGATTCACCCATGGACTCCACTTGGGAACTTTAAGCTTCCATTGAGAAAAGTTGGAGCCTGTGGGGATAACTATTTTATTGTTATACATTTCAAAGCAGTCACTCATAAAACATAATAAAATTTGGCTTTGGGCCCATCACCCCAAAAAATATCTATAAGGCCAAGCACTAGACTGGGAATGGAAAATGGCACAGGGAGACTGAAGAGTGTTTGCATAAAAGCATGAATCTGTTGCCAAAAAGGGACTATAATGGGACAGTCCGAAAAATATGCCAGTGTGAGCCCACTGTTCAACAGTTTTGCCAGCACAGGTCTGAATGGGTGGCTTTAAAATGCTTTGTAATGGTTGGGGTTTGGAAATATCTAATGGTTACTTTTCAGTTAAATTTGTGCCAGTTAGGGGAGGGTTTAACCGCCCTACCTTATTGTAATCTTCGGTCCCATTGAGATTGGGGGATAGATGTGCTAGATTCCCTTTCCCACCTAATACGGATGTGATCTGTCAGGAGGGAGTTAATTCTGCAAGGAGTTTGTACAATCCAGGGATCGGTTTGCCCTTCACTCTCAGATGAACCCACCAATAAAAAGTGTCTTCTAGGTCTGACCTGAGCCTTTGCAATTGGTGGAGATGAGAGTGTTGCTGAATAAAATGTCTTACTTGTACAAAAATAGAAGTGATCTTCTTTCCTTAGGGTGTATTTACTTTAGAGCTCTTGGAAGGGTATACATATGTCTCCTTTAATGAGTTGTGGAACTGAGTGAGGCCATGAGCCTCCCAATATTGGTAGCCCTTGTCTAATTTAGAGGGAGTGAAGTCTGCATGATGCCTAATGAGTGTAAAGGGCCAGTGGTGTTGGGGTCCCATCAGATGCCTAACATAAACAAAGGCTTAATTGTGTGTTTAGTCCCTGGATTATTTACACTATGGAACAGCTGGTGGAGAGGGTCCCAGTGGATATAGTCCATAGCGGGAAACATGTCAAATCTTGTAGTTCCAATTTGTACCACTCCGCCTCTCTGTGTTGCTTAAGCCAAGTATACAACCATGACCTCTGAGCCAGCAGATGGTATTTGTGAAGATCAGGGAGTCCCAAGCCACCATGTTCCCTAGTAAGGCAAAGCATGGAGTGTGAGATTTGGGGGTTGCCTTCTCTGCCAAATGAATTTATATAAAATGTTGTGAAGCTCATTCCAATATAATTTAGGGATTGTTATAGGGAGAATTTGAAATAAAAATAATAGACGGGAAAGAAAATTCATTTTTATTGATTGTATCCATCCTTACAGCGTTAAGGGAAGGATGTTCTATCTGGCCATATCTAGTTTAATTGCCTGTAGTAATTTCTGATAATTGTTGGAAAAGTCTGAGATGTCCACGATATGTGAATGCCCAAATAGTGAAAGCTGTTCCTGGAGACCCAAGCAAAAGGAAAAGTATCTTTGATACCCCTTGGAAGAGAACTGCTTAATATCATAGCCTCTGATTTAGAGAGGTTACTTTTTAGCCAGCCAATGCTCCAAACTGCTTTAACTGGTTTAAGACCTCTAAAAGATGAAGAAGGAAGCCACTGGGTCCCATAGTAACAGCAAGATGTCGTCTCATGAAAGGCAATTTTTGTTCTCAGTTCTGACCATGACCCGCCTAATGAATTGATGTTGTCTGATTTGTACAGCTAATGGTTCAAAGCTGAGAGGAAACAACAGAGGGAAAGGGGACACTCCTGTCTAGTACCTCGCCCCGAGGTTCTATGTGAAAACAGTGACCGCAGATGGGCAATCGCTGTTTGGGTGAGTGTACACTGCCGAAAGTGAATTACCTCGATGTACACTTGCAGCGACTAGAAAACTGGTGACCCTCCACCTCCACGGGCTTCCCCACCCCCACGCCCCACTACTTAAGGATTCTCAACTCCAGGGTGGTGCATGTCGGGGGGTGTAAAACTTTAAAAAACATGAAAACCCTGACCCAACGCAAAAAGCGATCGCACCCCAGAACCGAACTGGCACTCCCCCAAGCCCAGGCCGCCACCTATCCACCACGTGATACGGCCAGCTCAGCAGCTGACTGCTGCACTACACCCCACATACCCTCCTTTCCCTTCTGCCCATCGCGCAGTGTGGTCCCTCCCGCCCACCACGCGCGTGTGTATATATAGCTACATCCCGTCTCTGTAGTCACCCACCCCTGTATGCGGTCACTACCCTGCCAAGTAGCCTGAAACACATACGTCGTGACTGAGTCACTCTTTTTGCAAGCGCTCAATTGCGGTTGCCATGTTCACTGAATACCTCACCCCAAAGGAAACCTGTTAGAGAGATATCTGTTAACATGCTTCAAGGCCTTGGGTCCCTCATACAGAGCTGTGATAGCACCCACGAACTGCTCTTCCAAATTAATTTAACCAGCACTTGCTGTAAAAAATACCAATCGACACAGTCAAAAGCTTTTTCAGCACTGACACTTATGACCAATTAGAATCACCCCTCAGATCTTTGGGAAGAAATTACATTTAGGAAGTGGCGTATGTTGTCATACAATAACATACCCTGGATGAAGCCAGTCTAGTTGGGATGAACTTTAGATCAGTATTCAATAAAGAGACTGAGCGATATGAGCCACAATCTGATGGATTGTTCTCTGGCTTCAACAGGACAGATATCTGAGCCTGTTTCCAAGAAGGGGTATACTCGTTTTATCTCTTAATATGGCATTGGTTACCTTAGTCAGAAGGGGAACACACTCTATTTTAAAGGTTTTATAAAATTCAGCTGGGTAACCATCAGGCCCAGGAGCCTTTGCATTTTTTAAATGTTGAATCTGATGGAGTATCTCCTGCTTGGTAATGGGGGGCACAGAGGGCGGTAACATCCAGTTCTCGCAGGGAGGGAAGTGGGATAGTGTCTAAGTAAGCCCGGACCTTCTGCACATGTTTAGGACCTCTTTCAGCCAGGGGTGTAGCCAGGGAGTTCACATCTGCACACCAAGTGGACTCACTGCTGCCCCTGTCCCCATTGTTAGGGTGAGCTACCCTACCCTGGGGTGTAGCCAGACAATATACAAATGTACACCAGGACTGTGTTGCCACATTTGGCACAATATATACAACTTTTGTATCTCATGACAATGGTTGTTGCCATGCATGGGTAAATACAAATGCCATGCATTGCTCCCTAAGACACCCACATACCATCCCACAGCCTGTAAAGCTGTATTGTCCTTGGGATGCAAAGACAGTCTTAGTGGCCAGTCCTTCTAGTATAGACTCCTATGAATACAATTACAGAAAGGTTCAGCATTGTCTTTGTTAGGCTTCATGGAAAAAGGAAGCAGTTCAGAGCCTATTTGCTACCCTCCCTCGAAATAAAATAGCACACCATGGAGTGCTTGGAGTATGCCTGCCTACACCCATGCTTTCAGCACTATAAAGCAGACTATAAAAGTCAGGAAAATGCCGGGATATCTCTTAAAGGAAGTCATTATATTGGCTGTGTCTCTGTTTTGCAGTTTGAGTACAGCTCTGCTTGCAGCTTCCTTTAGGAGCTGGGCTGACAACAGCTATCAAGCTCTATTACCCTGACCATAGTAACTCTGTTGAGCATACATCAAGGCTTTCTCAATTTTGCGCTCAAGCAACTGGGATAAAGCTTTCCTGGCATCAGCTAGCCGCTTTTTGGTTTGGGCATCCAGAGTAACTTTCTGTCAGGATTCTAAATCAGCTTTTGGTTTCTCAAGTTCCAATTGCTGTCGCAGTTGTTCTTTTGTAGCTCTGGATGCATAAGAGATGATTTTGCCTCATATGGAGGCTTTAAGAGCATCCTAGAAGATAGGGGCTGAAGTATCCTCTAGGGGATTCTGTTGAAGGAAAGAAAGTATTTCCTCTTTAACCAAAGCCTTAAACTCTTCTCAAGTTAACAAGCTAACTTTAAGACACCAAAATGTATTAGTACGAAGGGGGGTCAATGACTATATTCATAGTAACTGAGGCATGGTTGGAGAGGATGGTGAAGCCATTTCAGGAGGCCTCAACCACATGAGCCCAAGTGACTGGCACTAAAAAAAAGTCTATTCTGGAATACTGATTATGTCTAGAATAATAATTTGAATAGTCTCGCACTGTAGGGTGGAGGTGCCTCCAGGAGTTCACAAGGCCGTATTCATGAGTGAGATGCATGGCAGAGCATAGGCTGCTTTGAATTTCCCCAGTGTACACCCCAATTTATCTAGTTTAGAGAAGGAGTTGTATTAAAATCTCCTCCTATAACCAACAAACTATTGGTGTCTGAGATGCCTTCGGTGAGAACAGGGATTCTGAGATTTTCCTCATTTGGAGCATATAAAGTAAGTACAGTGCAAGGATGCCCCCAAATCACCCCAATTTGCACAAAGCAACCTGCAGTGTCAGTCTAGACCTGAGACACCTGCAGTGGCAAAATCTTTCTTACTAGGATTGCCTCCCCTTCTTTTTTTTTTCATTCTTATTTTTTGGCGCCAGGGACTCCCTAGCCCATAGGCAGGCTCGCCTGGCCCAGTGGCACCAGCTCCTCATACTCAGGGACATCCCCAGTGGGCCACGGAGGTGGAACTTAGCTGGTCAGAGGGGCCCGGCACACCGAGCTGGCTCATATGTGGGGGCCACGGCATTTTTCGTGGAGTTCTCCCATGGAGCTGTGGAACGTGCAATGGCGCGGCAGAAGAACTCCAACATCTGTCCCCAGCTCCACCCCGTAGCAGTGCAGTGCACTGCCCTCCAACCTCTGCCAGAGGTGAATGGGCACCGACGCGAGGTTGCCCCCCCTCCCCAGAGAAGGAGAGCAGTCCTCCGGATGCTCAATCCTTCTCCCCCCTACCAACCCTTGGCGGCCTCTGTCTGTTCCCAAACATGGGTCACTGGCATGGTGCGAGGTGTGGCATCCAGCGCCTCAACCCTCAGTGCCACTAGGCTAACTGCCACTCCCCTCTTATAAGGATGTGCTTCACAGTGGGAATCATAAACCTCCCTCACCCAGGAACTCTTTAATTTCTTGTGTTCTAGTTCAGTGAGAGGCATTTCCTGCAGTAAAACCACTCCTGTGCTTTCCTTCTGTAACTCCTGCAGGAGTCTACACCTCTTGATTGGGTTATTAAGACCCTTAACATCGTATGTGACTATATTCAATTCTGTCATTATGGAGGATCGAAAGGAATTAGGTCGGGACTAAACCCTCTAGTCCCTGGCAGGCCTGCACATACTGTACCAACATAACAACAAGTACCAACATTAAAACAGAACCAAACAGTAATCTCCAGGGCACCTGGATCAACAATGCTTTAAGGAAATAACAACGGACTACACTTTATTTGCACTTCAAGGTAGAATGCCCAAGTGTACCCCGGAAGGTGGTAGTAGAGTGGGGCTGCTGGATTACCTTCTGTCCAATGAAGTTTGTGTAAAGCCAGAGGAGTGTAGTCACTCCCTGTAATAGTCTGCTTGCCAGTGGTTCTCAACTCTTTATTGCACTAGCACAGAAACATGGTAGCACTTAGGTCGACAAATAATATGCTTTCCTACACCAGAACCATGAACTTATATACAATTAAAAGGGAACAAGGAGACGAGAAAGATAATCATTCCTTTAATGATTGGGTGGAGTGAAGGCTCATTGGGGAGGGAAGATATAGAAGCACTTAGGGACTTCTAATTATCATACTGTATATATCAAGTGCCCTTAGAAGCACAGTGATAATTATTACTGATAGAGGACCCCAGAAAGAAAAATCGGATATAGGATTATATTACATCTTAACCAATTACTCCTTGTCTAAACTATAAGAGAAGGCAGTTAACTTATCTTGTATGTTTAGTCCATAGGGTCCAGTCCCATACATTAGAATTGTAAGTCTGCTATGCAGCGATTGCCTTTTTGCAAACAATCCTTTGCTCCTATCTAGTGGCCTAAGATGGTATCTGGCACCATCAGGGGTAAAGTTCCTGCAAGGTGTGAGCCCTTAGTCTATAAATTTACAAGGGGCCAACATTACTAAAAGTCACAGGAGAATTGTGCTTAAAATCATTCTGCTCAACGTAGGCTTAACAAACCAGTAGGCATCTGGGAAGCTAAATCCAGATCAAGTTCACCTGATGAGCACTGCTAGCTCAAAGCTAACAAAAAAGTGGAGGTAAATTTGTCCATTTCCCCTCCCACAATCCCTCCGCTCCAGATACCTCACCTCCTATGGCAAACAGCATTTAATAATAGTTGTGTCCATCCTGGAAAGGAACTTCTTCATTATCTTGGAGCAATTCAGAGGAGAATGCAAAGCTCCACATAGGCAAACAGATACAACCAAACCAGCAGAGTGAGTCAGCAGTTATTATTTATTTGTGGTTTGGATGTGGAAGGAGAGCTGGTTGGATTTGAGCCATGTGTTGACGTTGTTTCGGCCACAGATCTTGAGGCTTTCTGCACTGTAAACCATAAATCGGATTGAACTTTATGTGGTGATTTTGCTTTGGACTGGACTTGCCAGGCATTTGACTGTAGCTCTTGAGAAGGGAAAATGGGAGACGATCTCCTCTAGATCAATGCCATGTGTCAGAAGGAAGTCTTTTGCCTCGGCCAGCTCTGCAAAGTGCTTAGTTCCCTCTGGAGTCACCACCCTCAGCCATGCAGGATATTCAAGAAAGGCTTTAAACCCCCTCTGGAAGAGCAATTCCTGAACCACCAGGACTTGTCCACGATGCTGCACGGCAGTCAGAGCAAAGTCATGCTCCAGAAATATATGGTGATCACCAAAGAAAACCTCCTTCTTTGCCCTAGTAGTTTTCAAGACCATTTCCTTTGTCCGGAATTCTAAAAACACCATTATGATAGACCAGGGCTGGGCTTTAGGATCTTTGGGTGGCGATGTGAGAGCACGGTGAGCCCGGATAATCTGAAGTGGTTGGTCTTTTGGCAGGCCCAGAACCACCTGCAACAATCCTTCCATATACAGTATGCCGTCATCTCCCCGGACTCCATTTTCGTAGTCAAATGTTGTTCCTACGGTGCCTATTTTCAAGGTCTACATTTTGGGCCAACTCCAGCTTCCGGTAATGTAGATTTAGCATGTCCATATTGTGAATATCTGTTATTTAGGTATATTCTGTTAGATAAGATTCAATTGCTCCAGTGTGTTTCTCAACCACCCGAATGTCTCTTTGATTGTCCACCACCATTGTTTCTAGATGCCGGAGGGTTTCTCTGATGTTTTGAAGTTGAGTGCATAGTTTTTAGACTTAATTGCAAATTCTTCATCCCCTGTGTCATTGGACTCGGGAAGGATAGAAGCGGTGTGGAGAGCAGCTTCGTGGTCTTGTGTTTGCTGTTTAGCAGGTTTAGAGGTTGAGCCAGCTGCAAATTCCTTTAATTTCTGATGTGTGGACATTATGACTTCTTGCATTCTCCTGTTGGGTCTGGATAGTGTTCCCTTTACTGCCAGGATAGACGAAGATTGTGTTTGGTGTATGGGAGCCTCAGGATTAGGCTGCCATTAAGGCAGTGACGTCACCAGAAGTGCCCCCTGAATTTTTAACTGCAAATTATGATTTTGAGCAGTCACAGTAATAAGTGTCCATGCTAGGAAAGATGATCGCCGAGGCTGTGGATCTCCAGAGATTTTCTCCACGGGTTTGTTTTCTCTCGTGAGTGCTGAAGGCCATAATATAGTGTATGTATTTAAATACAGGGCAGGATTTTCAACATGTGGCACAGGGCTTGCATCCAGCCCTGTGCCACGGCACTTAAGTTCTGGCAGTGCACCAGACCCTTTGCCACAGCTGTGCCAGATTTCAATCTCGGGTGCAGTTGTGACCCAGTTTCCACAATTACACCAGCTTGTACAAAATATCTGGTGCAAGCTCTATAAAATGGCCCCCAGGATTGTGGCAAGTTACAAACATATGAACATATGAAATTGCCAGCAGAAACAGGCCTCAGGGTCTACCGAATCTGCTCGCATGTGCAGCTAGCACCTTATCTAGCAGCTACTCCTCCCACCACCTCTTCCCAGTTGGTCTAACTTGTGGCAATTGCTGCATGGGATAGAAAATCCCATTAGATCGCCTGCAAGCCCCATGCTATTATTAGCGCACTGGGGCTTCATGATATCAGACATTTAAAATCCTGCCCAATTTGTTTATCCTAGTAGTAGGTTACCACTGTGAGTTGGGGTTGTACAATTCCCTGTGTCTGTTCCAGGCATTTTTGAACACCTCCACTGTTTTCACCCCCACTACCTCTCCTGGAAGGGTGTTACAGGGATCCAACACCCTTTATGTGAAGTTCTTCCTCATAACCCTCTTAAAATTGCCCCCCCCCACCTCCAGCTTCATGGCATGCCCCCTTGTTCTAGAACACCTTTTTTTCAGAAAAATGCTCCCCTCCTTTACCTTATTAACTCCATTAGGTATGTATAGGTCTATCATATTCTCCTTCTCCCTCGTCTCCTCTGTGTTGAACTTGAACTGTAGCCACCCCTCATTTGGGTTTTTGATGCAGACTCGGCACTACGGTATTTTGGTGGCCGTCCTCTTGACCGCCTCGACTCTATGTCCTTTCTGAGGTGTAGTCTCTAGAACTGGACACAACACTCAAGGTGCAGCCTCACCAACGATCTATACAGGGGCAGCAACACCTCCGTTTTCCTGTTGACGATACAGTACCTCTTCTTATGCACCCCAGCATCCTACTTGCTCTACTGGTTGCCTTGTCACACTTCCTGGCTGTTTGTTTTAGATCATCCGATATGATTGCCCCAAGTCTCTTTCCTGCTTTGTCTTCGTCAGTATCATTCCACCCATTTTAACATAGAAACTGATGGCAGATAAGGACTGCTTGGCCTACCTAGTTTGCCCATTTTCCCTACCTACTGTAATACCACAGACCTTACTCGAGCTCTGGCTTTATCCCTCCTTTCCTAACCACAAAGGTTATATTATGCCTATCTTATGCAGTTTTGCATTAGGTTACCATCTTTGCCCCACCACCTCCACTGGGAGGCTGTTCCATGCATCCACCACTCTTTCAGTGAGAAAGTACTTTTTCACATTTCCCCTGAGTCTACCCCCGTCCAGCTTCATAGCATGACCCCTTCTTCTTGAACATCTTTTTCTCTGAAAAATGCTTCCTTCCCGTACCTTATTTGTGCCCTAGAGGTATTTTAAAGAATCTATCATATCCCACCTCTCCCTCTTTTCCTTCAGGGTGTACATATTGAGGCCCTTTAGTCTTTTCTCAGAGGGCTTTTGGTGCAGACCCTGCACCATTTTAGTTGCCCTTCTCTGGACCACCTCTACTGTATCTATGTTCTCCTGGAGATGTGGCCTCCAGAACTGGACACAATACTCTAGATGTGGTCTCACCAATGATTTGTACTGTGGTCCTTCTTTCTGCTGGTGATACCCCTCCTTATGCACCCCAACATCCCACTGGCTCTTCCCACTGCCTTGTCACACTACTTGGCCACTTTTAGATCATCAGCTATGATTACCCTAGGTCTCTTTCCTCTTTGGTGGTCGTCAGTACCATGCCCCCCATCCTGTACTCTACCCCTGGGTTTCAGTGCCCCAAGTGCATGAATTTGCACTTCTTCACATTGAATCTTAATTACTACACTCTTGACTACTCCTCAAGCTTGCTTAGAACTCTCCTCTATTTTTCCACCACTTGGAGTGTCAACCCTGTTGCAGATCTTGTGTCATCTGCAAAAAGGCATACTTTCCTTTCCAGCACATCTGCAATGTTGTTGATAAAGACATTAAAGAGGACTGGCCCCAGTACTGATCCCTGTGGCACTCTTCTGGTCACCCTCCCCTCCTCGAAGTGAACGCTGTTTACCACCACCACCCTCTGTTGTCTATCCCTTAGCCAATTTCTTACCCATTTTACCACCTTAGGACCCACTCCCAGGCTGCCTAGCTTGTGTACTAGTCTCCTGTGTGGAACGGTTTTAAAGGCCTTACTGAAATCTAGGTAGGCCACATCCACCTTTCCACCCTGATCTAATTCCTTTGTCACTCAGTCAAAGAAATCTATCTGATTTGTTTGCATAACCTCCCAGTGAATCCATGTTGCCTCGGATCCTGCGAATCGCCCTATTCAAGATATTTCACAATCCTTTCCTTCAGCAATGATTCCATTAATTTCCCCACCACTGATGTCAGGCTGACTGACCTGCAGTTGCTAGCCTCCTCCTTGCTCCCACTTTTGTGAAGTGTGGACCACATCTGCCCTCTTCCAGTCCTCTGGAACCACTCCTGTCTCCAGTGAATGGTTGAACAGGACTGTTAGTGGTGCTGCCAGCACCTCTCTGAACTCTGTCAGTATCCTTGGATGTATCCTGTCTGGCCCAGTTGCCTTGTCCACTTTCAATTTTATGAATTCCTTCAGGACACTCTCCTCCTTAAATTGACTGGTGTCCATCTCCCTTCCACTGATGCTCCTGTCGCTTATCTCTGGTCCATCTCCTTCCCCTTCTTCTGTGCGTACCGAGCAAAACTATTTGTTTAGGATGTCTGCTATGTCCTGGTCCCCCTCTGCACACGCCCCTTCTTCCCTCCTTAGTCTCACAATCCCTCCCTTGGTCTTGCTCCTTTTGCTTGCACTAGAAAACCTACCTTGTTCCCTTCTACTGCCTGGGCTATTTTCTCCTCCATTTGGGCCTTTGCACACCTGACTGCTTTTCCTGCCTTCCTCTGCTTCACCTGATACACTTCCTTGTCCTCCTTCCTTGAGTCTCCTTGTACCTCCTGAATGCTAACTTTTTGTCCCTTACCTTCCCCGCTACCTCCTTTGAGAACCATAGCTTTATTTTTTTCCTCTTGCTTTTGTTTACTGGCCTAACGCAAGGTTTTGTACTCCATTCATGGGTTAGTATGGCCCAAGTGTATTATTATGCACTTTTTTGCATTGAAACCCAGCTGCCATACCCTTGCCCACACCTCCAGTCTCTTCAGATCCCTACCCGTCCTTTGCACCACCACCCTGTGTGTCCACTCTGTTGCAAATCTTGGTGTCATCGGCAAAGAAGCATATATTTCCTTCTAGTTCCTCTGCTATGCCACCTATGAAGACCTTGAAGAGGACCGGTCCCAGCACTGATCCCTGATGTAACCCACTGGTCACCCTCCCTTTCTCAGAGCAAACTCAGTTTACCACTACCCTATGTGTCCTGTCCGCTAACCAGTTTTTTACCCAGGTTACTACCTTGTTACCCAACCCAAAGCCCTCCTGCTTGTTTATCAGTCTCCTATGTGGAACAGTGTTGAAAGCCTTGCTGAAGTCAAAATAGGCCTCGTCCACTGCCCATCCCTGATCCAGGTCCTTGGTCACCCAGTCAAAGAAATCTATCAGATTTGTTTGGCATGACCTTCCTCCTGTGAAACCATGCTGACTTGGATCTTGTACTCTGTTGGATATGAGATATTCCACAATCCTTTCCATGAGTAGTGTTTCCATGAACTTACCCACTACCAATGTCAGACTGACAGGCCCGTAGTGCTTGCCTTCTCCTTGCTACCACTTTTGTGAAGTGGGACTGCCTCTGCCCTTCTCTAGTCCACTGGGACCATGCTGTTCTGGCTTTCCAGTGACCTGCTTAGTAGGTCTGTAAGAGGTGCAGCCAGTACCTCCTGAGCTCCCTCAGCACCCTTGGATATACCCTGCCTGGCACTATAGCTTTGTCTACATTGAGGTTAGCAAGCACTTTACACACTTTTCCTCAGAAAATGGACTGGTGTCTACTTCTCTCCCTTAAAGACCTAGGTGTCTTTTCACGGTTCTTCCCCTCCTTCTACTGTGAAAACTAAGCAGAAGTATTTGTTCAAGACATTTGCCTTTTCTTGACCCCCTTCCATACAATCACCTCTCCCTCTTTAACCACACAATCTGTCCCTTTGTCTTCCTTTTCTTGCTCACACACTTCAAAAATGTCTTGTCCCCTTTTGATATTCCTTGAGCTATTCTTTTCTCAGTTTGCGTCTTTGTGCTCCTTACAGCTTTGCTTGCTTCCCTTTGTTTTACCAGATATACAGTACCTCCCTATCCACCTCCCTCTGGGTCTCCTTATACTTTCTGAATGCTATTCCTTTAGTCTTTACTTTTCTACCACCTCTTTGGAGAACCATAGCAGTCTCCTCTTTCTTTTACATAGAACTTAGAAGCTGTTGGCAGAAAAGGACCTCTAGACCCACCTAGTTTGCCCAAAAATCCCTACCTCCTGTGCTACTGAAGACCCTATTTGATCACTGGTCTCCCCTGCCCTGTTACTAAGGCCCCCCTATGTCTATTCCATGCATGTCTGAATCTTGCTACCATTTCAGTACCCAGCACCTCTGCTGGGAGTCTGTTCCAGATGTCCATCACACTTTCTGTGAAGAAGTATTTCTTCATATCCCCTCTGTGTCTCCCCCCTTCCAGCTTCATATCATGCCCCCTTGTTCTTGAGCATCTCTATCTGTGCAAAATGCCTCCCTCCTGTACCTAATCAGATCAAATCAAATTAAACTTTATTTTTATAGTGCTTTTCAAAACCAAAGCACTGTACATAGAAATAAATAAAACAGATATAAATATTAAGTTAAAACAGAGCCAATAAAATAGACTAACCATAATTAGGAAGGCTAAGTTAAATAAATAAGTTTTAACTCAATTTTAAATCTATCGACGGTCAGGCATTCTTTAACCAATGAGGAAGAGACTCCACAGGGTTGGAAAAGCACTGGCACCAAATTTCTTCAATCGCACCCTGGGAATCTCTAGCAGTCACTGTCGGCAGATTGGAGGGACGGAGGGGTGTAGGGTACCAGGAGGTCTTGCAGGTAACCAGGTCCCTGGTCGTGTAGGGCTTTAAAAGTTAGGAAATCAATAGAAAGGTGATCCACCACTGAACAGGCAGCCAGTGCAGTTCTCGGAGCACAGGTAATATGACTGGACCTGGAGGTCCCAGTCAGAGCCTGGCTGCCGCTTGCACCAGCTGCAAGCTAGGATATCAACCCCTGGTAGCCCTAGGTAGAGGGAATTGCAGTAGTCAAGGAGGGTAGTGATAAAGGGATGGACCAATGTTGGAAGATTATCAGGAGGAACCAGGTGTTTCACCCGAGCGATATTCTTCAGATGGTAAAAGGAGGATTTGATGACGGCTGACACCTGGGATTTTAGTGTCAGACCATCATGAAAAATAACACCCAGGTTACACACACCCGGTCTGAGGTAGTGAGTGGTATGCCATCAAGGAATAAACCTGATGGCTGTCCAACCCCCAAACCCTCCCCCAGATGACCAGGGTCCGCTACCAACACCTCAGTCTTGTCTGGATTCAGTCTCAGCCAGCTGGTACTCATCCAAGTTCTGATCTCAGCAAGGCAATTATTTAGCACAGAGAGTGCATCATTCTGTCCTGGTAGAAAGGACATATACAGCTGAGTCTCATCTGTGTAGCAGTGAAAACTCAGACTGTATCACCTGATGATATCTCCCAATGGCAGCATGTACACTGCAAACAGCATGCGGGCCAAAATGGAGCCCTGTGGTACCTTTGAGTGGAGGAGGTGAGCACCAGAGGAATAAATTTTGCTGGCAACTCTCCAAAACCTGCCTGTGAGGAACAATGAAACATTTGAGGACTGTACCAGACAGCCCACAAAAACGCAGGTGATCCCAAAGCAGACCATGGTCTACAGTACCTTTGAGGTATCTGAACATTTCTATCATGTCTCCTTTCCTTCTTTCCTCTTGGGATACATCTTTAATGCCTTGAGTCTTTCCTCACAGGGCTTCTGATGTAGGCCATGCACCATTTTGGTGCCCTGTTTCTGTAATACCTCCACCCGATCTATGTCTTTTCAGAGATGGAGCCTCCAGTACTGGACACAACTCCAGGTGAGGCCTCACCATCGATCTATACAGGGTTAACATTACCTCTTTCTTTCTGCTGATGATACCCTCTCTATGCACCCAGCATTCTACTAGCCTTTCCCACTGCCTTATCACATTGTTTTGCTATCTTCAGGTCATTAGATATGATGACCCCCAGGTCTTTTCCTGTTTTGTGGTTGTTACTAACTCCCCACAAATGATGCATTGCCCTTCCGTTGCGCCCCATGTGCATAATTCGCACTTTTGGTGTTGAGCCTAGTTGCCAAACCCTTGACCAGTTTTCCAGCTTTTCAGATGTTCCCTTATTTCTTCTACTCCCACCTGGTGTGTCCACTGTGTTGCCGATTTTGTGTCATCCATGAATAGGCATACTTTTCCTTCCAGAACCTCTACGATGTCACTAAAAAAAACATGAAGAGGACTGGTCCAAGTACTGACCCTGTGGGACCCAGCTGGTCACCATGCCTTCTTCTGAGGGACTCCATTTACCACCACCCTCTGAGTCTTGTTACTTAGCCAACTTCACACCCATTTTACTACCTTTGTACCCTCTCCCAGGCTGCCCAGCTTGTTTTCCATTCTTCTGTGTGGAACGGTGTCGAAGGCCTTACTTAAATCTAGATATATGACACATCCACCGCTCCTCCCTGATCCGCTTCCCTGGTAATCCAGTCAAAGAACTCGATCAGGTTTGTTTGGCAAGATCTCCCCCTTGTGAATCCATGCTGCCTTGGATCCTGTAATCCGCTGGTCATAAGGTATTTCCCAACCTTTCTTTTAGTAGTGCTTTCATAACTTTGCTTATCACTGAAGTCAGGCCTACAGATCTGAAGTTTTCTGCCCTCCCTATTTCCATATTTCCACTTTTGTGAAGTGGGACCACATCCACCTCCTCCAGTTCTCGGAACTTCCTCATATCCAGAGATAGATTGAACAGGGCTGTCAGGAGGCACAGTCAGCTCCTCCTTTAGTTCCGGTCAGTATCCTCAGGTAAACCTCGCCTGGCCCCACTGCCTTATCTACTTTTAGTTTACGCTAGTTTCCTGAGGACTTTTCTCCATAAAGGGCTAGTGTCCACCTCCTTCCCTTAATGCCCTTTTCTCAGTCTTGGCCCTCATCTCCTTTTCCTTTGTGAATACTGAAAATAAGTACTGTTCAGTATGTCTGCTTTCTTCTGACCTCTTCTATACTTTTCCTCCTTCCCATTTTAGTCTTACTATCCCTAGCTTGTTTTCTCTTCTGCTCACTTATGCACCTAAAGAATGTTTTATCCCCTTTTTACTGACTTGGCAATGTTCTTTTCCATTTGTGCCTTTGCTCTCCTGCCTCCCTTTGTTTCTCCTGATAACCCTCCCTATCCTATTCCTTCTGAATGAATTTGCACTTCTTGAATGCTTGCTTTTTTTTTAACCAGAGAGACACACACTGTTGAAAGCATGTTTACAGGTGCGACCTGAAGCACAAGGAAGTTAAGTGACTTGCTCAGGGTCACACAGTATGCAAGTGGGGACTGGGGAGTCAAACCCAGGTCTCCAGGTTTGCAGCTCAGAGCCTTAAACCACTGCTTATACTGCCTCCATCTTTACCTTTTCTGCCTCTTCCTTGGAGAACCATAGCAATCTCTTTTTCTTTTTGCTCTTTTACCTGCCCTATGCAGTGGTTTGTTACCTTCTCAATAGCCTTCCTATTCTTGCCCATTGTTCCTCTACCCTACCCATTTTTCCCTATCCCTGCTAGGGCTTCCTCGAGGCAGTCTCCCATTTTCTTGAAACTGACCCTCCTGAAGTCCAGGGCCCTCTTTTTAGTGTGGTTTGACTCTGGTCCAGTCCTTATATTGAAACACACCATAAAATAATCACTAGTCCCCAGGTGGCTTCCCACTGTGATGTCAGCGACACTATCCCCATTTGACAGTACCATGTCCAGCATCACACCACAAGCGGTTCCTTAACTAGTTGCCTGAGGAATGCTCTACTGTAGTGAGTCTAAGATTTCCTACTTTTAACTGTTGCTGCAGCAGGATGCTCCAACTACATCTGGTAAACTGAAGTCCCCACTAGCTTTTTGCTAACTCCAAACACTTGCAACCAGTGCTCAATGAAGGAAGTGGGGCACTGAGAAAGGGTGACTAACCCTGTTACAACATGCCATTTACATACTCCTGAGGAAGGCTTTTGCCAAAGCACTGAGGCTTGTTTGTACACTGGGTGATGACAATTGTTAACTCTTACTGATTTGTTATTTTCAATAAAGCATAATAATAGTTTGCTTTATTTGGTTTTGGAGTACCTTTTGTGGTAAGCATTTAGGTGAGGAGTGATGCTGAGAGTTCAAAACTGCATTTTACTTTTGCTACCTGCTTGACACATAGATTTGTTGCCCTCACTTTTCTCCTCTCCCTCCAGGTCCTCACCCCCACCAGGTTATTCCTGAAGCACTCCCCATCTTTATAAAGTCAGCTCTTCTGAAGCCCAGGACTTTGTCCATCATAAGGTTGGATTCAGTAGTGGTTCTTATGAGGAGCCACTCATACGATGATCACTGGTCCCTCAGATGGCTTACCACCTTGATATCCTCCTCCAATTTATCTCCATTTGCAAGCACCAGATCCAGTACTGTCCCATCATGAGTGGGTTTACCGACCAGTGCCTGAGTAATGTCTAAAGCACGAAAAAGTTACTGGTAGTTAAGTCCAGATATTAGATCGATCAATATCAAATTTACTGTGCTTTCACTTGCCACAACCCCAGACAAAGGCTTAGTGCCAAATCACTGGGGTTCTGGTATTGTCCGAACTGAAGTGGAAGTACAATAAATTTGCTGATTATTGATCTAACCTCTGGATTTGACTACAGTGACAAGTCACATTAAACTGTTCCTCAACTCACTGTTGTAGCATTGTTCAATGAGTTTCCTAATCTGTGCAGTGTTTAATTCAATGAATTAGTAAAAGGTTAGTATTGGTTTGCAACTAGCTGTTAAGACTATAAGTTTTATTTTCAGCTGAGTGATTATGAGTTTCATTTCAGAAGCGCAGACTAAATAACTCTGTTAGGAATGCTGTGATATTTATAAACAATGCTATGAAAATGCATTGCATAAACATTTTGCAAAACAGCTACTGCCATATCAGTAAACAGGACAAGTGAGTTGAATAGGCAGTGAAAATGGTTGGAAAACAATTAAAAGCTTCAACAATTCAAGTTACTGCAGTAGAATCACACAAAAAAATGCTACACCAGTGAGTTGGTGGAACAGTTTAATGACCTGACTTGTACTGTGCTTGTGCTTCATGCTATAGTGAGGGCAGGTACCTGGATCTCCTTGTTGATGTTGGGCTGGCCACCCATTTACCTGCACGTGCTATGCAATCGCTGTTCTCACAACCGTCCTGTAGACTTTGCCTGAATAATGTCCGTGCAGGATTTCAGGATGTCTCTGCTCCATGCTGAAGTGCTACAGAAAGATGATTGCAGTCTGCATCTGGCATATTGAAATCTCCCACCAGTAATACCTCCCCTTATTAGCCATTCTGCTAACTGCTTCTAACATTTCCCTTCTTTTGCCCCCCACCAGTAATGGGTGGCCTGTGGATTACCCTGTCTGCGATAGTGGGCACCATTGTCGTCTCAAGGGTAACCCACAGCATTTCTGCTTACCTGAATACCCTTGCATTTCTGTTGTTTTACTGCTATCCATTAAGCACCACTCCCCCACCTCTCCTGTACAAAAAAATAACAACCCACAAACCTGTATGCAGAATAATCTCTATTTTGTACCTCAGTTAGGTTATCAAGGGAAATAAACACAAACATCAACAAAGAATAATCTTTAGGTTATACTTTAGTGAGGTTATCCTGGGAAATTAACTAAACAGAAAAACTCTATGCATAATAACTCCACATTGTACCTTAGGTTATTGTGGGAAAGAAACTATACTCAAACATGTATGAAGAACAGTCTCTGTACTGTACTGTACCGCTGTGTGGTT
Source organism: Neoceratodus forsteri (assembly GCA_016271365.2). Lineage (NCBI taxonomy): Eukaryota > Metazoa > Chordata > Ceratodontiformes > Ceratodontidae > Neoceratodus > Neoceratodus forsteri. The sequence goes on along the minus strand of CM028129.1, from coordinate 315,601,818 downwards.
AGAATGAGAAAATTAGGCTGGCCTGGGAGCTGCTGGATGTTGAGGTGCTGGTCATTACAACTCTGCATGCTGGCTGACCCAGGTTTTGAATGAGCCCGGCCACTGGGCTGGCATGGGAGAGAGGATTGACCATCCAGAGGACTGCATGTCCTCTCTCGGGTGGAGGGGACTAGTCCTTACCATCTCATTGACTGCCCCTCTGGTGGTGGCTATAGGCAGTGCAGGCTCAGGAGGCTTGATCTGACTCCCTTGCACATCAGAAGAGAGGGGATGAGCAAAATGGAAGAATAAGAGTCTGGAAGACTCAGTGATGGTCTGCCACTCCTGGGGGTTGTCCCCTGAATTCTGGATTGGGTCTCCAGGAGGGGAGAAGTTGACAACCTACTTTTTGCCCTGCCATGTGGTAATATCGGGAATCTACCAGGGCAGCAAGCACGGGAGCAGCGGGATCTGAGAGAGAGTCCTTCTGTCAGAAGGGCCAAAGCTGCCTGTGAGGGCTCCAGGGGATAAAGAGATAATAGAAAAAAAGAAAAAAAAAAGAATGAGAAAATTAGATAAACAAACCTGTTTGCAAAATAATCTCTATAGTGTACCTCAGTTATGTTATCGTGGGGAAATAAGCTCTACACAAACCAATGTATAGTGTAATGTCTACATTGTACTTCAGTGAAGCTATCCTGATAAAATTAATTTAGCACACATCTGTAAGCAGAACACTTTTGTTTAATCTCAGGCTTCATTGATATATTTGGCACATACATTGTACAGACATTTTCTTGTTCCAGTAAAATAGATGACAGCAATCATGGCAATTAATTTCAGTCCATTATATGTGAATAATTCCTTGAGATATTGTTCTTATTTTTAAGGTGAATGCAGCTTCTATTAGTCCAAACAGGCTGCATCCTGTGCTGGCTTTTAGCCTTAGATAAAAACAATACAATAGGGTGGACTTTATAGCTATTAATCAACAGATAAAATCTCTCAACTGCAACAAATAATTCATCCAATAAACACTGAAACAGCCTGGAGCTATTTTAATAACTAAGATATTGGAACTGGAAAAAAATATGTCCCTGACAAACTCAAGTATAACAATAAAGGAAAATCCTCCATGGTTCAATGGCAATATTAAAACACAAATTAAACAGAAAAATAAATTATTTACAGCTCTAATGCTCTTCGGATCAGGAAATTATCCTTCTCCCCAAATACAAAGAGATGGTTAGACAGTTAAAGAAAACCATTTTATTTAGCTAAACGTAATTTTGAATTTAAAATTGTGCACACATTAAGATAACCATGAGGTTTTATATACTTACCCAAATGGTAAGAAAAGTAATAACAATATGATAGTCCATTGGTATGCATAACATGACTATAACTATCTGATATTGAAACAGCCTCAGAGCTGAACAAATATTTTTCATCTGTTTTCACTCCTGAACTTGTTAAAACTACTTCTAGTACAGTGGACTTTAAACTTGAAACATATGAAACTCTGTTTCAAGACATTTAGTGGGTCTTTGATACCCTTAAACATTATATTTAGTTCTGGTCCAGATAACATTAGTTCTAGATCTTCTATAGAAACTAAGGATACTAATTCCTCCTATCATTTAAAAATCACTGCATGACTCTTCAGTCCCAGATGACTGTGTCTGTTTACCCCAACTCATTCTGTATAAACCTCAGTTCCAGTCTTCCTCAGGAATCGTCTAGTCCTGATTTACCTGACTCATGCTGTTTAACCCTCAGTGTCATTTTCCGTTGGAATCAGTTTAGTCCTGTTTAGCCCTAATCATGCTGTGAACCCTCAGTCCCACTCTCCTTTAGGAATCTATTAGGTCCTGTTTACCACTACTCATGCTGTGTAACCCTCAGTGCCCTTTTTTCTCAGGAATCAGTCTGATCCTGTTTACCCCTACTCATGCTGTGTAACCTCAGTGCCACTCTCCCTCTGGAATCTGTGTAGTCTCTTTACCCCCTACTCATTCTGTGTAAACCTCAGTCCCATTTTCCTCTGGAATCTGTCTTGTCCTGTTTAACCCTGCTCATGCTGTGTAACCCTCAGTGCCATTTTCTGTCAGGAATCCATCTAGTTCTCTTTACCCCTACTCATGCTATGTAACCCTCAGCCCTTCTTCCTCAGGAATCAGTCTAGTTCTGTTTAACCTCCTCATGCTGTGAAACCCTCCATCCCTCTCCCTCAGGAATCTGTCTTGTCCTGTTTCCAACTCATGCTGTGTAAACCTCAGTCCCACTCTCCCTCAGGAATCAGTCTAGTCCTGTTTTACCCCATTTGCTGTGCTAACCCTCAGTGCCGCTTTCTGTCTGGTATCAGTCTAGTTCTGTTTCACATACTCGTGCTGTGTAACCTTCCAGTCCCACCCTCCCTAAGGAATCTGTCTAGTCCTGATTTACCCCTGCTCATGATGTGTAACCCTCAGTGCCATTTTTTGTCAGGAATCAGTCTAGTCCTGTTTACCCCTACTCATTCCTTGTAACCTTCAATCCCATTTTCCCTCAGGAATCAGTCTAGCCCGGCTTACCTCTAGTTCTGTTTACCCCTACTCATTCTGTAGAACTCTCAGTGCCAGTCTCCCTCATGAATCTGTCTAGTCCTGATTTACCCCACTCATGCTGTGTAGCCTTCAGTGCCATTTTCTATCAGGAATCAGTTTAGTCCTGCTTACCCTACCATGTTGTGTAACAACAGTCCCAATCTCCCTCAGGAATCGGTCTAGTCCGTTTACCCTACTCATTCTGTATAAACCTCAGTCCCAGTCTCCGTCAGGAATGTGTCTAGTCCTGAATTACTCCCACTCATTCCTGCGTGAACCCTCAGTGCCATTTTCTCTGTCAGGAATCAGTTTAGTCCTGTTAGCCTACTCATGCTGTGTAAACCTCAGTCTCACTATCCCCTAGGAATCTGTTTAGTCCTGTTTACCCTGCTCATGCTGTGTAACCCTCAGTACCACTCTTCCTCAGGAATCTGTCTAGTCCTGTTTTCCCCTACTCTGCTGTGTAACCCTTAGTCCCATTCACTCTCAGGAACCTGTCTAGTCCTATTTTACCCCACTAATGCTGTGTAACCCTCAGTGCCATTTTCTGTCAGGAATCGGTCTAATCCTCTTTACCCCTACTCATGCTGTGAAACGCTCAGTCCACTCTCCCTCAGGAATCTGTCTAGTCCTGTTTATCCCTACTCATGCTGTGTAACCCTTAGTCCCGATTTCCCTCAGGAATCTGTCTAGTCATCTTCCACCTTACTCATTCTGTGTTACCCTCAATCCCATTTTCCCTCAGGAATCAGTCTAGTCCTGTTTACCCCTACTCATGCTGTGAAACCTTCAGTCCATCTCTCCCTCAGGAATCTGTCTAGTCCTGTTTATCCCTAATCATGCTGTGTAACCCTCAGTCCCATTTTCCCTCAGGAATCTGTCTAGTCCTGTTTACCCCTACTGATTCTGTTTAACACTCAGTCCCATTTTCCCTCAGGAATCTGTCTAGTCCTGTTTACCCCTACTCAGGCTCTGTAACCCTCAGTCCGGGTCTCCCTCAGGAATCTGTCTAATCTTCTTTAGTCTTACCCATTCTGTGTAACCCTCAATCCCATTTTCCCTGAAGAACCTGTCTTGTCCTGTTTTACCCCTGCTCATGATGTGTAACCCTCAGTGCTATTTTTTGTCAGGAATCAGTCGTTCTTTTTACCCGAAATCAGGCTGTGTAACCCTCAGTCCTACTCTCTCTCTCTCAGGAATCAGTCTAGTCCAGTTTTCCCCATCTCATTCTGCATAACCCACAGTCCCACTGTCCCTCAGGAATCAGTCTGGTCCTATTTTACCCCACTCATGCTGTGTAACCCTCAGTGCCATTTTCTTTCAGAAATCAGTCTAGTCCTGTTTACCCCTACTCATCCTGTTTAGCCCTCAATCCCACTCTCCTTCAGGAATCTGTCCAGTCCTTTTTACCCTTACTCATGCTGTGTAACTCTCAGTCCCACTCTTCCTCAGGAATCAGTCTAGTCCTGTTTACCCCTACTCATTCTGTGTAACCCTCAGCCCATTTTCCCTCAGGAATCAGTCTAGTCCTGTATTACCCCTACTCATGCTGTGTAACCGTCAGTGCCATTTTCTGTCAGAAATCAGTCTAGTCCTGTTTACCCCTAGTCATGCTGTCTAACCGTCAGTCCCACTCTCCCTCAGGAATCTGTCTAGTCCTGTTTACCCATACTCATTCTGTGTAGCACTCAATCCCATTTTCCCTCAGGAATCAGTCTAGTCCTGTTTACCTCTACTCATGCTGTGTAACCCTCAGTCCCACTCTCCCTCAGGAATCGGTCTAGTCCTGTTTACCCCTACTCATTCTGTTTAACCTCAGTGCCAGTCCTGCCTCATGAATCTGTCTAGTCCTGATTTACCCCACATGCTGTGTAACCCTCAGTGCCATTTTTGGTCAAGAATCAGTTTAGTCCTGTTTACCCCTACTCATTCTGTATAACCCTTATGGCCCTTTTTTCTCAGGAATCTGTCTAGTCCTGTTTCACCCCTACTCATGCTGTGTAACCCTTAGTCCCATTCTCTCTCTCTCAGGAATCTGTCAAGTCCTATTTTACCCCACTAATGCTGTGTAACCCTCAGTGCCATTTTCTGTCAGGAATCAGTCTTATCCTGTTTATCCCTAGTCATGCTGTGAAGCCCTCAATCTCACTCTAATCCAGGAATCTGTCTAGCCCTATTTACCCCTACTCATGCTCTGTAACCCTCAATACCGCTCTTTCTCAGTAATCTGTCTAATATTCTTTAGCCTTATTCATTCTGTGTAACCCTCAGTCCCAGTTTTCCTCAGGAATCTGTCTAGTCCTGTTTACCCCTACTCATTCTGTATAACCCTTTGTGCCAGTCTCCCCCAGGATTCTGTCTAGTCCTGTTTACCCCTACTCATGCTGTGTAACCCTCAGCCCCAATCTCCGTCAAGAATCAGTCTAGTCCTGTTTACCCCTACTCATTCTGCATAACCTTCAGTCCCAGTCTCCCTTGGGAATCTGTCTAGTCCTGATTTACCCGACTCATACTGTGTAACCCTCAGTGCCATTTTCTGCCAGGAATTAGTTTACTGCTGTTTACTCCAACTCATGCTCTGTAACCTTCAGTCCCACTCTTCCTCAGGAATCTGTTGTTTCTTATTTACCCCTACTCATACTGTCTAACCCTCAGTGCCATTTTTTCTCAGGAATCAGTCTACTCCTGTTTACCCCTACTCATGCAGTGTAACCCTCAGTCCCACTCTCATTCAGGAAGCTGTCTAGTCCTGTTTTACCCCTTCTCATGCTGTGCAACTCTTGTCTGTCAGAAATCTGTCTAGTTCTGTTTTACCCCTGCAGATGCCGTGTAACCGTCAATGCCATTCTCTGCCAGGAAATGGTCTAGTGCTGTGTCACCCTACTCTTTCTGAGCAACCCTCAGTCTCATTCTCCCTCAGGAATCTGTCTAGTCCTGTTTTACTCCACTCATGATGTGTTAGCCTCAGTGCCATTTTCTGTCAGAAATCAGTTTAGTTCCTGTTTACTCCTATTCATGCTGTGTAAACCTCAGTCCCACTCTCCCTCAGGAGTTTGTCTAGTCCTATTAACCCCTACTCATGCTGTCTAACCTCAGTGCTATTTTTCTCAGGAATCAGTCTAATCCTGTTTACGCCTACTCATTCTGTGTAACCCTCAGTACCATTTTCCCTCAGGAATCAGTCTAGTCCTGAATTACCCCTGCTTATGCTGTGTAACTCTCAGTGCCATTTTCTGTCAGAAATCAGTCTAGTCCTGTTTACCTCTACTCATGCTGTGTAACCCTCAGTCCTACTCTGTCTCTTGACTCAGTCTAGTACTGTTTACCCCATCTCATTCTGTATAACCCTCAGTCCCACTCTACCTCAGGTATCAGTCCAGTCCTATTTTACCCTACTCATGCTGTGTAACCCTCAGTACCATTTGCTGTCAGGATTCAGTCTAGTCCTGTTTAACCCTACTCATGCTATGTAACCCTCAGTCCCACTCACCCTCAGGAATCTGTCTAGTCGTGTTTGCCCCTACTAATGCTGTTTAACCCTCAGTCCCGCTCTCCCTCAGGAATCTGTCTAATTTTCTTTAGCCTTACTCATTCTTTGTAACCATCAATCCCATTTGTCCTCAGGAATCTGTCTTGTCCTTTTTTACCCCTGCTCACGATGTGTAAACCTCAGTGCCATTTTTTGTCAGGAATCAGTCTAGTTCTGTTTACCCCTACTTATGCTGTGTAACCCTCAGTACCACTCTCCCTCAGGAATCTGTCTAGTCCTGTTTTTCCCCACTTATGGTGTGTAACCCTTAGTCCCATTCTCTCTCAAGAATCTGTCTAGTCCTTCTTTACCCTACTAGTGCTGTGTAACCCTCAGTGCCATTTTCTGTAAGGAATCTGTCTAATCCTGTTTATCCCTATTCATACTGTGTAACCCTAGTCCCCCTCTCCCTCAGGAATCTGTCTAGTCGCTCTTTCACCTTTACTCATTCTGTATAACCCTCAATCCCATTTTTTCTTCAGGAATCAGTCTAGTCCTGTTTACCCTACTCATGCTGTGAAACCCTCAGTCCCACTCTCCCTCAGGAATCTGTCTAGTGATGTTTATCCCTATTCATGCTGTGTAGCCCTCAGTCCCATTTTCCCTCAGGAATCTGTCTAGTCCTGTTTACCCCTACTTATTCTGTGTAACACTCAGTCCCATTTTCCCCTCAGGAATCTGTCTAGTCCTGTTTACTCCTACTCATGCAGTGAAACCTCAGTCCCACTCTACCTCCGGAATGTGTCCAGTCCTGTTTACCCCTACTCATGCTCTGTAACCCTCAGTTCCGCCCCCTCAGGAATCAGTCTAATCTTCTTTAGCCTTACTCATTCTGTGTAACCCTCAATTCCATTTTCCTCAGGAATCTGTCTTGTCCTGTTTACCCTGCTCCATGATGTGTAACCCTCAGTGCCATTTTTTGTCAGAATCAGTCATTCTGTTTACCTGAAATCAGGCTGTGTAACCCTCAGTCTACTCTCCCTCAGGAATCAGTCTAGTCCTGTTTTCCCCATCTCATTCTGTATAACCCATAGTCCCACTCTCCCGCAGGAATCAGTCTAGTCCTATTTTACCCCACTCATGCTGTGTACCCCTCAGTGCCATTTTCTGTCAGAAATCAGTCCAGTCCTGTTTACCCCTACTCATCCTGTTTAGCCCTCAGTCCCACTGTCCTTCAGGAATCTGTCCAGTCATTTTTACCCTTACTCATGCTGTGTAACTCTCACTCCCACTCTCCCTCAGGAATCAGTCTTGTGCTGTTTACCCCTACTCATTCTGTATAACCCTCAGCCCATTTTCCCTCAGGAATCAATCTAGTCCTGTATTACCCCTACTCATGCTGTGTAACCCTCAATGCCATTTTCTGTCAGAAATCAGTCTAGTCCTGTTTACCGCTACTCGTGCTGTGTAACCGTCAGTCCCACTCTCCCTCAGGAATCGGTCTAGTCCTGTTTACCCCTACTCATTCTGTATAACACTCAATCCCATTTTCCCTCAGGAATCTGTCTAGTCCTGTTTACCTCTACTCATGCTACATAATCCTCAGTCCCACTCTCCCTCAGGAATCAGTCTAATACTGTTTACCCCTACTCATTCTGTATAACCCTCAGTGCCAGTCTCCCTCATGAATCTGTGTAGTCCTGATTTACCCAACTCATGCTGTGTAATCCTCAGTGCCATTTTCGGTCAGGAATCAGGTTAGTCCTTTTTACCCCTACTCATTCTGTATGACTCTTAGGGCCCTTTTTTCTCAGGAATCTGTCTAGTCCTGTTTTACCCTTACTCATGCTGTGTAACCCTTAGTCCCATTCTCTCTCTCAGGACTCTGTCAAGTCCTCTTTTACCCCACTAATGCTGTGTAACCCTCAGTGCCATTTTCTGTCAGGAATCAGTCTAATCCTGTTTACCCCTAGTCATGCTGTGAAGCCTCAGTCCCACTCTAACTCAGGAATCTGTCTAGTCCTGTTTACCCCTACTCTTGCTCTGTAACCTCAATCCCGCTCTTCCTCAGTAGTCTGTCTAATCTTCTTTAACCTTATTCATTCTTGTAACCGTCAGTCCCAGTTTCCCTCAGTAATCAGTCTAGTCCTGTATTACCCCTGCTCATGCTGTGCAACCCTCAGTCCCACTCTCCCCCAGGATTCTGTCTAGTTCTGTTTACCCCTGCTCATGCTGTGTAACCGACAGTGCCCTTTTTTCTCAGGAATCAGTCTAAACCTGTTTACCCCTACTCATGCTGTGTAACCCCCAGTACCACTCTCCCTCAGGAATCTGTCTAGTCCTCTTTTACCCATACTCATGCTGTGTAACCCATAGTCCCATTCTGTCTCATTAATCTGTCTAATCCTATTTTACCCCACTAATGCTGTGTAACCCTCAGTACCATTTTCTGTCAGGAATCAGTCTAATCCTGTTTACCCCTAGTCATGCTGTGAAGCCCTCAATCCAACTCTAACTCAGGAATCTGTCTAGTCCTGTTTACCCCTACTCATTCTGTATAACCCTCTGTGCCAGTCTCCCCCAGGATTCTGTCTAGTCCTGTTTACCCCTACTCAAGCTGTGTAACCCTCAGTCCAAATCTCCCACAGGAATCAGTTTAGTCCTGTTTACCCCTACTCGTTCTGCATAACCCTCAGTCCCAGTCTCCCTCGGAATCTGTCTAGTCCTGATTCACCCGACTCATACTGTGTAACCCTCAGTGCCATTTTCTGCCAGGAATTAGTTTACTGCTGTTTACTCCAACTCATGCTCTGTAACCTTCAGTCCTCTCCCTCAGGAATCTGTCATTTCCTATTTACCCCTACTCATACTGTCTAACCCTCAGTGCCATTTTTTCTCAGGAATCAGTCTACTCCTGTTTACCCTACTCATGCAGTGTAACCCTCAGTCCCACTCTCATTCAGGAATCTGTCTAGTCCTGGTTTACCCCTTCTCATGCTGTGCAACTCTTGTCTGTCAGAAATCTGTTTAGTTCTGTTTTACCCCTCGGATGCCGTGCAACCATTAATGCCATTCTCTGCTAGGAAATGGTCTAGTGCTGTGTCACCCTCTTTCTGTGCAACCTCAGTCTCAGTCTCCTCAGGAATCTGTCTAGTCCTGTTTTACTCCACTTATGATGTGTTACCCTCAGTGCCATTTTCTGTCAGGAATCAGTTTAGTTCCTGTTTACCTCTACTCATGCTGTGTAACCCTCAGTCCCACTCACCCTCAGTAATCAGTCTAGTGCTGATTACCCCTACTCATTCTGTATAATCCACAGTGCCAGTCTGCCTCATGAATCTGTGTAGCCCTGATTTACCCCTCTCATGCTGTGTAACCCTCAGTGCCATTTTCGGTCAGAAATCAGTTTAGTCCTGTTTACCCCTACTCATGCTGTGTAACCCTCAGTCCTAGTCTCCCTCAGGAATCAGTGTAGTCCTGTTTACCCCTACTCATTCTGTATACCCCTCAGGCCCAGTCTCTCTCAGGTATCTGTCTAGTCCTTATTTACCCCACTCATGCTGTGCAACCCTCCGTGCCATTTTCTGTCAGGAACCAGTTTAGTCCTATTAACTCTACTCATGCTGTGTAACCTCAGTCCCACTCTCCCTCAGGAATCTGTTTAGTCCTGTTTACCCCTACTCATGCTGTGTAACCGTCAGTGCCCTTTTTTCTCAGGAATAAGTGTAAACCTGTTTACCCCTACTCATGCTGTGTAACACTTAGTACCACTGTCCCTCAGGAATCTGTCTAGTCCTCTTTTACCCATACTCATGCTGTGTAATCCTTAGTCCAATTCTCTCTCATTAATCTGTGTAGTCCTAATTGACCCCGCTAAGCTAATGCTGTGTAACCCTCACTGCCATTTTCTGTCAGGAATCAGTCTAATCCTGTTTAGTCCTACTCATGCTGTGAAACCCTCAGTCCCACTCTCCCTCAGGAATCTGTCTAGTCCTGTTTACCCCTACTCATGCTGCGTAACCCTCAATCCCATTTTTCCTCAGGAATCTATCTTGTCCTGTTTTACCCCTGCCGATGATGTGTAACCCTCGATGCCATTTTTTGTCAGGAATCAGTCTAGTTCTGTTTACCACTACTCATGCTGTGTAACCCTCAGTCCCACTCTACCTGAGGAATCAGTCTAGTCCTATTTTACCCTACTCATGCTGTGTAACCCTCAGTGCCATTTGCAGTCAGGAATCAGTCTAGTCGTGTTTACCCCTGCTCATGCTGTGCAACCCTCAGTCCCACTCTCCCCCAGGATTCTGTCTAGTTTCTGTTTACCCCTGCTCATGCTGTGTAACCGACAGTGCCCTTTTTTCTCAGGAATCAGTCTAAACCTGTTTACCCCTACTCATGCTGTGTCACCCCCAGTACCACTCTCCCTCAGGAATCTGTCTAGTCCTCTTTTACCCATACTCATGCTGTGTAACCCATAGTCACATTCTGTCTCATTAATCTGTCTAATCCTATTTTACCCCACTAATGCTGTGTAACCCTCAGTACCATTTTCTGTCAGGAATCAGTCTAATCCTGTTTACCCCTAGTCATGCTGTGAAGCCCTCAATCCAACTCTAACTCAGGAATCTGTCTAGTCCTGTTTACCCCTACTTATTCTGTATAACCCTCAGTCCCAGTCTCTCTCTCTGGTATCTGTCTGGTCCTGATTTACCCCACTGATGCTGTGTTCCCTCCGTCCCATTTCTTTCAGGAACCAGTTTAGTCCTGTTTACCCTGCTCATGCTGTGCAACCCTCAGTCCCAATCTCCCTCAGAATCTTTCTAGTCCTGTTTACCCCTACTCATTCTGTATAACCCTCTGTGCCAGTCTCCCCCAGGATTCTGTCTAGTCCTGTTTACCCCTACTCAAGCTGTGTAACCCTCAGTCCAAATCTCCCACAGGAATCAGTTTAGTCCTGTTTACCCCTACTCGTTCTGCATAACCCTCAGTCCCAGTCTCCCTCGGGATTCTGTCTAGTCCTGATTCACCCGACTCATACTGTGTAACCCTCAGTGCCATTTTCTGCCAGGAATTAGTTTACTGCTGTTTACTCCAACTCATGCTCTGTAACCTTCAGTCCCACTCTCCCTCAGGAATCTGTCGTTTCCTATTTACCCCTACTCATACTGTCTAACCCTCAGTGCCATTTTTCTCAGGAATCAGTCTACTCCTGTTTACCCCTACTCATGCAGTGTAACCCTCAGTCCCACTCTCATTCAGGAATCTGTCTAGTCCTGGTTTACCCCTTCTCATGTTGTGCAACTCTTGTCTGTCAGAAATCTGTTTAGTTCTGTTTTACCCCTGCGGATGCCGTGCAACCGTTAATGCCATTCTCTGCTAGGAAATGGTCTAGTGCTGTGTCACCCTCTTTCTGTGCAACCCTCAGTCTCAGTCTCCCTCAGGAATCTGTCTAGTCCTGTTTTACTCCACTTATGATGTGTTACCCTCAGTGCCATTTTCTGTCAGGAATCAGTTTAGTTCCTGTTTACCTCTACTCATGCTGTGTAACCTCAGTCCCACACACCTCAGTAATCAGTCTAGTCCTGATTACCCCTACTCATTCTGTATAATCCACAGTGCCAGTCTGCCTCATGAATCTGTGTAGCCCTGATTTACCCCTCATGCTGTGTAACCCTCAGTGCCATTTTGGGTCAGAAATCAGTTTAGTCCTGTTTACCCCTACTCATGCTGTGTAACCCTCAGTCCTAGTCTCCCTCAGGAATCAGTGTAGTCCTGTTTACCCCACTCATTCTTGTATATCCCCAGGCCCAGTCTCTCAGGTATCTGTCTAGTCCTTATTTACCCCACTCATGCTGTGCAACCCTCCGTTGCCATTTCTGTCAGGAACCAGTTTAGTCCTATTTCCCTCCTCATGCTGTGTAACCCTCAGTCCACTCTCCCTCAGGAATCTGTTTGGTCCTGTTTACCCCTACTCATGCTGTGTAACCGTCAGTGCCCTTTTTTCTCAGGAATAAGTGTAAACCTGTTTACCCCTACTCATGCTGTGTAACACTTAGTACCACTGTCCTCAGGAATCTGTCTGGTCCTCTTTTACCCATACTCATGCTGTGTAATCCTTGAGTCCAATTCTCTCATTAATCTGTGTGTCCTAATTTACCCCGCAAGCTAATGCTGTGTAACACTCACTGCCATTTTCTGTCAGGAATCAGTCTAATCCTGTTTAGTCCTACTCATGCTGTGAAACCCCTCAGTCCACTCTCCCTCAGGAATCTGTCTGTCCTGTTTACCCCTACTCATGCTCGTAACCCTCAATCCCATTTTCCTCAGGAATCTATCTTGTCCTGTTTACCCCTGCCGATGATGTGTAACCCTCGGTGCCATTTTTTGTCAGGAATCAGTCTAGTTCTGTTTACCACTACTCATGCTGTGTAACCCTCAGTCCCACTCTACCTGAGGAATCAGTCTAGTCCTATTTTACCCTACTCATGCTGTGTAACCCTCAGTGCCATTTGCAGTCAGGAATCAGTCTAGTCGTGTTTACCCCTGCTTATGCTGTGTAACCCTCAGTCCCACTGTCCCTCAGGATTCAGTCTAGTCCTGTTCATGCCTACTCATTCCGTGTAACCCTCAGTCCCATTTTCCCTCAGGAATCAGTCTAGTCCTGAATTACCCCTGCTTATACTGTGTAACCCTCAGTGCCATTTTCCGTCAGGAATCAGTTTAGTCCTGTTTACCCCTACTCATTCTGTATAACCCTCAGTCAGAGTCTCCTCAGTAGTCTGTCTAGTCCTGATTTACCCCACTCATTGTGTAACCCTCAGTACCATTTTCTGTCAGGAATCTGTTTAGTCCTGTTTGCCCTTTCACATGCTGTGTAACCCTCCTGTCCTTTTTCTCAGGAATCAGTCTAATCCTGTTGACCCCTACTCAGGCTGTGTTACCCTCAGTACCACTCTCCTCAGTAATCTGTCTAGTCCTGTTTACCCTACTCATTCTGTGAACCCACAATCCCATTTTCCTCGGGAATCAGTCTAGTCGTGTTTACCTCTACTCATGCTATGTAACCCTCAGTCCCCTCACTCAGGAATCAGTCAGGTCCTTTTACCCCTACTCATGACTGTATAAACCCTCAGTGCCAGTCTCCCTCATGAATCTGTCTGGTCTGGTTTACCCACTCATGCTGTGTAACCCTCAGTGCCATGTTCAGTCTGGAATCAGTTTAGCCCTGTTTACCCCATGCATGCTGTGAAACCCTCAGTCCCACTCTCCCTCAGGAATCAGTCTAGTCCTGTTTACCCCTACTCATGCTGTGTAACCCTCAGTCCCGATCTCCCTCAGGAATCTGTCTAGTCGTCATTAGCCTTACTCATTCTGTGAATCCCTCAATCCCATTTTCCCTCAGGAATCAGTCTAGTCCTATTTTGCCCCACTCATGCTGTGTAACCATCAGTGCCATTTTCTCTCAGGAATCAGTCTAGTCCTGTTTACACCTACTCATGCTGTGTTACCCTCAGTCCCACTCTCCTTCACGAATCTGTCTAGTCCCGTTTACCCCTACTCATTCTGTGTAACCCTCAGTCCCATTTTCCCTCAGGAATCAGTCAAGTCATGAATTACCCCTGCTTATGCTGTGTAATAGTCAGTACCATTTTCTGTCAGAAATCAGTCTAGTTCTGTTTACCTCTACTCAAGCTGTGTAACCCTCAGTTCCACTCTCCTCAGGAATCTGTCTAGTCCTGTTTCCCCTACTCCTTCTGTGTAACCCTGATTCCATTTTCCCACAGGAATCAGTCTAGTCCTGTTTACCTCTACTCATGCTGTAAAGCTTCGTCCACTCTCCCTCAGGAATCAGTCTAGTACTGTTAAGTCCTACTCATTCTGTATAACCCTCAGTGCCAGTCTGCCTCATGAATCTGTGTGGTCCTGATTTACCCCACTCATAGTGTGTAACCCTCAGTTGCATTTTAGGTCAGGAATCAGTTTAGTCATGTTTACACTACTCATGCTGTGTAACCCTCAGTCCCACTCTCCCTCAGGAATCAGTCTTGACCTGTTTACCCTACTCATTCTGTTTAACCCTCAGTCCCAGTGTCCCTCAGAATCTGTCTAGTCCTGAGTTACCCCTCACTCATGCTGTGCCCTCAGTCCCACTCTCCCATTAGAATCTATTTGGTGCTGTTTACCCCTACTCATGCTGTGTAACCCTCAGTGCCCTTTTTTCTCAGGAATCAGTCTAATCCTGTTTACCCCTACTCATGCTGTGTAACCCTCAGTCCCACTCTCCCTTAGGAATCTGTTTAGTCCTGTTTAACCCTACTCATGCTGTGTAACCCTCAGTGCCCTTTTTTCTCAGGAATCCGTCTAATGCTGTTTACCCATACTGATGCTGTGTAACCCTCAGTACCACTCTCCCTCAGGAATCTGTCTAGTCCTCTTGTTCTCCTACTCATGCTGTGTAACCCTTAGTCCCATTCTCTCCCATTAATCTGTCTAGTCCTATTTTACCCCACTAATGCTGTGTAACCCTAACAGCAATTTTCTGTCAGGAATCAGTCTAATCCTATTTACCCCTACTCATGCTGTGAAACCCTCAGTCCCACTGTCACCCAGGAATCTGTCTAGTCCTGTTTACCCCTACTCATACTGTGTAATCCTCAGTCCAGCTCTCCTTCAGGAATCTGTCTAATTTTCTTTAGCCTTACTCATTCTGTGTAACCCTCAATCCCATTTTTCCTCAGGAATCTCTTGTCCCGTTTTAACCCTTCTCACGATGTGTAACCCACATTGCCATTTTTTGTCAGGAATCAGTCTAGTTCTGTTTACCCCTAATCATTCTGTGTAACCCTCGGTCCTACTCTGTCTCTTGGCTCAGTCAAGCCCTGTTTACCCCATCTCATTCTGTATAACCCTCAGTCCCACTACCTCCAGGAATCAGTCTAGTCCTATTTTACCCTACTCATGCTGTGTAACCCTCGGTGCCATTTGCTGTCAGGAATCAGTCTAGTCCTGTTTACCCCTACTCATGCAGTGTAACCCTCAGTCCCGCTCTCCATCAGGAATCTGTCAAATTTGCTTTAGCCTTACTCATTCTTTGTAACCCTCAATCCAATTTGTCCTCAGGAATTGGTCTTGTCCTGTTTACCCCTGCTCACGATGTGTAAAGCTCAGTGCCATTTTTGTCGGAAATCAGTCTAGTTCTGTTTACCCCTACTTATGCTATGTAACCTCAGTACAACCTCCTCAGGAATCTGTCTAGTCCTGTTTTTGCCCTACTCATGGTGTGTGTGTAACCCTTAGTCCCATTCTCCTCAAGAATCTGTCTAGTCCTATTTTACCCTACTAATGCTGTGTAACACTCAGTGCCATTTCAGTGAGGAATCAGTCTAATCCTGTTTACCTCTACTCATGCTGTGAAATGCCCAGTCCCACCTCCTCAGGAATCTGTCTAGTCCTGTTTATCCCTACTCATGCTGTGTAACCTTAGTCCGCTCTCCTGAGGAATCTGTTTAGTCGTCTTTCACCTTACTCATTCTGTTTAACCCTCAGTCCCAGTCTCCCTCAGGAATCTGTCTAGTCCTGTTTATCCCTATTCATGCTGTGTAACCCTCAGTCCCATTTCCTCAGGAATCTGTCTAGTCCTGTTTACCCCTACTGATTCTGTGTAACACTCAGTCCCATTTTCCCTCAGGAATCTGTCTGGTCCTGTTTC
The DNA here is from genome assembly GCA_016271365.2 of Neoceratodus forsteri. NCBI lineage: Eukaryota > Metazoa > Chordata > Ceratodontiformes > Ceratodontidae > Neoceratodus > Neoceratodus forsteri. Next base: position 315,586,076 of record CM028129.1, on the reverse strand, counting down.
CCACACATGCAGTGAAACCCTCAGTCCCACTCTCCCTCAGTAATCTGTCCAATCCTGTTTTTGCCCTACTCATGGTGTGTAACCCTTAGTCCCATTCTTTCTCAAGAATCTGTCTAGTCCTATTTTACCCTACTCATTCTGTGTAACCCTCAATTCCATTTTCCCTCAGGAATCTGTCTTGTCCTGTTTTACCCTGCTCATGATGTGTAACCCTCAGTGCCATTTTTGTCAGGAATCAGTCATTCTGTTTACCTGAAATCAGGCTGTAACCCTCAGTCCTACTCTCCTCAGGAATCAGTCTAGTCCTGTTTTCCCCATCTCATTCTGTATAACCCTCAGTCCCTCTCCCTCATGAATCAGTCTGGTCCTATTTTACTCATGCTGTGTACCCCTCAGTGCCATTTTCTGTCAGAAATCAGTCCAGTCCTGTTTACCCCAACTCGATGCTGTTTGAGCCCTCAGTCCCACTCTCCTCAGGAATCAGTCTAGTCCTGTTTACCCCTACATTCTATATAAACCTCAGCCCATTTTCCCTCAGGAATCAATCTAGTCCTGTATTACCCCTACTCATGCTATGTAACCCTCAGCGCCATTTTCTGTCAGAAATCATTCTAGTCCTGTTTACTCTTACTCATGCTGTGTAACGTCAGTCCCACCTCCTCCGGAATCAGTCTAGTCATGTTTACTCCCTACTCATTCTGTGTAACACTCAATCCCATTTTCCTCAGGAATCTGTCTGGTCCTGTTTACCTCTAGTCATGCTGCGTAATCCTCAATCCCTCTCCCTCAGGAATCAGTCTAATCTTGTTTACCCCTACTCATTCTGTATAACCCTCAGTGCCAGTCTCCCTCATGAATCTGTGTAGTCCTGATTTACCCAACTCATGTAATGACCCTCAGTGCCATTTTCGGTCAGGAATCAGTTTAGTCCTTTTTACCCCAACTCATTCTGTATGACCCTTAGGGCCCTTTTTCTCGGAATCTGTCTGAGTCCTGTTTTACCCCTACTCATGCTGTGTAACCGTTAGTCCCATTCTCTCTCAAGAATCTGTCTAGTCCTACTTTACCCTACTAATGCTTTGTAACCCTCAGTGCCATTTTCTGTCAGGAATCAGTCTAGTCCTGTTTACCCCTAGTCATGCTGTGAAGCCCTCAATCCCTCTCTAACTCAGGAATCTGTCTAGTCCTGTTTACCCCTACTCTTGCTCTGTAACCCTCAAGCCTGCTCTTTCTCAGTAGTCTGTCTAATCTTCTTTAGCCTTATTCATTCTGTGTGACCGTCAGTCCCAGTTTCCCTCTGGAATCAGTCTAGTTCTGTATTACCCATGCTCATGCTGTGCAACCCTCAGTCCCACTCTTCCCTCAGGAATCTGTCTAATCCTGTTTACCCCTACTCATTCTGTATAACCCTCTGTGCCAGTCTCCCCCAGGATTCTGTCTAGTTCTGTTTAGCCCTACTCGTGCTGTATAACCGCCAGTGCCCTTTTTTCTCAGGAATCAGTCTAAACCTGTTTACCCCTACTCATGCTGTGTAACCCCCAGTACCACTCTCCCTCAGGAATGTGTCTAGTCCTCTTTTACCCATACTCATGCTGTGTAACCCATAGTCCCATTCTCTCTCATTAATCTGTCTAGTCCTATTTTACCCCACTAATGCTGTGTAACCCTCAGTGCCATTTTCTTTCAGGAATCAGTCTAATTCTGTTTACCTCTAGTCATGCTGTGAAGCCCTCAATCCCCTCTAACTCAGGAATCTGTCTGGGCCTGTTTACCCCTACTCATTCTGTATAACCCTGAGTCCCAGTCTCTCTCTGGTATCTGTCTGTCCTGATTAACCCCACTGATACTGTGTTGCCCTCCAGTGCCATTTTCTGTTAGGAATCAGTTTAGTCCTGTTTACCCTGCTCATGCTGTGCAACCCTCAGTCCCACTCTCCCTCAGGAATCTTTCTAGTCCTGTTTACCCCTACTCATTCTGTATAAGCCTCTGTGCCAGTCTCCCCAGATTCTGTCTAGTCCTGTTTACCACTACTCAAGCTGTGTAACCCTCAGTCCAAATCTCCTCAGTAATCAGTCTAGTCCTGTTTCCCCTACTATTCTGCATAACCCTCAGTCCCAGTCTCCCTCGGGAATCTGTCTAGTCCTGATTCACCCCACTCATACTGTGTAATCCTCAGTGCCATTTTCTGCCAGGAATTAGTTTATTGCTGTTTACTCCAACTCATGCTCTGTAACCTTCAGTCCCACTCTGCCCCAGGAATCTGGTCGTTTCCTATTTACCCTACCATACTGTCTAACCCTCAGTGCCATTTTTTCTCAGGAATCAGTCTACTCCTGTTTACCCCACTCATGCAGTGTAACCCTCAGTCCCACTCTCATTCAGGAATCTGTCTAGTCCTGTTTTACTCTTCTCATGCTGTGCAACTCTTATCTGTCAGAAATCTGTCTAGTTCTGTTTTACCGCTGCGGATGCCATGTAACCGTTAATGCCATTCTCTGCCAGGAAATGGTCTAGTGCTGTGTCACCCTACACTTTCTGTGTAACCCTCAGTCTCATTCTCCCTCTGGAATCTGACTAGTCCTGTTTTACTCCACTCATGCTGTGTAGCCCTCAGTGCCATTTTCTGTCAGGAATCAGTTTAGTTCCTGTTTACCCCTACTCATACTGTCTAACCCTCAGTGCCATTTTTTCTCAGGAATCAGTCTAATCCTGTTTACGCCTACTCATTCTGTGTAACCCTCAGTACCATTTTCTTTCAGGAATCAGTCTAGTCCTGAATTACCCCTGCTTATGCTGTGTAACCCTCAGTGCCATTTTCTGTCAGAAATCAGACTAGTCCTGTTTACCTCTACTCATGCTGTGTAACCTTCAGTCCCTCTCACCCTCAGGAATCAGTCTAGTCCTGTTTACCCCTACTTATTCTGTATAACCCTCAGTGCCAGTCTGCCTCATGAATCTGTGTAGTCCTGATTTACCCCTCTGTTGCTGTGTAACCCTCAGTGCCATTTTTGGTCAAGAACCCGTTTAGTCCTGTTTACCCCTACTGATGCTTGTGTAACCCTGAGTCCCACTCTCCCTCTGGAATCTGTTTAGTCCTGTTTACCCCTACTCATGCTGTGTAACTGTCAGTGCCCTTTTTTCTCAGGAATCAGTCTAAACCTGTTTACCCCTAATCATGCTGTTTAACCCTCAGTACCATTGTCCCTCAGGAATCTGTCAAGTCCTCTTTTACCCATACTCATGCTGTGTAACCCTTAGTTCCATTCTCTCATTAATCTGTCTAGTCCTATTTTACCCCCACTAATGCTGTGTAACCCTCAGTGCCATTTTCTGTCAGGAATCAGTCTAATCCTGTTTAGCTCTACTCATGCTGTGAAACCCTCAGTCCCACTCTCCCTCAGGAATCTGTCTAGTCCTGTTTACCCCTACTCATGCTGTGTAACCGTCAGTCCCACTCTCCCTCAGGAATCTGTCTAATTTTCATTAGCTTTATTCTTTCTTTGTAACCCTCAATCCCATTTGTCCTCAGGAATCTGTCTTGTCCTGTTTTACCCCTGCTCATGATGTGTAAACCTCACTGCCATTTTTTGTCAGGAGTCAGTCTAGTTCTATTTACCCCTACTTATGCTGTGTCACCCTCAGTACCACCCTCCATCAGGAATCTGTCTAGTCCTGTTCTTCCCCTACTCATGGTGTGTAACCCTTAGTCCCATTCTCTCTCAAGAATCTGTCTAGTCCTACTTTACCCTACTAATGCTGTGTAAGCCTCAGTGCCATTTTATGTAAGGAATCAGTCTAATCCTGTTTACCCCTACTCATGCTGTGAAATGCTCAGTCCCACTCTCCCACAGGAATCTGTCTAGTCATCTTTCACCTTACTCGTTCTGTGTAACCCTAAATCCCATTTTTCCTCAGGAATCAGTCTAGTCCTGTTTACCCCCACTCATGCTGTGAAACCTTCAGTCCCACTCTCCTTCAGGAATCTGTCTAGTCCTGTTTATCCCTATTCATGCTGTGTAACCCTCAGTCCCATTTTCTCTCAGGGAATCTGTCTAGTCCTGTTTACCTCACTGATTCTGTGTAACGCTCAGTCCTTTCCCTCAGGATTCTGTCTAGTCCTGTTTACCTCTACTCATGCAGTGAAACCCTCAGTCCCACTCTCCCTCAGGAATCTGTCCAGTCCTGTTTACCCCTACTCATGCTATGTAACTCTCAGTCTCACTGTCCCTCAGGAATCTGTGTGGTCCTGTTTTACTCCTTCTCATGCTTTGCAACCTTCTCTGTAAGAAATCTGTCTAGTTCTGTTTTACCCTGCTGATGCCATGTAACCCTCAATGACATTCTCTGCCAGGAAATTGTCTAGTGCTGTGTCACCCTACTCTCTCTGTGTAAACCTCAGTCTCATTCTTCCTGAGGAATCTGTCTAGTCCTGTTTTACTCCACTCATGCTGTGTAAGCCTCAGTCCCACTCTTCCTCAGTAATCTGTTTAGTCCTGTTTTCCCCTAATAATGCTGTATAACCCTCAGTGCCCTTTTTTCTCAGGAATCAGTCTAATCCTGTTTACCCCTACTCATGCTGTGTAACTCTCAGTTCCACTGTCCCTCAGGAATCTGACTAGTCCTCTTTTACCCCACTCATGCTGTGTACCCTTAGTCCCACTCTCTGTAATTAATCTGTCTAGTCCTGTTTTACCCCACTAATGCTGTGTAACCCTCAGTGCCATTTTCTGTCTGGAATCAGTCTAATCCTGTTTACCCCTACTCATGCTGTGAAACCGTCAGTCCCACTCTTCCTCAGGAATCTGTCTAGTCCTGTTTACCCCTATTCATGCTGTGTAGCCCTCAGTCCCGCTCTCCCTCAGGAATCTGTCTAATATTCTTTTGCCTTTCTCTTTCTGAGTAACCCTCAATCCCATTTTTCCTGAGGAATCTCTCTTCTCCTGTTTTACCCCTGCTCATGATGTGTAACCCTCAGTGCCATTTTTTGTCAGGAATCAGACTAGTTCTGTTTACCTCTACTCATGGTGTGTAACCCTCAGTCCTACTCTGTCTCTTGAATCAGTCTAGTCCTGTTTACCCAGTCTCATTCTGTATAACCCTCAGTCCCACACTTCCTCAGGAAACAGTCTAGTCCTATTTTACCCTACTCATGCTGTGTAACCTTCAATGCTATTTGCAGTCTGAAATCAGTCTAGTCCTGTTTACCTCTACTTATGCTGTGTAACCCTCAGTCCCACTCTTCCTCAGGAATCAGTCTAGTCTTGTTTACGCATATTCATTCTGTGTAACCCTCAGTCCCATTTTCCCTCAGGAATCAGTCAAGTCCTGAATTACCCCTGCTCATGCAGTGTAACCCTCAGTGGCATTTTCTGTCAGAAATCAGTCTGAGTCCTCTACCTCTACTCCATGCTGTGAAATCAGTCCCACTCTTCCTCAGAATCTGTCTAGTCCTGTTTACCCCTATTCATGCTGTGTAGCCCTCAGTCCCGCTCTCCCTCAGGAATCTGTCTAATATTCTTTTGCCTTTCTCTTTCTGAGTAACCCTCAATCCCATTTTTCCTCAGGAATCTCTCTTCTCCTGTTTTACCCCTGCTCATGATGTGTAACCCTCAGTGCCATTTTTTGTCAGGAATCAGACTAGTTCTGTTTACCTCTACTCATGGTGTGTAACCCTCAGTCCTACTCTGTCTCTTGAATCAGTCTAGTCCTGTTTACCCAATCTTATTCTGTATAACCCTCAGTCCCCACTTCCTCAGAAACAGTCTAGTCCTACTTTACCCTACTCATGCTGTGTAACCTTCAATGCTATTGCAGTCAGAATCAGTCTAGTCCTGTTTACCTCTACTTATGCTGTGTAACCCTCAGTCCCACTCTTCCTCAGGGAATCAGTCTAGTCTTGTTTCGCATATTCATTCTGTGTAACCCTCAGTCCCATTTTCCCTCAGGAATCAGTCAAGTCCTGAATTACCCCTGCTCATGCAGTGTAACCCTCAGTGGCATTTTCTGTCAGAAATCAGTTTAGTCCTGTTTACCTCTACTCATGCTGTGTAACCCTCAGTCCCACTCTCCTCAGGAATCAGTCTAGTCCTGTTTGCCCCTGCTCATTCTGTATAACCCTCAGTCTCAGTCTCTCAGGAATCTGTGTAGTCCTGATTTCCCCCTCATGCTGTGTAACCCTCAGTCGACTCTTGCCTCAGGAATCAGTCCAGTCCTGTTTACCCCATCTCATTCTGTACAATCCTCCGTCCAACTCTCCCTGAGGAATCAGTTTAGTCCTGTTTACCCTACTCATGCTGTGTAACCCTCAGTGCCCTTTTTTTCTCAGGAATCAGTCTAATCCTGTTTACCCCTATTCATGCTGTGTAACCCTCAGTACCACTCTCCCTCAGGAATCTGTCTAGTTCTCTTTTACCCCGACTTATACTGTGTAACTCTTAGTCCCTTTCTCTCCCATTAATCTGTTTAGTCCTATTTTACCCCTCTAATGCTGTGTAACCCTAAGTGCCATTTTCTGTCAGGAATCAGTCTAATCCTGTTTACCCCTACTCATGCTGAGAAACCCTGAGTCCCACTGTCCCTCAGGAATCTGTCTAGTCCTGTTTACCCTACTCAAGCTGTGTAACCCTCAGTCCGCTCTCCCTCAGGAATCTGTCTAATTTTCTTTAGCCTTGTCATTGTGTGTAACCCTCAATCCCATTTTCCTCCTAAATCTGTCTTGTCCAGTTTTCCCATGCTCACGATGTGTAAACTCACTGCCATTTTTTGTCAGGAATCTGTCTAGTTCTGTTTGCCCCTACTCATGCTGTGTAACCCTCAGTCCTACTCTGTCTTTTGAATCTGTCTAGTCCTGTTTACCCAATCTCATTTTGTATAACCCTCAGTCCCACTCTACCTCAGGAATCAGGCTAGTCCAATTTTACCCTACTCATGCTTTGTAACCCTCAGTGCCATTCTCTGTCAGGAATCAGTCTAGTCCTGTTTACCTCTACTCATGCTGTGTAACCCTCAGTCCCACTCTCCTTCAGGAATCTGGCTAGTCATGTTTACCCCTACTCATGCTGTGTAACCCTCAGTCCCACTCTCCTTCAGTAATCTGTCTAGTCCTGTTTACACCTACTCATGCTGTGTAACCCTCAGTCCCAATCTCACTCAGAAATCAGTCTAGTCCTGTTTCCCTACTCTGGCTGTGAAACCTTCAGTCCCACTCTCCTTCAGGAATCTGTCTAGTCCTGTTTGTCCTATTCATGCTGTGTAACCCTCAGTCCCATTTCTCTCAGGGAATCTGTCTAGTCCTGTTTACCCTACTGATTCTGTGTAACGCTCAGTCCCATTTTCCTCAGGATTCTGTCTAGTCCTGTTTACCTCTACTCATGCAGTGAAACCCTCAGTCCCACTCTCCCTCAGGAATCTGTCCAGTCCTGTTTACCCCTACTCATGCTATGTAACTCTCAGTCTCACTGTCCTCAGGAATCTGTGTAGTCCTGTTTTACCCTTCTCATACTTGAGCCCTTCTCTGTAAGAAATCTGTCTAGTTCTGTTTTACCCCTGCTGATGCCGTGTAACCCTCAATGACATTCTCTGCCAGGAAATTGTCTAGTGCTGTGTCACACCTACTCTTTCTGTGTAAACCTCAGTCTCATTCTTCCTGAGGAATCTGTCTAGTCCTGTTTTACTCCACTCATGCTGTGTAAGCCTCAGTCCCACTCTCCCTCAGTAATCTGTTTAGTCCTGTTTTCCCTTACTAATGCTGTGTAACCCTCAGTGCCCTTTTCTCTCAGGAATCAGTCTAATCCTGTTTCCCTACTCATGCTGTGTAACCCTCAGATTCACTGTCCCTCAGAATCTGACTAGTCCTCTTTTACCCCACTCATGCTGTGTCCCTTAGTCCCATTCTCCGTAATTAATCTGTCTAGTCCTGTTTTCCCCACTAATGCTGTGTAACCCTAAGTGCCATTTTCTGTTTGGAATCAGTCTAATCCTGTTTACCCTACTCATGCTGTGAAACCGTCAGTCCCACACTTCCTCAGGAATCTGTCTAGTCCTGTTTACCCTATTCATGCTGTGTAGCCCTCAGTCCGCTCTCCTCAGGAATCTGTCTAATATTCTTTTGCCTTTCTCTTTCTGGGTAACCCTCAATCCCATTTTCCTCAGGTCTCTCTTCTCCCTGTTTTACCCTGTTCATGATGTGTAACCCTCAGTGCCATTTTTGTCAGGAATCAGACTAGTTCTGTTTACCTCTACTCATGGTGTGTAACCCTCAGTCCTACTGTCTCTTGAATCAGTCTAGTCCTGTTTGCCCAATCTCATTCTGTATAACCCTCAGTCCCACACTTCCTCAGAATCAGTCTAGTCCTATTTTACCCTACTCATGCTGTGTAACCTTCAATGCTATTTGCAGTCAGAAATCAGTCTAGTCCTGTTTACCTCTACTTGTGCTGTATTGCCCTCAGTCCCTCTTCCTCAGGAATCAGTCTAGTCTTGTTTGCATATTCATTCTGTAACCCTCAGTCCCATTTTCCTCAGGAATCAGTCAAGTCCTGTGACCCTGCTCATGCAGTGTAACCCTCAGTGGCATTTTCTGTAGAAATCAGTCTAGTCCTGTTTACCTCTACTCATGCTGTGTACCCTCAGTCCCACTCTCCCTCAGGAATCAGTCTGGTCCTGTTTGCCCCAATTCATTCTGTATTACCCTAAGATGCCAGTCTGCCTCCTGAATATGTCTAGTCCTGATTTGCCTCTCTTGCTGTGTAACCCTCAGTGACATTTTCAGTCAGGAATCAGTTTAGTCCTGTGCCCCCTACTCCTGCTGTGTAACCCTCAGTCCCAGTCTCCCTCAGGAATCAGTCTAGTCCTGTTGACCGCTGCTCATCTGTATAACCCTCAGTCCCAGTTCTCTCTCAGGAATCTGTTTAGTCCTGATTTACCCCACTCATGCTGTGTAACCTCAGTCGCACTCTGCCTCAGGAATCAGTCCAGTCCTGTTTCCCCATCTCATTCTGTACAATCCTCAGTCCCACTCTCCCTGAGAATCAGTTTAGTCCAGTTTACCCTACTCATGCTGTGTAACCCTCAGTGCCCTTTTTTCTCAGGAATCAGTCTAATCCTGTTTACCCCTACTCATGCTGTGTAACCCTCAGTACACTCTCCTCAGGAATCTGTCTAGTTCTCTTTTGCCCCGACTTATGCTGTGTAACTCTTGGTCCTTTCTCTCCCATTAATCTGTTTAGTTCTATTTTCCCCACTAATGCTGTGTAACCCTAAGTGCCATTTTCTGTCAGGAATCAGTCTAATCCTGTTTACCCTACTCATGCTGAGAAACCCTGAGTCCCACTGTCCCTCAGGATCTGTCTATTCCTGTTTACCCTACTCATGCTGTGTAACCCTCAGTCCCGCTCTCCCTCAGGAATCTGTCTAATTTTCTTTAGCCTTAGTCATTGTGTGTAACCCTCAATCCCATTTTTCCTCCTGAATCTGTCTTGTCCTGTTTTACCCATGCTCACGATGTGTAAACCTCACTGCCATTTTTTGTCAGGAATCTGTCTAGTTCTGTTTGCCCCTACTCATGCTGTGTAACCCTCAATCCTACTCTGTCTTTTGAATCAGTCTAGTCCTGTTTACCCAATCTCATTCTGTATAACACTCAGTCCCACTCTACCTCAGGAATCAGGCTAGTCCTATTTTCACCCTACTCATGCTTTGTAACCTCAGTGCCATTCTCTGTCAGGAATCAGTCTAGTCCTGTTTACCTCTACTCATGCTCGTAACCCTCAGTCCCTCTCCTTCAGGAATCTGGCTAGTCGTGTTTACCCTTACTCATGCTGTGTAACCTCAGTCCCACTCTCCTTCAGTAATCTGTCTAGTCCTGTTTACACCTACTCATGCTGTGTAACCCTCAGTCCCAATCTCCCTCAGAAATCAGTCTGGTCCTGTTTACCCTACTCATGCTGTGTAACTGTCAGTCCCACTCTCCCTCAGGAATCGGTCTAGTCCCGTTTACCCCTACTCATTCTGTGTAAACCTCAGTCCCAGACTCCGTCAGAATGTGTCTAGTCCTGATTTACCCCACTCATTCTGCGTAACCCTCAGTGCCATTTTCTGTCAGGAATCAGTTTTGTCCTGTTTAGCCCTACTCATGCTGTGTAAACCTCAGTCTCACTATCCCTCTGGAATCTGTTTAGTCCTGTTTACCCCTACTCATGCTGTGTAACCCTCAGTACCACTCTTCCTCAGGAATCTGTCTAGTCCTGTTTTCCCCCTACTCATGCTGTGTAACCCTTAGTCCCATTTACTCTCAGGAACCTGTCTAGTCCTATTTACCCCACTAATGCTGTGTAACCCTCAGTGCCATTTTCTGTCAGGGTGGTCTAATCCTTTTACCCCTACTCATGCTGTGAAACGCTCAGTCCACTCGCTCCGAATCTGTCTAGTCCTGTTTATCCCTACTCATGCTGTGTAACCCTTAGTCCGATTTCCTCAGGAATCTGTCTGTCGTCTTCCACCTTACTCATTCTGTGTTACCCTCAATCCCATTTCCCTCAGGAATCAGTCTAGTCCTGTTTACCCTACTCATGCTGTGAAACCTTCAGTCCATCTCTCCCTCAGGAATCTGTCTAGTCCCATTTATCCCTAATCATGCCGTGTAACCCTCAGTCCCATTTTCCCTCAGAATTTATCTAGTCCTGTTTACCCCTACTGATTCTGTGTAACACTCAGTCCCATTTTCCCTCAGGAATCTGTCTAGTCCTGTTACCTACTCATGCTCTGTAACCTCAGTCCGGGTCTCCTCAGGAATCTGTCTAATCTTCTTTAGTCTTACCCATTCTGTGTAACCCTCAATCCCATTTTCCCTGAAGAACCTGTCTTGTCCTGTTTACCCCTGCTCATGATGTGTAACCCTCAATTCTATTTTTGTCAGGAATCAGTCATTCTTTTTACCCGAAATCAGGCTGTGTAACTCTCAGTCCTACTCCCTCTCTCAGGAATCAGTCTAGTCCAGTTTTCCCATCTCATTCTGCATAACCCACAGTCCCACTGTCCCTCAGGAATCAGTCTGGTCCTATTTTACCCCACTCATGCTGTGTAACCCTCAGTGCCATTTTCTTTCAGAAATCAGTCTAGTCCTGTTTACCCCTACTCATCCTGTTTAGCCCTCAATCCCACTCTCCTTCAGGAATCTGTCCAGTCCTTTTTACCCTTACTCATGCTGTGTCACTCTCAGTCCCTCTCCCTCAGGAATCAGTCTAGTCCTGTTTACCCTACTCATTCTGTGTATCCTCAGCCCATTTCCCTCAGGAATCAATCTGAGTCCTGTGTTGCCCCTACTCATGCTGTGTAACCCTCAGTGCCATTTTCTGTCAGAAATCAGTCTAGTCCTGTTTACCCTAGTCATGCTGTCTAACTGTCAGTCCCACTCTCCTCAAGAATCTGTCTAGTCCTGTTTACCCATACTCATTCTGTGTAGCACTCAATCCCATTTCCCTCAGGAATCAGTCTAGTCCTGTTTACCTCTACTCATGCTGGTAACCTCAGTCCACTCTCCCTCAGAATCGGTCTAGTCCTGTTTACCCCTACTCATTCTGTTTAACCCTCAGTGCCAGTCTGCCTCATGAATCTGTCTAGTCCTGATTTACCCCACTCATGCTGTGTAACCCTCAGTGCCATTTTTGGTCAAGAATCAGTTTAGTCCTGTTTACCCCTACTCATTCTGTATAACCCTTAGGGTCATTCTCTCTCTCTCTCTCTCTCTCTCAGGAATCTGTCAAGTCCTATTTTACCCCACTAATGCTGTGTAAACCTCAGTGCCATTTTCTGTCAGGAATCAGTCTTATCCTGTTTATCCCTAGTCATGCTGTGAAGCCCTCCATCTCACTCTAATTCAGGAATCTGTCTAGCCCTGTTTACCCCTACTCATGCTCTGTAACCCTCAATGCTCTTCCTCAGTAATCTGTCTAATATTCTTTAGCCTTATTCATACTGTGTAACCCTCAGTCCCAGTTTTCCTCAGGAATCTGTCTAGTCCTGTTTACCCTACTCATTCTGTATAACCCTTTGTGCCAGTCTCCCCAGGATTCTGTCTAGTCCTGTTTACCCCTACTCATGCTGTGTAACCCTCAGCCCCAATCTCCATCAGGAATCTGTCTAGTCCTGTTTACCCCTACTCATTCTGTATAACCCTTTGTCACTGTCTCCCCAAATTCTGTCAGTCCTGTTTACCTACTCATGCTGTGTAACCCTCCGCCCCAATCTCCGTCAGGAATCAGTCTAATCCTGTTTACCCTACTCATTTCTGCAAACCCTCAGTCCCAGTCTCCCTCGGGAATCTGTCTAGTCCTGATTTACCCGACTCATGCTGTGTAACCCTCAGTGCCATTTTCTGCCAGGGAATTGTTACTGCTGTTTACTCCAACTCATGCTCTGCAACCTTCAGTCCCACTCTTCCTCAGGAATCTGTTGTTTCTTATTTACCCCTACTCATACTGTCTAACCCTCAGTGCCATTTTTCTCAGGAATCAGTCTACTCCTGTTTACCTTACTCATGCAGTGTAACCTCCGTCCCACTCTCATTCAGGAGCTGTCTAGTTCTGTTTACCTCTGCAGATGCCGTTTTAACCGTCAATGCCATTCTCTGCCAGGAAATAGTCTAGTGCTGTGTCACCTACTCTTTCTGAGCAACCCTCAGTCTCATTCTCTCCTCAGGAATCTGTCTAGTCCTGTTTTACTCCACATGATGTGTTAGCCTCAGTGCCATTTCTGTCAGAAATCAGTTCATTCCTGTTTACTCCTATTCATGCTGTGTAAACCTCAGTCCCACCTCCCTCAGGAGTTTGTCTAGTCCTATTAACCCCTACTCATGCTGTCTAACCCTCAGTGCTATTTTTTCTCAGGAATCAGTCTAATCCTGTTTACGCCTACTCATTCTGTGTAACCCTCAGTACCATTTTCCCTCAGGAATCAGTCTAGTCCTGAATTACCCCTGCTTATGCTGTGTAACTCTCAGTGCCATTTTCTGTCAGAAATCAGTCTAGTCCTGTTTACCCTTACTCATGCTGTGTAACTCTCAGTCCCTCTCCCTCAGGAATCAGTCTTGTGCTGTTTACCCCTACTCATTCTGTATAACCCTCAGCCCATTTTCCCTCAGAATCAATCTAGTCCTGTATTACCCCTACTCATGCTGTGTAACCCTCAATGCCATTTCTGTCAGAAATCAGTCTAGTCCTGTTTACGCTACTCATAACAATGTAACCGTCAGTCCCACTCTCCTCAGGGAATCGGTCTAGTCCTGTTTACCCTTCTCATTCTGTATAACCCTCAATCCCATTTTTCCCTCAGAGATCTGTCTAGTCCTGATTTACCCAACTCATGCTGTGTAATCCTCAGTGCCATTTCGGTTAGGAATCAGAGTTAGTCCTTTTACCCTACTCATTCTGTATAACCGCCTTAGGGCCCTTTTTCTCAGGAATCTGTCTAGTCCTGTTTTACCCTTACTCATGCTGTGTAACCCTTAGTCCCATTCTCTCTCTCAGGACTCTGTCAAGTCCTCTTTTACCCCACTAATGCTGTGTAACCCTCAGTGCCATTTTCTGTCAGGAATCAGTCTAATCCTGTTTACCCCTAGTCATGCTGTGAAACCCTCAGTCCCAGTCTAACTCAGAATCTGTCTAGTCCTGTTTACCCTACTCTTGCTCTGTAACCCTCAATCCCGCTCTTCCTCAGTAGTCTGTCTAATCTTCTTTAGCCTTATTCATTCTGTGTAACCGTCAGTCCCAGTTCCCTCAGTAATCAGTCTAGTCCTGTATTACCCCTGCTCATGCTGTGCAACCCTCAGTCCACTCTCCCCAGGATTCTGTCTAGTTCTGTTTACCTTGCTCTCATGCTGTGTAACCGACAGTGCCCTTTTTCTCAGGAATCAGTCTAAACCTGTTTACCCCTACTCATGCTGTGTAACCCCAGTCCACTCTCCCTCAGGAATCTGTCTAGTCCTCTTTATCCATACTCATGCTGTGTAACCCATAGTCCCATTCTGTCTCCTTAATCTGTATAGTCCTATTTTACCCCACTAATGCTGTGTAACCCTCAGTACCATTTTCTGTCAGAATCAGTCTAATCCTGTTTTACCCCTAGTCATGCTGTGACTCCTCAATCCAACTCTAACTCGGAATCTGTCTAGTCCTGTTTACCCCTACTTATTCTGTATAACCCTCAGCCCCAGTCTCTCTCTGGTATCTGTCTAGTCCTGATTTACCCACTGATGCTGTATTTCCCTCCGTCCCATTTTCTTTCAGGAACCAGTTTAGTCCTGTTTACTCCTGCTCAGCTGTGCAACCCTCAGTCCCAATCTCCCTCAGGAATCTTTCTAGTCATGTTTACCCCTACTTATTCTGTATAACCCTCTGTGCCAGTCTCCCCCAGTTCTGTCTAGTCCTGTTTCCCCAACTCAAGCTGTGTAACCCTCAGTCCAAATCTCCCTCAGGAATCAGTTTAGTCCTGTTTACCCCTACTCGTTCTGCATAACCCTCAGTCCCAGTCTCCCTCGGGAATCTGTCTAGTCCTGATTCACCTGACTCATACTGTGTAACCCTCAGTGCCATTTTCTGCCAGGAATTAGTTACTGCTGTTTACTCCAACTCATGCTCTGTAACCTTCAGTCCCACTCTCCTCAGGAATCTGTCGTTTCCTTTACCCCTACTCTTACTGTCTAACCCTCAGTGCCATTTTTTCTCAGGAATCAGTCTACTCCTGTTTACCCCTACTCATGCAGTGTAACCCTCAGTCCCACTCTCATTCAGGAATCTGTCTAGTCCTGTTTTAGCCCTTCTCATGCTGTGCAACTCTTGTCTGTCAGAAATCTGTTTAGTTCTGTTTTACCACTGCGGATGCGTGCAACCATTAATGCCATTCTCTGCCAGGAAATGGTCTAGTTCTGTGTCACCCTCTTTCTGTGCAACCCTCAGTCTCAGTCTCCGTCAGGAATCTGTCTAGTCCTGTTTTACTCCACTTATGATGTGTTACCGTCAGTTGCCATTTCTGTCAGGAATCAGTTTAGTTCCTGTTTACCTCTACTCATGCTGTAACCCTCAGTCCCTCACCCTCAGGAATCAGTCTAGTCCTGATTACCCCTACTCATTCTGTATAATCCACAGTGCCAGTCTGCCCTCATGAATCTGTGTTGACCTGATTTACCCTCTCATGCTGTGTAACCCTCAGTGCCATTTTCGGTCCGAAATCAGTTTAGTCCTGTTTACCCTACTAATGCTTGTAACCCTCAGTCCTAGTCTCCTCAGGAATCAGTGTAGTCCTGTTTACCCCTACTCATTCTGTATAACCCTCAGGCCCAGCTCTCTCAGGGATCTGTCTAGTCCTTATTTACCCCACTCATGCTGTGCAACCCTCCGTGCCATTTTCTGTCAGGAACCAGTTTAGTCCTATTTACCCCTTACTCATGCTGTGTAACCTCAGTCCCACTCTCCCTCAGGAATCTGTTTAGTCCTGTTTACCCCTACTCATGCTGTGTAACACTTAGTACCACTGTCCTCAGGAATCTGTCTAGTCTCTCTTTTACCCATACTCATGCTGTGTGATCCTTAGTCCAATTTCTCTCATTAATCTGTGTAGTCCTAATTTACCCCCGCTAAACTAATGCTGTGTAACCCTCACTGCCATTTTCTGTCAGAATCAGTCTAATCCTGTTTAGTCCTACTCATGCTGTGAAACCCTCAGTCCCTCTCCCTCAGGAATCTGTCTAGTCCTGTTTACCCTACTCATGCTCCGTAACCCTCAGTCCCGTTCTCCCTCAGGAATCTATCTAATTTTCTCTTTAGCCTTACTCATTCTGTGTAAGCCTCAATCCCATTTTCCTCAGGAATCTATCTTGTCCTGTTTTACCCTGCTGATGATGTGTAACCCTCGATGCCATTTTTGTCAGGAATCAGTCTAGTTCTGTTTACCACTACTCATGCTGTGTAACCCTCAGTCCAACTCTACCTGGGGAATCAGTCTAGTCTATTTTACCCTACTCATGCTGTGTAACCCTCAGTGCCATTTGCAGTCAGGAATCAGTGTAGTCTTGTTTACCCTCATTCTGTATAACCCTCAGGCCCAGTCTCTCTCAGGGATCTGTCAAGTCCTTATTTACTCCCACTCATGCTGTGCAACCCTCCGCGGCCTATTTTCTGTCAGGAACCAGTTTAGTCCCATTTACCCCTACTCATGCTGTGTAACCTCTGTCCCACTCTCCCTCAGGAATCTGTTTAGTCCTGTTTACCCCTACTCATGCTGTGTAACACTTAGTACCACTGTCCCTCAGGAATCTGTCTAGTCCTCTTTTACCCATACTCATGCTGTGTGATCCTTTGTCCAACTCTCTCATTAATCTGTGTAGTCCTAATTTACCCGCTAAGCTAATGCTGTGTAACCCTCACTGCCATTTTCTTCAGGAATCAGTCTAATCCTGTTTAGTCCTACTCATGCTGTGAAACCCTCAGTCCCACTCTCCTCAGGAATCTGTCTAGTCCTGTTTACCCTACTCATGCTCGTAACCCTCAGTCCCGCTCTCCTCAGGAATCTATCTAATTTTCTTTAGCCTTACTCATTCTGTGTAAACCTCAATCCCATTTTTCCTCAGAATCTATCTTGTCCTGTTTTACCCTGCTGATGATGTGTAACCCTCGATGCCATTTTTGTCAGGAGATCAGTCTAGTTCTGTTTACCACTACTCATGCTGTGTAACCCTCAGTCACTCTACCTGAGGAATCAGTCTAGTCCTATTTTACCCTACTCATGCTGTGTAACCCTCAGTGCCATTTGCAGTCAGGAATCAGTCTAGTCCTGTTTACCCTTCTTATGTTGTGTAACCCTCAGTCCCACTGCCCTCAGGAATCAGTCTAGTCCTGTTCATGCTACTCATCGTGTAACCCTCAGTCCCATTTTCCCTCAGGAATCAGTCTAGTCCTGAATTACCCCTGCTTATACTGTGTAACCCTCAGTCCCACTGTCCCTCAGGGATCAGTCTAGTCCTGTTTATGCCTACTCATTCCGTGTAACCCTCAGTCCCATTTTTCCTCAGGAATCAGTCTAGTCCTGAATTACCCCTGCTTATACTGTGTAACCCTCAGTGCCATTTTCCATCAGGAATCAGTTTAGTCCTGTTTACCCCTACTCATTCTGTATAACCCTCAGTCAGAGTCTCCTCAGTAGTCTGTCTGGTCCTGATTTACCCACTCATTGTGTGTAACCCTCAGTACCATTTTCTGTCAAGAATCTGTTTAGTCCTGTTTACCCTTTCACATGCTGTGTAACCCTCACTGCCCTTTTTCTCAGGAATCAGTCTAATCCTGTTACCCTACTCAGGCTGTGTTGCCCTCAGTACCACTCTCCTCAGTAATCTGTCTAGTCCTGTTTACCCTACTCATTCTGTGTAACCCACAATCCCATTTTCCTCGGGAATCAGTCTAGTCGTGTTTACCTCTACTCATGCTATGTAACCCTCAGTCCCACTCTCACTCAGGAATCAGTCTAGTCCTTTTTACCCCTACTCATACTGTATAACCCTCAGTGCCAGTCTCCCTCATGAATCTGTCTAGTCCTGATTTACCCACTCATGCTGTGTATGCCTCAGTGCCATTTTCCGTCAGGAATCAGTTTAGTCCTGTTTACCCCATGCATGCTGTGAAACCCTCAGTCCCACTGTCCCTCAGGAATCAGTCTAGTCCTGTTTACCCCTTCTCATGCTGTGTAACCCTCAGTCCCGATCTCCCTCAGGAATCTGTCTAGTCGTCATTAGCCTTACTCATTCTGTGAATCCCTCAATCCCATTTTCCCTCAGGAATCAGTCTAGTCCTATTTTACCCCACTCATGCTGTGTAACCATCAGTGCCATTTCTCTCAGGAATCAGTCTAGTCCTGTTTACACCTACTCATGCTGTGTTACCCTCAGTCCCACTCTTCTTCACGAATCTGTCTAGTCCAGTTTACCCCTACTCATTCTGTGTAACCCTCAGTCCCATTTTCCCTCAGGAATCAGTCAAGTCATGAATTACCCCTGCTTATGCTGTGTAATAGTCAGTGCCATTTTCTGTCAGAAATCAGTCTAGTTCTGTTTACCTCTACTCAAGCTGTGTAACCCTCAGTCCCACTCTCCCTCAGGAATCTGTCTAGTCCTGTTTACCCCTACTCCTTCTGTGTAACCCTGAATTCCATTTTGCCACAGGAATCAGTCTAGTCCTGTTGACCTCTACTCATGCTGTGAAAGCCTTCGTCCCACTCTCCCTCAGGAATCAGTCTAGTACTGTTAAGTCCTACTCATTCTGTATAACCCTCAGTGCCAGTCTGCCTCATGAATCTGTGTAGTCCTGATTTACCCCACTCATACTGTGTAACCCTCAGTTGCATTTTGGGTCAGGAATCAGTTTAGTCCTGTTTACCACTACTCATGCTGTGTAACCCTCAGTCCACTCCCCTCAGGAATCAGTCTTGACCTGTTTCGCCTACTCATTCGTTTAACCCTCAGTCCCAGTGTCCCTCAGGAATCTGTCTAGTCCTGATTTACCCACTCATGCTGTGTAACCCTCAGTCCCTCTCCCTTGAGGATCTATTTGGTGCTGTTTACCCCTACTCATGCTGTTGTAACCCTCAGTGCCCTTTTTTCTCAGGAATCAGTCTAATCCTGTTTACCCCTACTCATGCTGTGTAACCCTCAGTCCCACTCTCCCTTACGAATCTGTTTAGTCCTGTTTAACCCTACTCATGCCGTGTAACCCTCAGTGCCCTTTTTTCTCAGGAATCCGTCTAATGCTGTTTACCCATACTGTTGCTGTGTAACCCTCAGTACCACTCTCCCTCAGGAATCTGTCTAGTTCTCTTTTACCCCGACTTATACTGTGTAACTCTTAGTCCCTTTCTCTCCCATTAATCTGTTTAGTCCTGTTTACCCACTAATGCTGTATGTAACCTAAGTGCCATTTTCTGTCAGGAATCAGTGTAATCCTGTTTGCCCTACTCATGCTGCTGAAACCCTGAGTCCCTGTCCTCAGGAATCTGTCTATTCCTGTTTACCCTACCCATGCTGTGTAACCCTCAGTCCCGCTCTCCCTCAGGAATCTGTCTAATTTTCTTTAGCCTTAGTCATTGTGTGTAACCCTCAATCCCATTTTCCTCCTGAATCTGTCTTGTCCTGTTTACCCATGCTCTCATGTGTAAACCTCACTGCCATTTTTGTCAGGAATCAGTCTAGTCCTGTTTACCCAATCTCATTCTGTATAACCCTCAGTCCCACTCTACCTCAGGAATCAGGCTAGTCCTATTTTACCCTACTCATGCTTTGTAACCCTCAGTGCCATTCTCTGTCAGGAATCAGTCTAGTCCTGTTTCCCTCTACTCATGCTGCGTAACCCTCAGTCCCACTCTCCTTCGGAATCTGGCTAGTCGTGTTTACCCCTACTCATGCTGTGTAACCCTCAGTCCCACTCTCCTTCAGTAATCTGTCTAGTCCTGTTTTCACCTACTCATGCTGTGTAACCTCAGTCCCACTGTCCTCAGGAATCAGTCTAGTCCTGTTTACCCTACTCATGCTGCGTAACCCTCAGTCCCGCTCTCCCTCAGGAATCTATCTAATTTTCTTTAGCCTTACTCATTCTGTGTAAGCCTCAATCCCATTTTCCTCAGGAATCTATCTTGTCCTGTTTTACCCCTGCTGATGATGTGTAACCCTCGATGCCATTTTTTGTCAGGAATCAGTCTAGTTCTGTTTAGCACTACTCATGCTGTGTAACCCTCAGTCCCACTCTACCTGAGGAATCAGTCTAGTCCTATTTTACCCTACTCATGCTGTGTAACCCTCAGTGCCATTTGCAGTCAGGAATCAGTGTAGTCTTGTTTACCCCTACTCATTCTGTATAACCCTCAGGCCCAGTCTCTCTCAGGGATCTGTCTAGTCCTTATTTACCCCACTCATGCTGTGCAACCTTCCGTGCCATTTTCTGTCAGGAACCAGTTTAGTCCTATTTACCCCTACTCATGCTGTGTAACCCTCTGTCCCACTCTCCCTCAGGAATCTGTTTAGTCCTGTTTACCCCTACTCATGCTGTGTAACACTTAGTACCACTGTCCCTCAGGAATCTGTCTAGTCCTCTTTTACCCATACTCATGCTGTGTGATCCTTTGTCCAATTCTCTCTCATTAATCTGTGTAGTCCTAATTTACCCCGCTAAGCTAATGCTGTGTAACCCTCACTGCCATTTTCTGTCAGGAATCAGTCTAATCCTGTTTAGTCCTACTTGTGCTGTGAAACCCTCAGTCCCTCTCCCTCAGGAATCTGTCTGGTCCTGTTTCCCCTACTCATGCTAAACCCTCCAGTCCCGCTCTCCTCAGGAATCTATCTAATTTTCTCTAGCCTTACTCATTCTGTGTGAAGCCTCAATCCCATTTTTCCTCAGGAATCTATCTTGTCCTGTTTTACCCCTGCTGATGATGTAACCCTCGATGCCATTTTTGTCAGGAATCAGTCTAGTTCTGTTTGCACTACTCATGCTGTGTAACCCTCAGTCCCTCTACCTGAGGAATCAGTCTAGTCCTATTTTACCCTACTCATGCTGTGTAACCCTCAGTGCCATTTGCAGTCAGGAATCAGTCTAGTCCTGTTTACCACTTCTTGTGCTGTGTAACCCTCAGTCCCTGCCCCTCAGGAATCAGTCTAGTCCTGTTCATGCCTACTCATTCCGTGGTAACCCTCAGTCCCATTTCCCTCAGAATCAGTCTAGTCCTGGATACCCTACTCATGCAGTGTAACCCTCAGTCCCACTCTCATTCAGGAATCTGTCTAGTCCTGTTTTAGCCCTTCTCATGCTGTGCAACTCTTGTCTGTCAGAAATCTGTTTAGTTCTGTTTTACCACTGCGGATGCCGTGCAACCATTAATGCCATTCTCTGCCAGGAAATGGTCTAGTGCTGTGTCACCCTCTTTCTGTGCAACCCTCAGTCTCAGTCTCCGTCAGGAATCTGTCTAGTCCTGTTTTACTCCACTTATGATGTGTTACCGTCAGTGCCATTTTCTGTCAGGAATCAGTTTAGTTCCTGTTTACCTCTACTCATGCTGTGTAACCCTCAGTCCCACTCACCCTCAGGAATCAGTCTAGTCCTGATTACCCCTACTCATTCTGTATAATCCACAGTGCCAGTCTGCCTCATGAATCTGTGTTGACCTGATTTACCCTCTCATGCTGTGTAACCCTCAGTGCCATTTTCGGTCCGAAATCAGTTTAGTCCTGTTTACCCCTACTAATGCTGTGTAACCCTCAGTCCTAGTCTCCCTCAGGAATCAGTGTAGTCCTGTTTACCCCTACTCATTCTGTATAACCCTCAGGCCCAGTCTCTCTCAGGGATCTGTCTAGTCCTTATTTACCCCACTCATGCTGTGCAACCCTCCGTGCCATTTTCTGTCAGGAACCAGTTTAGTCCTATTTACCCTTACTCATGCTGTGTAACCCTCAGTCCCTCTCCTCAGGAATCTGTTTAGTCCTGTTTACCCCTACTCATGCTGTGTAACACTTAGTACCACTGTCCCTCAGGAATCTGTCTAGTCCTCTTTTACCCATACTCATGCTGTGTGATCCTTTGTCCAATTCTCTCTCATTAATCTGTGTAGTCCTAATTTGCCCCGTAAACTAATGCTGTGTAACCCTCACTGCCATTTTCTGTCAGAATCAGTCTAATCCTGTTTAGTCCTACTTATGCTGTGAAACCCTCAGTCCCTCTCCCTCAGGAATCTGTCTGGTCCTGTTTCCCTACTCATGCTGCAACCCTCAGTCGCTCTCCTCAGGAATCTATCTAATTTTCTCTAGCCTTACTCATTCTGTGTAAGCCTCAATCCCATTTTTCCTCAGGAATCTATCTTGTCCTGTTTTACCCCTGCTGATGATGTGTAACCCTCGATGCCATTTTTGTCAGGAATCAGTCTAGTTCTGTTTGCCAATACTCATGCTGTGTAACCCTCAGTCCCACTCTACCTGAGGAATCAGTCTAGTCCTATTTTACCCTACTCATGCTGTGTAACCCTCAGTGCCATTTGCAGTCAGGAATCAGTCTAGTCCTGTTTACCACTTCTTATGCTGTGTAACCCTCAGTCCCACTGCCCCTCAGGAATCAGTCTAGTCCTGTTCATGCCTACTCATTCCGTGTAACCCTCAGTCCCATTTTCCCTCAGGAATCAGTCTAGTCCTGAATTACCCCTACTCATGCAGTGTAACCCTCAGTCCCACTCTCATTCAGGAATCTGTCTAGTCCTGTTTTAGCCCTTCTCATGCTGTGCAACTCTTGTCTGTCAGAAATCTGTTTAGTTCTGTTTTACCACTGCGGATGCCGTGCAACCATTAATGCCATTCTCTGCCAGGAAATGGTCTAGTGCTGTGTCACCCTCTTTCTGTGCAACCCTCAGTCTCAGTCTCCGTCAGGAATCTGTCTAGTCCTGTTTTACTCCACTTATGATGTGTTACCGTCAGTGCCATTTTCTGTCAGGAATCAGTTTAGTTCCTGTTTACCTCTACTCATGCTGTGTAACCCTCAGTCCCACTCACCCTCAGGAATCAGTCTAGTCCTGATTTCCCTCTCATTCTGTATAATCCACAGTGCCAGTCTGCCTCCCATGAATCTGTGTTGACCTGATTTACCCTCTCATGCTGTGTAACCCTCAGTGCCATTTTGGTCCAAATCAGTTTAGTCCTGTTTACCCCTACTAATGCTGTTAACCCTCAGTCCTAGTCTCCCTCAGGAATCAGTGTAGTCCTGTTTACCCCTACTCATTCTGTATAACCCTCAGGCCCAGTCTCTCCAGGGATCTGTCTAGTCCTTATTTACCCCACTCATGCTGTGCAACCCTCCGTGCCATTTTCTGTCAGGAACCAGTTTAGTCCTATTTACCCTTACTCATGCTGTGTAACCCTCAGTCCCACTCTCCCTCAGGAATCTGTTTAGTCCTGTTTACCCTACTCATGCTGTGTAACACTTAGTACCACTGTCCCTCAAGAATCTGTCTAGTCCTCTTTTACCCATACTCTATGCTGTGAGTCCTTGGTCCAATTCTCTCATTAATCTGTGTGTCCTAATTTGCCCGCTAAACTAATGCTGTGTAACCCTCACTGCCATTTTCTGTCAGGAATCAGTCTAATCCTGTTTAGTCCTACTCATGCTGGAAACCCTCAGTCCTCTCCCTCAGGAATCTGTCTAGTCCTGTTTACCCTACTCATGCTCGTAACCTCAGTCCCGCTCTCCCTCAGGAATCTATCTAATTTTCTTTAGCCTTACTCATTCTGTGTAAGCCTCAATCCCATTTTCCTCAGGAATCTATCTTGTCCTGTTTTACCCCTGCTGATGATGTAACCCTCGATGCCATTTTTGTCAGGAATCAGTCTAGTTCTGTTTACCACTACTCATGCTGTGTAACCCTCAGTCCAACTCTACCTGAGGAATCAGTCTAGTCCTATTTTACCCTACTCATGCTGTGTAACCCTCAGTGCCATTTGCAGTCAGGAATCAGTGTAGTCTTGTTTACCCCTACTCATTCTGTATAACCCTCAGGCCCAGTCTCTCTCAGGGATCTGTCTAGTCCTTATTTACCCCACTCATGCTGTGCAACCCTCCGTGCCATTTTCTGTCAGGAACCAGTTTAGTCCTATTTACCCCTACTCATGCTGTGTAACCCTCTGTCCCACTCTCCCTCAGGAATCTGTTTAGTCCTGTTTACCCCTACTCATGCTGTGTAACACTTAGTACCACTGTCCCTCAGGAATCTGTCTAGTCCTCTTTTTACCCATACTCATGCTGTGTGAGTCCTTGTCCAATTCTCTCTCATTAATCTGTGTAGTCCTAATTTACCCGCTAAGCTAATGCTGTGTAACCCTCACTGCCATTTTCTGTCAGGAATCAGTCTAATCCTGTTTAGTCCTACTCATGCTGTGAAACCCTCAGTCCCTCTCCTCAGGAATCTGTCTAGTCCTGTTTGCCCTACTCATGCTGCGTAACCCTCAGTCCCGCTCTCCTCAGGAATCTATCTAATTTTCTTTAGCCTTACTCATTCTGTAAAGCCTCAATCCCATTTTCCTCAGGAATCTATCTTGTCCTGTTTTACCCCTGCTGATGATGTGTAACCCTCGATGCCATTTTTGTCAGGAATCAGTCTAGTTCTGTTTAGCACTACTCCATGCTGTGTAACCCTCAGTCCCTCTACCTGAGGAATTAGTCTAGTCCTATTTTACCCTACTCATGCTGTGTAACCCTCAGTGCCATTTGCAGTCAGGAATCAGTCTAGTCCTGTTTACCCTTCTTATGCTGTGTAACCCTCAGTCCACTGCCCCTCAGGAATCAGTCTAGTCCTGTTCTGCCTACTCATTCGTGTAACCCTCAGTCCCATTTTCCTCAGGAATCAGTCTAGTCCTGAATTACCTGCTTATGCTGTGTAACCCTCAGTCCCACTGTCCCTCAGGAATCAGTCTAGTCCTGTTTATGCCTACTCATTCCGCGTAACCCTCAGTCCCATTTTCCTCAGAATCAGTCTAGTCCTGAATTACCCTGCTTATACTGTGTACCCTCAGTGCCATTTTCCATCAGGAATCAGTTTAGTCCTGTTTACCCTACTCATTCTGTATAACCCTCAGTCAGAGTCTCCTCAGTAGTCTGTCTAGTCCTGATTTACCCACTCATTGTGTGTAACCCTCAGTACCATTTTCTGTCAGGAATCTGTTTAGTCCTGTTTACCCTTTCACATGCTGTGTAACCCTCACTGCCCTTTTTTCTCAGGAATCAGTCTAATCCTGTTGACCCCTACTCAGGCTGTGTTACCCTCAGTACCACTCTCCCTCAGTAATCTGTCTAGTCCTGTTTACCCTACTCATTCTGTGTAACCCACAATCCCATTTTCCCTCGGGAATCAGTCTAGTCGTGTTTACCTCTACTCATGCTATGTAACCCTCAGTCCCACTCTCACTCAGGAATCAGTCTAGTCCTTTTTACCCCTACCCATACTATATAACCCTCAGTGCCAGTCTCCCTCATGAATCTGTCTAGTCCTGATTTACCCACTCATGCTGTGTATGCCTCAGTGCCATTTTCCGTCAGGAATCAGTTTAGTCCTGTTTACCCCATGCATGCTGTGAACCCTCAGTCCCACTGTCCTTCAGGAATCAGTCTAGTCCTGTTTACCCCTTCTCACGCTGTAGCCCCTCAGTCCCGATCTCCCTCAGGAATCTGTCTAGTCGTCATTAGCCTTACTCATTCTGTGAATCCCTCAATCCCATTTCCCTCAGGAATCAGTCTAGTCCTATTTTACCCACTCATGCTGTGTAACCATCAGTGCCATTTTCTCTCAGGAATCAGTCTAGTCCTGTTTACACCTACTCATGCTGTTGTTACCTCAGTCCACTCTTCTTCACGAATCTGTCTAGTCCAGTTTACCCTACTCATTCTGTGTAACCCTCAGTCCCATTTCCCTCAGGAATCAGTCAAGTCATGAATTACCCTGCTTATGCTGTGTAATAGTCAGTGCCATTTTCTGTCAGAAATCAGTCTAGTTCTGTTTACCTCTCACCAAGCTGTGTAACCCTCAGTCCACTCTCCCTCAGGAATCTGTCTAGTCCTGTTTACCCTACTCCTTCTGTGGAACCTGATTCCATTTTGCCACAGGAATCAGTCTAGTCCTGTTGACCTCTACTCATGCTGTGAAAGCCTTCGTCCCACTCTCCTCAGGAATCAGTCTAGTACTGTTAAGTCCTACTCATTCTGTATAACCCTCAGTGCCAGTCTGCCTCATGAATCTGTGTGAGTCCTGGTTTACCCCACTCATACTGTGTAACCCTCAGTTGCATTTTGGGTCAGGAATCAGTTTAGTCCTGTTTACCACTACTCATGCTGTGTAACCCTCAGTCCCACTCCCCCTCAGGAATCAGTCTTGACCTGTTTACGCCTACTCATTCTGTTTAACCCTCAGTCCCAGTGTCCCTCAGGAATCTGTCTAGTCCTGATTTACCCCACTCATGCTGTGTAACCCTCAGTCCCACTCTCCCTTAGGAATCTATTTAGTGCTGTTTACCCCTACTCATGCTGTGTAACCCTCAGTGCCCTTTTTCTCCAGGAATCAGTCTAATCCTGTTTACCCCTACTCATGCTGTGTAACCCTCAGTCCCTCTCCCTTACGAATCTGTTTAGTCCTGTTTAACCCTACTCATGCCGTGTAACCCTCAGTGCCCTTTTTTCTCAGGAATCCATCTAATGCTGTTTACCCATACTGTTGCTGTGTAACCCTCAGTACCACTCTCCCTCAGGAATCTGTCTAGTTCTCTTTTACCCCGACTTATACTGTGTAACTCTTAGTCCCTTTCTCTCCCATTAATCTGTTTAGTCCTATTTTACCCCACTAATGCTGTGTAACCCGAAGTGCCATTTTCTGTCAGGAATCAGTGTAATCCTGTTTACCCCTACTCATGCTGAGAAACCCTGAGTCCCACTGTCCCTCAGGAATCTGTCTATTCCTGTTTACCCTACCCATGCTGTGTAACCCTCAGTCCCGCTCTCCCTCAGGAATCTGTCTAATTTTCTTTAGCCTTAGTCATTGTGTGTAACCCTCAATCCCATTTTTCCTCCTGAATCTGTCTTGTCCTGTTTTACCCATGCTCACGATGTGTAAACCTCACTGCCATTTTTTGTCAGGAATCTGTCTAGTTCTGTTTACCCCTTCTCATGCTGTGTAACCCTCAGTCCTACTCTGTCTTTTGAATCAGTCTAGTCCTGTTTACCCAATCTCATTCTGTATAACCCTCAGTCCCACTCTACCTCAGGAATCAGGCTAGTCCTATTTTACCCTACTCATGCTTTGTAACCCTCAGTGCCATTCTCTGTCAGGAATCAGTCTAGTCCTGTTTCCCTCTACTCATGCTGCGTAACCCTCAGTCCCACTCTCCTTCCGGAATCTGGCTAGTCGTGTTTACCCCTACTCATGCTGTGTAACCCTCAGTCCCACTCTCCTTCAGTAATCTGTCTAGTCCTGTTTTCACCTACTCATGCTGTGTAACCCTCAGTCCCACCTGTCCCTCAGGAATCAGTCTAGTCCTGTTTATGCCTACTCATTCCGGCGTAACCCTCAGTCCCATTTTCCTCAGGAATCAGTCTAGTCCTGATGCCCCTGCTTATACTGTGTAACCCTCAGTGCCATTTTCCATCAGGAATCAGTTTAGTCCTGTTTACCCCTACTCATTCTGTATAACCTCAGTCAGAGTCTCCCTCAGTAGTCTGTCTAGTCCTGATTTACCCCACTCATTGTGTGTAACCCTCAGTACCATTTTCTGTCAGGAATCTGTTTAGTCCTGTTTACCCTTTCACATGCTGTGTAACCCTCAGTGCCCTTTTTCTCAGGAATCAGTCTAATCCTGTTGACCCCTACTCAGGCTGTGTTACCCTCAGTACCACTCTCCTCAGTAATCTGTCTAGTCCTGTTTACCCTACTCATTCTGTGTAACCCACAATCCCATTTTCCTCGGAATCAGTCTAGTCGTGTTTACCTCTACTCATGCTATGTAACCCTCAGTCCCTCTCACTCAGGAATCAGTCTAGTCCTTTGCCCCTACTATCTGTATAACCCTCAGTGCCAGTCTCCCTCATGAATCTGTCTAGTCCTGATTTACCACTCATGCTGTGTATGCCTCAGTGCCATTTTCCGTCAGGAATCAGTTTAGTCCTGTTTACCCCATGCATGCTGTGAACCCTCAGTCCCACTGTCCTCAGGAATCAGTCTAGTCCTGTTTGCCCTTCTCATGCTGTGTAACCCTCAGTCCCGATCTCCCTCAGGAATCTGTCTAGTCGTCATTAGCCTTACTCATTCTGTGAATCCTCAATCCCATTTCCCTCAGGAATCAGTCTAGTCCTTTTACCCACTCATGCTGTGTAACCATCAGTGCCATTTTCTCAGGAATCAGTCTAGTCCTGTTTACACCTACTCATGCTGTGTTACCCTCAGTCCCACTCTTCTTCACGAATCTGTCTAGTCCAGTTTACCCCTACTCATTCTGTGTAACCCTCAGTCCCATTTTCCCTCAGGAATCAGTCAAGTCATGAATTACCCCTGCTTATGCTGTGTAATAGTCAGTGCCATTTTCTGTCAGAAATCAGTCTAGTTCTGTTTACCTCTACTCAAGTTGTGTAACCCTCAGTCCCACTCTCCCTCAGGAATCTGTCTAGTCCTGTTTACCCCTACTCCTTCTGTGTAACTCTGAATTCCATTTTGCCACAGGAATCAGTCTAGTCCTGTTGACCTCTACTCATGCTGTGAAAGCCTTCGTCCCACTCTCCCTCAGTAATCAGTCTAGTACTGTTAAGTCCTACTCATTCTGTATAACCCTCAGTGCCAGTCTGCCTCATGAATCTGTGTAGTCCTGATTTACCCCACTCATACTGTGTAACCCTCAGTTGCATTTTGGGTCAGGAATCAGTTTAGTCCTGTTTACCACTACTCATGCTGTGTAACCCTCAGTCCCCCCCTCAGGAATCAGTCTTGACCTGTTTCGCCTACTCATTCTGTTTAACCCTCAGTCCCAGTGTCCTCAAGGAATCTGTCTAGTCCTGATTACCCCTCATGCTGTGTAACCCTCAGTCCTCTCCTTAGGAATCTATTTAGTGCTGTTTACCCTACTCATGCTGTGTAACCCTCAGTGCCCTTTTTTCTCAGGAATCAGTCTAATCCTGTTTACCCTACTCATGCTGTGTAACCCTCAGTCCCTCTCCCTTACGAATCTGTTTAGTCCTGTTTAACCCTACTCATGCCATGTAACCCTCAGTGCCTTTTTCTCAGGAATCCGTCTAATGCTGTTTACCCATACTGATGCTGTGTAACCCTCAGTACCACTCTCCTCAGGAATCTGTCTAGTTCTCTTTTCCCCGACTTATCTGTAAACTCTTAGTCCTTTCTCTCCCATTAATCTGTTTAGTCCTATTTTACCCCACTAATGCTGTGTAACCCTAAGTGCCATTTTCTGTCAGGAATCAGTCTAATCCTGTTTACACCTACTCATGCTGAGAAACCCTGAGTCCCACTGTCCCTCAGGAATCTGTCTATTCCTGTTTACCCTACTCATGCTGTGTAACCCTCAATCCCGCTCTCCCTCAGGAATCTGTCTAATTTTCTTTAGCCTTAGTCATTGTGTGTAACCCTCAATCCCATTTTTCCTCCTGAATCTGTCTTGTCCTGTTTTACCCGTGCTCACGATGTGTAAACCTCACTGCCATTTTTTGTCAGGAATCTGTCTAGTTCTGTTTACCCATACTCATGCTGTGTAACCCTCAGTCCTACTCTGTCTTTGAATCAGTCTAGTCCTGTTTATCAATCTCATTCTGTATAACCCTCAGTCCCATTCTACCTCAGGAATCAGGTTAGTCCTATTTTACCCTACTCATGCTTTGTAACCTCAAGTGCCATTCTCTGTCAGGGAATCAGTCTAGTCCTGTTTCCTCTCTCATGCTCGTAACCCTCAGTCCCACTCTCCTTCAGGTATCTGGCTAGTCGTGTTTACCCCTACTCATGCTGTGTAACCCTCAGTCCCACTCTCCTTCAGTAATCTGTCTAGTCCTGTTTTCACCTACTTATGCTGTGTAACCCTCAGTCCCAATCTCCCTCAGAAATCAGTCTAGTCCTTTTACCCTACTCATGCTGTGTAACTTCATGTCCCACTCTCCCTCAGGAATCGGTCTAGTCCCTACATCCTACTCATTCTGTGTAAACCTCAGTCCCAGTCTCCGTCCAGGAATGTGTCTAGTCTGATTTACCCCACTCATTCTGCGTAACCCTCAGTGCCATTTCTGTCAGGAATCAGTTTAGTCCTGTTTAGCCCTACTCATGCTGTGTAAACCTCAGTCTCACTATCCTCTGGAATCTGTTTAGTCCTGTTTACCCCTACTCATGCTGTGTAACCCTCAGTACCACTCTTCCTCAGGAATCTGTCTAGTCCTGTTTTTCCCTACTCATGCTGTGTAACCCTTAGTCCCATTTACTCTCAGGAGCCTGTCTAGTCCTATTTTACCCCTATGTGTTGTGTAACCCTCAGTGCCATTTTCTGTCAGGAATCGGTCTAATCCTCTTTACCCTACTCATGCTGTGGAAACGCTCAGTCCACTCTCCCTCAGGAATCTGTCTAGTCCTGTTTATCCCTACTCATGCTGTGTAACCCCTAGTCCTGATTTCCCTCAGGAATCTGTCTAGTCGCCCACCTTACTCATTCTGTGTTACCCTCAATCCCATTTTCCCTCAGGAATCAGTCTAGTCCTGTTTACCCCTACTCATGCTGTGAAACCTTCAGTCCATCTCTCCTCAGGAATCTGTCTAGTCCTGTTTATCCCTAAATCATGCTGTGTAACCCTCAGTCCATTTTCCCTCAGGAATCTATCTAGTCCTGTTTCCCCTACTGATTCTGTGTAACACTCAGTCCCATTTTCCCTCGAGGAATCTGTCTAGTCCTGTTTCTCCCTACTCATGCTCTGTAACCCTCAGTCCGGGTCTCCCTCAGGAATCTGTCTAATCTTCTTTAGTCTTACCCATTCTGTGTAACCTCGAGTCCCATTTTGCCTGAAGAACCTGTCTTGTCCTGTTTTACCCTGCTCATGATGTGTAACCTCAGTGCTATTTTTGTCAGGAATCAGTCATTCTTTGCCGAATCAGGCTGTGTAACTCTCAGTCCTACTCCTCTCAGGAATCAGTCTAGTCCAGTTTTCCCCATCTCATTCTGCATAACCCACAGTCCCACTGTCCCTCAGGAATCAGTCTGGTCCTATTTTACCCCTCATGCTGTGTAACCCTCAGTGCCATTTCTTCTCAGAAATCAGTCTAGTCCTGTTTACCCCTACTCATCCTGTTTAGCCCTCAATCCCACTCTCCTTCGAGGAATCTGTCCAGTCCTTTTTACCCCTACTCATGCTGTGTCGCCTCAGTCCCTCTCTCCTCAGGAATCAGTCTTGTCCTGTTTACCCCTGCTCATTCTGTATAACCCTCAGTCCCAGTCTCCTCATGAATCTGTCTCAGTGCTGATTTACCCACTTATGCTATGTAACCCTCAGTGCCATTTCTGTCTGGAATCAGTTTAGACCTATTTACCCCTACTCCTGCTGTAGCAACCCTCAGTCCACTGTCCCTCAGGAATCTGTCTATTCCTGTTTACCCTACTCATGCTGTGTAACCCCTAGTCCCGCTCTCCTCAGGAATCTGTCTAATTTTCTTTAGCCTTAGTCATTGTGTGTAACCCTCAATCCAATTTTTCCTCCTCAATCTGTCTTGTCCTGTTTTACCCCTACTCATGCTGTGTAACCCTCAGTCCTACTCTGTCTTTTGAATCAGTCTAGTCCTGTTTACCCAATCTCATTTTGTATAACCCTCAGTCCCACTCTACCTCAGGAATCAGGCTAGTTCTATTTTACCATACTCATGCTTTGTAACCCTCAGTGCCATTCTCTGTCAGGAATCAGTCTAGTCCTGTTTACCTCTACTCATGCTGCGTAACGCTCAGTCCCACTCTCCTTCGGAATCTGGCTAGTCCGTGTTTACCCTACTCATGCTGCAATGTAAACCGTCAGTCCCACTCTCCTTCAGTAATCTGTCTAGTCCTGTTTACACCCACTCATACTGTGTAACCCTCAGTCCCAATCTCCTCAGAAGTCAGTCTAGTCCTTTTACCCTACTCATGCTTGTAACTGTCAGTCCCCTCTCCCTCAGGAATCGGTCTAGTCCGTTTACCCTACTCATTCTGTGTAACCTCAGTCCCAGTCTCCGTCAGAAATGTGTCTAGTCTGATTTACCCACTCATTTCACGTAACCCTCAGTGCCATTTTCTGTCAGGAATCAGTTTAGTCCTGTTTAGCCCTACTCATGCTGTGTAAACCTCAGTCTCACTATCCCTCTGGAATCTGTTTGATCCTGTTTACCCCTACTCATGCTGTGTAACCCTCAGTACCACTCTTCCTCAGGAATCTGTCTAGTCCTGTTTTTCCCCTACTCATGCTGTGTAACCCTTAGTTCCATTTACTCTCAGGAACCTGTCTAGTCCTATTTTACCCCACTAATGCTGTGTAACCCTCAGTGCCATTTTCTGTCAGGAATCGGTCTAATCCTCTTTAACCCTACTCATGCTGTGAAACGCTCAGTCCACTCTCCCTCCGGAATCTGTCTAGTCCTGTTTTTCCCTACTTATGCTGTGTAACCCTTAGTCCCGATTTCCCTCAGGAATCTGTCTAGTCGTTTTCCACCTTACTCATTCTGTGTTACCCTCAATCCCATTTTCCCTCAGGAATCAGTCTAGTCCTGTTTACCCATACTCATGCTGTGAAACCTTCAGTCCATCTCTCCCTCAGGAATCTGTCTAGTCCTGTTTATCCCTAATCATGCTGTGTAACCCTCAGTCCCATTTTCCCTCAGAAATCTATCTAGTCCTGTTTACCCCTACTGATTCTGTGTAACACTCAGTCCCATTTCCCTCAGGAATCTGTCTAGTCCTGTTTACCCTACTCATGCTCTGTAACCCTCAGTCCAGGTCTCCCTCAGAATCTGTCTAATCTTCTTTAGTCTTACCCATTCTGTGTAACCCTCAATCCCATTTTCCCTGAAGAACCTGTCTTGTCCTGTTTTACCCCTGCTCATGATGTGTAACCCTCAGTGCTATTTTTTGTCAGGATTCAGTCATTCTTTTTACCCGAAATCAGGCTGTGTAACTCTCAGTCCTACTCCCTCTCTCAGGAATCAGTCTAGTCCAGTTTTCTCCATCTCATTCTGCATAACCCACAGTCCCACTGTCCCTCAGGAATCAGTCTGGTCCTATTTTACCACACTCATGTTGTGTAACCCTCAGTGCCATTTTCTTCAGAAATCAGTCTAGTCCTGTTTACCCTACTCATCCTGTTTGGCCCTCAATCCCACTCTCCTTCAGGAATCTGTCCAGTCCTTTTACCCTACTCATGCTGTGTAACTCTCAATCCCACTCTTCCTCAGGAATCAGTCTAGTCCTGTTTACCCTACTCATTCTGTGTAACCCTCAGTCCATTTTCCTCAGGAATCAATCTAGTCCCAGACATTCTACCATGCTGTGTAATCCCCAGTGCCATTTTCTGTCAGAAATAAGTCTAGTCCTGTTTACTCCCTAGTCATGCTGTCTAACCGTCAGTCCCACTCTCCTCAAGAATCTGTCTAGTCCTGTTTACCCATACTCATTCTGTGTAGCACTCAATCCCATTTTCCCTCAGGAATCAGTCTAGTCCTGTTTACCTTTACTCATGCTGTGTAACCCTCAGTCCCACTCTCCTTCAGGAATCGGTCTAGTCCTGTTTACCCCTACTCATTCTGTTTAACCTCAGTGCCAGTCTGCCTCATGAATCTGTCTAGTCCTGATTTACCCCACTCATGCTGTGTGTAACCCCAGTGCCATTTTTGGTCAAGAATCAGTTTAGTCCTGTTTACCCCTTACTCATTCTTGTATAACGCTTTAGTGCTCCTTTTTCTCAGGAATCTGTCTAGTCCTGTTTCACCCTCACTCATGCTGTATAACCCTTAGGGTCATTCTCTCTCTCTCTCTCTCTCTCTCAGGAATCTGTCAAGTCCTATTTTACCCACTAATGCTGTGTAAACCCCAGTGCCATTTTCTGTCAGGAATCAGTCTTATCCTGTTTTATCGGTCATGCTGTGAAGCCCTCCATCTCACTCTAATTCAGGAATCTGTCTAGCCCTGTTTACCCCTACTCATGCTCTGTAACCCTCAATACCGCTCTTCCTCAGTAATCTGTCATATTCTTTAGCCTTATTCATACTGTGTAACCCTCAGTCCCAGTTTTCCTCAGGAATCTGTCTAGTCCTGTTTACCCCTACTCGCTCTGTATAACCCTTTGTGCCAGTCTCCCCTGGATTCTGTCTAGTCCTGTTTACCCCTACTCATGCTGTGTAACCCTCCCTCCCAATCTCCGTCAGGAATCAGTTCAGTTCTGTTTTACCCTACTCATCTCTGCATAACCCTGTCCCAGTCTCCTCGGGAATCTGTCTAGTCCTGATTTATCTGACTATACTGTGTAACCCTCAGTGCCATTTTCTGCCAGGAATTAGTTTACTGCTGTTTACTCCAACTCATGCTCTGCAACCTTCAGTCCCACTCTTCCTCAGGAATCTGTTGTTTCTTATTTACCCCTACTCATACTGTCTAACCCTCAGTGCCATTTTTTCTCAGGAATCAGTCTACTCCTGTTTACCCCTACTCATGCAGTGTAACCCTCCGTCCCACTCTCATTCAGGAAGCTGTCTAGTTCTGTTTTACCTCTGCAGATGCCGTGTAACCGTCAATGCCATTCTCTGCCAGGAAATAGTCTAGTGCTGTGTCACCCTCACTTTCTGAGCAACCCCAGTCTCATTCTCCTCAGGAATCTGTCTAGTCCTGTTTTACTCCACACATGATGTGTTAGCCTCAGTGCCATTTTCTGTCAGAAATCAGTTTAGTTCCTGTTTACTCCTATTCATGCTGTGTAAACCTCAGTCCCACTCTCCCTCAGGAGTTTGTCTAGTCCTATTAACCCCTACTCATGCTGTCTAACCCTCAGTGCTATTTTTTCTCAGGAATCAGTCTAATCCTGTTTACGCCTACTCATTCTGTATAACCCTTAGGGCCCTTTTTTCTCAGGAATCTGTCAAGTCCTCTTTTACCCCACTAATGCTGTGTAACCCTCAGTGTCATTTTCTGTCAGGAATCAGTCTAATCCTGTTTACCCCTAGTCATGCTGTGAAGCCCTCAGTCCCAGTCTAACTCAGGAATCTGTCTAGTCCTGTTTACCCCTACTCTTGCTCTGTAACCCTCAATCCCGCTCTTCCTCAGTAGTCTGTCTAATCTTCTTTAGCCTTATTCATTCTGTGTAACCGCTAGTCCCAGTTTCCCCAGTAATCAGTCTAGTCCTGTATTACCCCTGCTCATGCTGTGCAACCTCAGTCCCACTCCCCCAGGATTCTGTCTAGTTCTGTTTACCCTTGCTCATGCTGTGTAACCGACAGTGCCCTTTTTTCTCAGGATCAGTCCTAAACCTGCTTTACCCCTACTCATGCTGTGTAACCCCAGTACCACTCTCCCTCAGGAATCTGTCTAGTCCTCTTTACCCATACTCATGCTGTGTAACCCATAGTCCCATTCTGTCTCCTTCATCTGTCTAGTCCTATTTTACCCCACTAATGCTGTGTAACCCTCAGTACCATTTTCTGTCAGGAATCGGTCTAATCCTGTTTACCCTAGTCATGCTGTGAACTCCTCAATCCAACTCTAACTCAGGAATCTGTCTAGTCCTGTTTACCCCTACTTATTCTGTATAACCTCAGCCCCAGTCTCTCTGGTATCTGTCTAGTCCTGATTTACCCCCACTGATGCTGTGTTACCCTCCATCCCATTTTCTTTTCAGGAACCAGGTTAGTCCTGTTTACCCCTGCTCATGCTGTGCAAACCCTCAGTCCCAATCTCCCTCAGGAATCTTTCTAGTCCTGTTTACCCCACTCATTCTGTATAACCTCTGTGCCAGTCTCCCAGGATTCTGTCTAGACCTGTTTACCCCAACTCGTTGTGTAACCCTCAGTCCAAATCTCCTCAGAATCAGTTTAGTCCTGTTTCCTCTACTGTTCTGCATAACCCTCAGTCCCAGTCTCCTCGGAATCTGTCTAGTCCTGATTCACCTGACTCATACTGTGTAACCCCAGTGCCATTTTCTGCCAGGAATTAGTTTACTGCTGTTTACTCCAACTCATGCTCTGTAACCTTCAGTCCCACTCTCCCTCAGGAATCTGTCGTTTCCTATTTACCCCTACTCTTACTGTCTAACCCTCAGTGCCATTTTTTCTCAGGAATCAGTCTACTCCTGTTTACCCCTACTCATGCAGTGTAACCCTCAGTCCCACTCTCATTCAGGAATCTGTCTAGTCCTGTTTTACCCCTTCTCATGCTGTGCAACTCTTGTCTGTCAGAAATCTGTTTAGTTCTGTTTTACCACTGCGGATGCCGTGCAACCATTAATGCCATTCTCTGCCAGGAAATGGTCTAGTGCTGTGTCACCCTCTTTCTGTGCAACCCTCAGTCTCAGTCTCCCTCAGGAATCTGTCTAGTCCTGTTTTACTCCACTTATGATGTGTTACCGTCAGTGCCATTTTCTGTCAGAATCAGTTTAGTTCCTGTTTACCTCTACTCATGCTGTGTAACCCTCAGTCCCACTCCACTCAGGAATCAGTCTAGTCCTGATTACCTCCCACCATTCTGTATAATCCACAGTGCCAGTCTGCCTCATGAATCTGTGTTGACCTGATTTACCCTCTCATGCTTGTGTAACCCCAGTGCCATTTTCGGTCAGAAATTAGTTTAGTCCTGTTTACCCTACTCATGCTGTGTAACCCTCAGTCCTAGTCTCCCTCAGGAATCAGTGTAGTCCTGTTTACTCCTACTCATTCTGTATATCCCCAGGCCCAGTCTCTCTAGGTGTCTGTCTAGTCCCTCATTTACTCCCACTCCATGCTGTGCAACCCTCCGTGCCATTTTCTGTCAGGAACCAGTTTAGTCCTATTTACCCCTACTCATGCTGTGTAACCCTCAGTCCCACTCTCCTCAGGAATCTGTTTAGTCCTGTTTCCCCTACTCATGCTGTGTAACACTTAGTTCCACTGTCCCTCAGGAATCTGTCTCGTCCTCTTTTACCCATACTCATGCTGTGTGATCCTTAGTCCATCTCTCTCATTAATCTGTGTAGTCCTAATTTACCCCGCTAAGCTAATGCTGTGTAACCCTCACTGCCATTTTCTGTCAGGAATCAGTCTAATCCTGTTTAGTCCTACTCATGCTGTGAAACCCTCAGTCCCACTCTCCCTCAGGAATCTGTCTAGTCCTGTTTACCCCTACTCATGCTGCGTAACCCTCAGTCCCGCTCTCCCTCAGGAATCTATCTAATTTTCTTTAGCCTTACTCATTCTGTGTAAACCTCAATCCCATTTTTCCTCAGGAATCTATCTTGTCCTGTTTTACCCCTGCTGATGATGTGTAACCCTGGCTATTTTTTTTCAGGAATCAGTCTAGTTCTGTTTACCACTACTCATGCTGTGTAACCCTCAGTCCCACTCTACCTGAGGAATCAGTCTAGTCCTATTTTACCCTACTCATGCTGTGTAACCCTCAGTGCCATTTCCAGTCAGGAATCAGTCTAGTCCTGTTTACCCCTACTTATGCTGTGTAACCCTCAGTCCCACTGCCCTTCAGGAATCAGTCTAGTCCTGTTCATGCCTACTCATTCCGTGTAACCCTCAGTCCCATTTTCCCTCAGGAATCAGTCTAGTCCTGAATTACCCCTGCTTATACTGTGTTACCCTCAGTCCCACTGTCCCTCAGGAATCAGTCTAGTCCTGTTTATGCCTACTCATTCCGCGTAACCCTCAGTCCTATTTTTCCTCAGGAATCAGTCTAGTCCTGAATTACCCTGCTTATACTGTGTAACCCTCAGTGCCATTTTCCATCAGGAATCAGTTTAGTCCTGTTTACCCCTACTCATTCTGTATAACCCCAGTCAGAGTCTCCCTCAGTAGTCTGTCTAGTCCTGATTTACCCCACTCATTGTGTGTAACCCTCAGTACCATTTTCTGTCAGGAATCTGTTTAGTCCTGTTTACCCTTCACATGCTGTGTAACCCCACTGCCCTTTTTCTCAGGAGTCAGTCTAATCCTGTTGACCCCTACTCAGGCTGTGTTACCCTCAGTACCACCTCCTCAGTAATATGTCTAGTCCTGTTTACCCTACTCATTCTGTGTAACCCACAATCCCATTTTCCCTCGGGAATCAGTCTAGTCGTGTTTACCTCTACTCATGCTATGTAACCCTCAGTCCCACTCTTACTCAGGAATCAGTCTAGTCCTTTTTACCCCTACTCATACTGTATAACCCTCAGTGCCAGTCTCCCTCATGAATCTGTCTAGTCCTGATTTACCCACTCATGCTGTGTATGCCTCAGTGCCATTTTCCGTCAGGAATCAGTTTAGTCCTGTTTACCCCATGCATGCTGTGAAACCCTTAGTCCCACTGTCCCTCAGGAATCAGTCTAGTCCTGTTTACCTCTACTCATGCTGTGTAACCCTCAGTCCCGATCTCCCTCAGGAATCTGTCTAGTCGTTATTAGCCTTACTCATTCTGTGAATCCCTCAATCCCATTTTCCCTCAGGAATCAGTCTAGTCCTATTTTACCCCACTCATGCTGTGTAACCATCAGTGCCATTTTCTCTGAGGAATCAGTCTAGTCCTGTTTACACCTACTCATGCTGTGTTACCCTCAGTCCCACTCTTCTTCACGAATCTGTCTAGTCCAGTTTACCCCTACTCATTCTGTGTAACCCTCAGTCCCATTTTCCCTCAGGAATCAGTCAAGTCATGAATTACCCCTGCTTATGCTGTGTAATAGTCAGTGCCATTTTCTGTCAGAAATCAGTCTAGTTCTGTTTACCTCCTCATGCTGTAACCCTCAGTCCCACTCTCCTCAGGAATCTGTCTAGTCCTGTTTCCCTACTCCTTCTGTGTAACACTGAATTCCATTTTGCCACAGGAATCAGTCTAGTCCTGTTTACCTCTACTCATGCTGTGAAAGCCTTCGTCCCACTCTCCCTCAGGAATCAGTCTAGTACTGTTAAGTCCTACTCATTCTGTATAACCCTCAGTGCCAGTCTGCCTCATGAATCTGGTAGTCCTGATTTACCCCACTCATACTGTGTAACCCTCAGTTGCATTTTAGGTCAGGAATCAGTTTAGTCCTGTTTACCACTACTCATGCTGTGTAACCCTCAGTCCCACTCCCCCTCAGGAATCAGTCTTGACCTGTTTACGCCTACTCATTCTGTTTAACCCTCAGTCCCAGTGTCCCTCAGGAATCTGTCTAGTCCTGATTTACCCCACTCATGCTGTGTAACCCTCAGTCCCACCTCCTTAGGAATCTATTTAGTGCTGTTTACCCCTACTCATGCTGTGTAACCCTCAGTGCCCTTTTTTCTCAGGAATCAGTCTAATCCTGTTTACCCCTACTCATGCTGTGTAACCCTCAGTCCCACTCTCCCTTAGGAATCTGTTTAGTCCTGTTTAACCCTACTCATGCCGTTTAACCCTCAGTGCCCTTTTTTCTCAGGAATCCGTCTAATGCTGTTTACCCATACTGATGCTGATTAACCCTCAGTACCACTCTCCCTCAGGAATCTGTCTAGTTCTCTTTTACCCCGACTTATTCTGTGTAACTCTTAGTCCCTTTCTCTCCCATTAATCTGTTTAGTCCTATTTTACCCCACTAATGCTGTGTAACCCTAAGTGCCATTTTCTGTCAGGAATCAGTCTAATCCTGTTTACCCCTACTCATGCTGAGAAACCCTGAGTCCCACTGTCCCTCAGGATTCTGTCTAGTCCTGTTTACCCTACTCATGCTGTGTAACCCTCAGTCCTGCTCTCCCTCAGGAATCTGTCTAATTTTCTTTAGCCTTAGTCATTGTGTGTAACCCTCAATCCCATTTTTCCTCCTGAATCTGTCTTGTCCTGTTTTACCCATGCTCACGATGTGTAAACCTCACTGCCATTTTTTGTCAGGAATCTGTCTAGTTCTGTTTACCCCAACTCATGCTGTGTAACCCTCAGTCCTACTCTGTCTTTTGAATCAGTCTAGTCCTGTTTACCCAATCTCATTCTGTATAACCCTCAGTCCCACTCTACCTCAGGAATCAGGCTAGTCCTATTTTACCATACTCATGCTTTGTAACCCTCAGTGCCATTCTCTGTCAGGAATCAGTCTAGTCCTGTTTCCCTCTACTCATGCTGCGTAACCCTCAGTCCCACTCTCCTTCAGGAATCTGGCTAGTCGTGTTTACCCCATCTCATGCTGTGTAACCCTCAGTCCCACTCTCCTTCAGTAATCTGTCTAGTCCTGTTTTCACCTACTCATGCTGTGTAACCCTCAGTCCCAGTCTCCCTCAGAAATCAGTCTAGTCCTGTTTACCCTACTCATGCTGTGTAACTGTCAGTCCCACTCTCCCTCAGGAATCGGTCTAGTCCCGTTTACCCCTACTCATTCTGTGTAAACCTCAGTCCCAGTCTCCGTCAGGAATGTGTCTAGTCCTGATTTACCCCACTCATTCTGCGTAACCCTCAGTGCCATTTTCTGTCAGGAATCAGTTTAGTCCTGTTTAGCCCTACTCATGCTGTGTAAACCTCAGTCTCACTATCCCTCTGGAATCTGTTTAGTCCTGTTTACCCCTACTCATGCTGTGTAACCCTCAGTACCACTCTTCCTCAGGAATCTGTCTAGTCCTGTTTTTCCCCTACTCATGCTGTGTAACCCTTAGTCCCATTTACTCTCAGGAACCTGTCTAGTCCTATTTTACCCCACTAATGCTGTGTAACCCTCAGTGCCATTTTCTGTCAGGAATCGGTCTAATCCTCTTTACCCCTACTCATGCTGTGAAACGCTCAGTCCACTCTCCCTCAGGAATCTGTCTAGTCCTGTTTATCCTCACTCATGTGAACCTTTAGTCCTGATTTCCCCAGGAATCTGTCTAGTCATCTTCCACCTTACTCATTCTGTGTTACCCTCAATCCCATTTTCCTCAGGAATCAGTCTAGTCCTGTTTACCCCACTCATGCTGTGAAACCTTCAGTCCATCTCTCCCTCAGGAATCTGTCTAGTCCTGTTTATCCCTAATCATGCTGTGTAACCCTCAGTCCCATTTTCCTCAGGAATCTATCTAGTCCTGTTTACTCTACTGATTCTGTGTAACACTCAGTCCCATTTTCCCTCAGGAATTCTAGTCCTGTTTACCCTACTCATGCTCTGTAACCCTCAGTCCGGTCTCCCTCAGGAATCTGTCTAATCTTCTTTAGTCTTACCCATTCTGTGTAACCTCAATCCCATTTTCCTGAGAACCTGTCTTGTCCTGTTTTACCCCTGCTCATGATGTGTAACCCTCAGTGCTATTTTTTGTCAGGATTCAGTCATTCTTTTTAACCGAAATCAGGCTGTGTAACTCTCAGTCCTACTCCCTCTCTCAGGAATCAGTCTAGTCCAGTTTTCCCCATCTCATTCTGCATAACCCACAGTCCCACTGTCCCTCAGGAATCAGTCTGGTCCTATTTTACCCCACTCATGCTGTGTAACCCTCAGTGCCATTTTCTTTCAGAAATCAGTCTAGTCCTGTTTACCCCTATTCATCCTGTTTAGCCCTCAATCCCACTCTCCTTCAGGAATCTGTCCAGTCCTTTTTACCCTTACTCATGCTGTGTCACCCTCAGTCCCTCTCTCCCTCAGGAATCAGTCTAGTCCTGTTTACCCCTGCTCATTCTGTATAACCCTCAGTCCCAGTCTCCCTCATGAATCTGTCTAGTGCTGATTTACCCACTTATGCTGTGTAACCCTCAGTGCCATTTTCTGTCTGGAATCAGTTTAGACCTGTTTACCCCTACTCCTGCTGTGTAACCCTCAGTCCCACTGTCCCTCAGGAATCTGTCTATTCCTGTTTACCCTACTCATGCTGTGTAACGCTCAGTCTCGCTCTCCCTCAGGAATCTGTCTAATTTTCTTTAGCCTTAGTCATTGTGTGTAACCTTCAATCCCATTTTTCCTCCTGAATCTGTCTTGTCCTGTTTTACCCATGCTCATGATGTGTAAACCTCACTGCCATTTTTTGTCAGGAATCTGTCTAGTTCTGTTTACCCCTACTCATGCTGTGTAACCCTCAGTCCTACTCTGTCTTTTGAATCAGTCTAGTCCTGTTTACCCAATCTCATTCTGTATAACCCTCAGTCCCACTCTACCTCAGGAATCAGGCTAGTCCTATTTTACCATACTCATGCTTTGTAACCCTCAGTGCCATTCTCTGTCAGGAATCAGTCTAGTCCTGTTTACCTCTACTCATGCTGCGTAACCCTCAGTCCCACTCTCCTTCAGGAATCTGGCTAGTCGTGTTTACCCCTACTCATGCTGTGTAACCGTCAGTCCCACTCTCCTTCAGTAATCTGTCTGAGTCCTGTTTACACTACTTATGCTGTGTAACCCTCAGTCCCAATCTCCCTCAGAAATCAGTCTAGTCCTGTTTACCCCTAGTCATGCTGTCTAACCGTCAGTCCCGCTCTCCCTCAAGAATCTGTCTAGTCCTGTTTACCCATACTCATTCTGTGTAGCACTCTATCCCATTT
This sequence comes from Neoceratodus forsteri, assembly GCA_016271365.2. Lineage (NCBI taxonomy): Eukaryota > Metazoa > Chordata > Ceratodontiformes > Ceratodontidae > Neoceratodus > Neoceratodus forsteri. The sequence continues at coordinate 315,543,865 of CM028129.1, read as the reverse complement.
TCCCTCAGGAATCAGTCTAGTCCTGTTTACCTCTACTCATGCTGTGTAACCCTCAGTCCCACTCTCCCTCAGGAATCGGTCTAGTCCTGTTTACCCATACTCATTCTGTTTAACCCTCAGTGCCAGTCTGCCTCATGAATCTGTCTAGTCCTGATTTACCCCACTCATGCTGTGTAACCCTCAGTGCCATTTTTGGTCAAGAATCAGTTTAGTCCTGTTTACCCCTACTCATTCTGTATAACTCTTAGTGCCCTTTTTTCTCAGGAATCTGTCTAGTCCTGTTTTAACCCTACTCATGCTGTGTAACCCTTAGTCCCATTCTCTCTCTCTCTCTCAGGAATCTGTCAAGTCCTATTTTACCCCACTAATGCTGTGTAACCCTCAGTGCCATTTTCTGTCAGGAATCAGTCTTATCCTGTTTATCCCTAGTCATGCTGTGAAGCCCTCAATCTCAGTCTAATTCAGGAATCTGTCTAGCCCTGTTTACCCCTACTCATGCTCTGTAACCCTCAATAGCGCTCTTCCTCAGTAATCTGTCTAATATTCTTTAGCCTTATTCATACTGTGTAACCCTCAGTCCCAGTTTTCCTCAGGAATCTGTCTAGTCCTGTTTACCCTCTACTCATTCTGTATAACCCTTTGTGCTAGTCTCCCCAGGATTCTGTCTAGTCCTGTTTCCCCTCATGCTGTGTAATCCTCAGCCCCAATCTCCATCAGGAATCTGTCTAGTCCTGTTTACCCCTACTCATTCTGTATAACCCTTTGTGCCAGTCTCCCCTGGATTCTGTCTAGTCCTGTTTACCCTACTCATGCTGTGTAACCTCCTCCAATCTCCGTCAGGAATCAGTCTAGTCCTGTTTACCCTTACTCATTCTGTAACCCTCAGTCCCAGTCTCCTCGGAATCTGTCTAGTCCTGATTTTCCTGACTCATACTGTGTAACCCTCAGTGCCATTTTCTGCCAGGAATTAGTTTACTGCTGTTTACTCCAACTCATGCTCTGCAACCTTCAGTCCCACTCTTCCTCAGGAATCTGTTGTTTCTTATTTACCCCTACTCATACTGTCTAACCCTCAGTGCCATTTTTTCTCAGGAATCAGTCTACTCCTGTTTACCCTACTCATGCAGTGTAACCTCCGTCCCACTCTCATTCAGGAAGCTGTCTAGTTCTGTTTTACCTCTGCAGATGCCGTGTAATCGTAAATTCCATTCTCTGCCAGGAAATAGTCTCAGTGCTGTGTCACCCTCTCTTTCTGAGCAACCCTCAGTCTCATTCTCCTCAGGAATCTGTCTAGTCCTGTTTTACTCCACACATGATGTGTTAGCCTCAGTGCCATTTTCTGTCAGAAATCAGTTTAGTTCCTGTTTACTCCTATTCATGCTGTGTAAACCCTCTACCCTCCCTCAGGAGTTTGTCTAGTCCTATTAACCCCTACTCATGCTGTCTAACCCTCAGTGCTATTTTTTCTCAGGAATCAGTCTAATCCTGTTTACGCCTACTCATTCTGTGTAACCCTCAGTACCATTTTCCCTCAGGAATCAGTCTAGTCCTGAATTACCCCTGCTTATGCTGTGTAACTCTCAGTGCCATTTTTCTGTCAGAAATCTGTCTAGTCCTGTTTACCCTTACTCATGCTGTGTAACTCTCAGTCCCACTCTCCTCAGGAATCAGTCTTGTGCTGTTTACCCCTACTCATTCTGTATAACCCTCAGCCCATTTTCCCTCAGAATCAATCTAGTCCTGTATTACCCCTACTCATGCTGTGTAACCCTCAATGCCATTTCTGTCAGAAATCAGTCTAGTCCTGTTTACTCTTACTCATGCTGTGTAACCCTCAGTCCCACTCTCCTCAGGATCGGTCTAGTCCTGTTTACCCCTGCTCATTCTGTATAACACTCAATCCCATTTTCCCTCAGGAATCTGTCTAGTCCTGTTTTACCCTTACTCATGCTGTGTAACCCTTAGTCCCAGTCTCTCTCTCAGGACTCTGTCAAGTCCTCTTTTACCCCACTAATGCTGTGTAACCCTCAGTGCCATTTTCTGTCAGGAATCAGTCTAATCCTGTTTACCCCTAGTCATGCTGTGAAGCCCTCAGTCCCACTCTAACTCAGGAATCTGTCTAGTCCTGTTTACCCTACTCTTGCTCTGTAACCTCAATCCGCTCTTCCTCAGTAGTCTGTCGAATCTTCTTAGCCTTATTCATTCTGTGTAACCGCCAGTCCCAGTTTCCTCAGTAATCAGTCTAGTCCCGTACCCCCTGCTCATGCTGTGCAACCCTCAGTCCCACTTCCCCAGGATTCTGTCTAGTTCTGTTTACCCTTGCTCATGCTGTGTAACCGACAGTGCCCTTTTTTCTCAGGAATCAGTCTAAACCTGTTTACCCCTACTCATGCTGTGTAACCCCCAGTACCACTCTCCCTCAGGAATCTGTCTAGTCCTCTTTTACCCATACTCATGCTGTGTAACCCATAGTCCCATTCTGTCTCCTTAATCTGTCTAGTCCTATTTTACCCCACTAATGCTGTGTAACCCTCAGTACCATTTTCTGTCAGGAATCAGTCTAATCCTGTTTACCCCTAGTCATGCTGTGAACTCCTCAATCCAACTCTAACTCAGGAATCTGTCTAGTCCTGTTTACCCCTACTTATTCTGTATAACCCTCAGTCCCAGTCTCTCTCTGGTATCTGTCTAGTCCTGATTTACCCCACTGATGCTGTGTTACCCTCCGTCCCATTTTCTTTCAGGAACCAGTTTAGTCCTGTTTACCCCTGCTCATGCTGTGCAACCCTCAGTCCCAATCTCCCTCAGGAATCTTTCTAGTCCTGTTTACCCCTACTCATTCTGTATAACCCTCTGTGCCAGTCTCCCCCAGGATTCTGTCTAGTCCTGTTTACCCCAACTCAAGCTGTGTAACCCTCAGTCCAAATCTCCCTCAGGAATCAGTTTAGTCCTGTTTACCCTACTGTTCTGCATAACCCTCAGTCCCAGTCTCCCTCGGAATCTGTCTAGTCCTGATTCACCTGACTCATACTGTGTAACCCCAGTGCCATTTTCTGCCAGGAATTAGTTTACTGCTGTTTACTCCAACTCATGCTCTGTAACCTTCAGTCCCACTCTCCCTCCGGAATCTGTCGTTTCCTATTTACCCCTACTCATACTCTCTAACCCTCAGTGCCATTTTTACTCAGGAATCAGTCTACTCCTGTTTACCCCTACTCATGCAGTGTAACCCTCAGTCCCACTCTCATTCAGGAATCTGTCTAGTCCTGTTTTACCCCTTCTCATGCTGTGCAACTCTTGTCTGTCAGAAATCTGTTTAGTTCTGTTTTACCACTGCGGATGCCGTGCAACCATTAATGCCATTCTCTGCCAGGAAATGGTCTAGTGCTGTGTCACCCTCTTTCTGTACAACCCTCAGTCTCAGTCTCCCTCAGGAATCTGTCTAGTCCTGTTTTACTCCACTTATGATGTGTTACCCTCAGTGCCATTTTCTGTCAGGAATCAATTTAGTTCCTGTTTACCTCTACTCATGCTGTGTAACCCTCAGTCCCACTCACCCTCAGGAATCAGTCTAGTCCTGATTACCCTACTCATTCTGTATAATCCACAATGCCAGTCTGCCTCATGAATCTGTGTAGCCCTGATTTACCCCTCATGCTGTGTAACCCCAGTGCCATTTTCGGTCAGAAATCAGTTTAGTCCTATTTACCCCACTCATGCTGTGTAACCCTCAGTCCTAGTCTCCCTAGGAATCAGTGTGTCCTGTTTACCCCTACTCATTCTGTATATCCCCAGGCCCAGTCCTCTCAGGTATCTGTCTAGTCCTTATTTACCCCACTCATGCTGTGCAACCCTCCGTGCCATTTTCTGTCAGGAACCAGTTTAGTCCTATTTACCCCTACTCATGCTGTGTAACCCTCAGTCCCACTCTCCCTCAGGAATCTGTTTAGTCCTGTTTACCCCACTCATGCTGTGTAGCTGTCACTGCCCTTTTTCTCAGGAATAAGTGTAAACCTGTTTACCCTACTCATGCTGTGTAACACTTAGTACCACTGTCCCTCAGGAATCTGTCTGGTCCTCTTTTACCCATACTCATGCTGTGTAATCCTTAATCCAATTCTCTCTCATTAATCTGTGTAGTCCTAATTTACCCTAAAACTAATGTTGTGTAACCCCACTGCCATTTTCTGTCAGGAATCAGCTCTAATCCTGTTTAGTCCTACTCATGCTGTGAAACCCTCAGTCCCACTCCTCTCAGGAATCTGTCTAGTCCTGTTTACCCTACTCATGCTGCGTAACCCTCAGTCCCGCTCTCCCTCAGGGATCATCTATTTTCTTTTAGCCTTACTCATTCTGTGTAAGCCTCAATCCCATTTTTCCTCAGGAATCTATCTTGTCCTGTTTTACCCCTGCTGATTTTGTGTAACCCTCGATGCCATTTTTTGTCAGGAATCAGTCTAGTTCTGTTTACCACTACTCATGCTGTGTAACCCTCAGTCCCACTCTACCTGAGGAATCAGTCTAGTCCTATTTTACCCTACTCATGCTGTGTAACCCTCAGTGCCATTTGCAGTCAGGAATCAGTCTAGTCCTGTTTACCCCTACTTATGCTGTGTAACCCTCAGTCCCACTCTCCCTCAGGAATCTCTCCAGTCCTGTTTACCCTACTTATGCTGTTAAAACCTCTGTCCCACTCTCCCTCAGGAATCTGTGTAGTCCCCTTTACCCTTACTCATGCTGTGTTACCCTCAGTCCCACTCTTCTTCACGAATCTGTCTAGTCCAGTTTACCCTCACTCATTCTGTGTAACCTCAGTCCAATTTTCCTCAGGAATCAGTCAAGTCATGAATTACCCCTGCTTATGCTGTGTAATAGTCAGTTCCATTTTCTGTCAGAAATCAGTCTAGTTCTGTTTACCTCTACTCAGCTGTGTAACCCTCAGTCCCCTCTCCCTCAGGAATTTGTCTAGTCCTGTTTACCCCTACTCCTTCTGTGTAACCCTGAATTCCATTTTCCCACAGGAATCAGTCTAGTCCTGTTTACCTCTACTCATGCTGTGAAAGCCTTCGTCTCACTCTCCCTCAGGAATCAGTCTAGTACTGTTAAGTCCTACTCATTCTGTATAACCCTCAGTGCCAGTCTGCCTCTTGAATCTGTGTAGTCCTGATTTACCCCACTCATACTGTGTAACCCTCAGTTGCATTTTAGGTCAGGAATCAGTTTAGTCCTGTTTACCACTACTCATGCTGTGTAAGGCTCAGTCCCACTTCCTCAGTAATCTGTTTAGTCCTGTTTTCCCTACTAATGCTGTATAACCCTCAGTGCCCTTTTTTTCTCAGGAATCAGTCTAATCCTGTTTACCCTGCTCATGCTGTGTAACCCTCAGTTCCACTATCCTCAGGAATCTAATTTTCTTTAGCCTTATTCATTCTTTGTAACCTTCAATCCCATTTGTCCTCAGAATCTGTCTTGTCCTGTTTTACCCCTGCTCAGATGTGTAAACCTCACTGCCATTTTTGTCAGGAATCAGTCTAGTTCTGTTTACCCCTACTTATGCTGTGTCACCCTCAGTACCACTCTCCCTCAGGAATCTGTCTAGTCCTGTTTTCCCCACTCATGGTGTGTAACCCTAGTCCCATTCTCTCTCAAGAATCTGTCTAGTCCTACTTTACCCTACTAATGCTGTAGCCTCAATGCCATTTTATGTAAGGAATCAGTCTAATCCTGTTTACCCCTACTGATGCTGTGAAATGCTAGTCCCACTCTCCACAGGAATCTGTCTAGTCATCTTTCACCTTAGTCATTCTGTGTAACCCTCAATCCCATTTTTCCCTCAGGAATCAGTCTAGTCCTGTTTACCCTACTCATGCTGTGAAACCTTCAGTCCCATCTCCTTCAGGAATCTGTCTAGTCCTGTTTATCCCTATTCATGCTGTGTAACCCCTCAGTCCCATTTTCTCTCAGGAATCTGTCTAGTCCTGTTTACCCCACTCATGGCAGTGAAACCCTCAGTCCCACTCTCCCTCAGGAATCTGTCCAATCCTGTTTACCCCTACTCATGCTATGTAACTGTCAGTCTCACTGTCCCTCAGGAATCTGTGTAGTCCTATTTTACCCCTTCTCATGCTTGCAACCCTTCTCTGTAAGAAATCTGTCTAGTTCTGTTTTACCCCTGCTGATGCCGTGTAACCCTCAATGACATTCTCTGCCAGGAAATTGTCTAGTGCTGTGTCACCCCTACTCTTTCTGTGTAAACCTCAGTCTCATTCTTCCTGAGGAATCTGTCTAGTCCTGTTTTACTCCACTCATGCTGTGTAAGCCTCAGTCCCACTCTTCCTCAGTAATCTGTTTAGTCCTGTTTTCCCCTACTAATGCTGTGTAACCCTCAGTGCCCTTTTTTCTCAGGAATCAGTCTAATCCTGTTTACCCCTGCTCATGCTGTGTAACCTTCAGTTCCACTGTCCCTCAGAATCTGACTAGTCCTCTTACCCCACTCATGCTGTGTACCCTTAGTCCCATTCTCTGTAATTAATCTGTTAGTCCTGTTTTTACCCCACTCAATGCTGTGTAACCCCCAGTGCCATTTTCTGTCTGGAATCAGTCTAATCCTGTTTACCCTACTCATGCTGTGAAACCGCTAGTCCCACTCTTCCTCAGGAATCTGTCTAGTCCTGTTTACCCCTATTCATGCTGTGTGGCCCTCAGTCCCGCTCTCCCTCAGGAATATGTCTAATATTCTTTTGCCTTTCTCTTTCTGAGTAACCCTCAATCCCATTTTTCCTCAGGAATCTCTCTTCTCCTGTTTTACCCCTGCTCATGATGTGTAACCCTCAGTGCCATTTTTTGTCAGGAATCAGACTAGCTCTGTTTACCCCTACTCATGGTGTGTAACCCTCAGTCCTACTCTGCCTCAGGAATCAGTCAGTCCTGTTTACCCAATCTCATTCTGTATTACCTCCTCAGTCCCACACTTCCTCAGGAATCAGTCTAGTCCTATTTTACCCTACTCATGCTGTGTAACCTTCAATGCTATTTGCAGTCAGAAATCAGTCTAGTCCTGTTTACCTCTACTTATGCTGTGTAACCCTCAGTCCCACTCTTCCTCAGAATCAGTCTAGTCTTGTTTACTATATTCATTCTGTGTAACCCTCAGTCCCATTTTCCTCAGGAATCTGTCAGGTCTTGAATTAGCCCCTGTCTCATGCAGTGTAACCCTCAGTGGCATTTTCTGTCAGAAATCAGTCTAGTCCTGTTTACCTCTACTCATGCTGTGTAACCCTCAGTCCCACTCTCCCTCAGGAATCAGTCTAGTCTTGTTTACCCCAGTTCATTCTGTATTACCCTAAGTGCCAGTCTGCCTCATGAATATGTCTTGTCCTGATTTACCCCTCTCTTGCTGTGTAACCCTCAGTGACATTTTCTGTCAGGAATCAGTTTAGTCCTGTTTACCCCTACTCCTGCTGTGTAACCTTCAGTCCCAATCTCCCTCAGGAATCAGTTTAGTCCTGTTTACCCCTGCTCATGCTGTATAACCCTCAGTCCCAGTCTCTCTCAGGAATCTGTTTAGTCCTGATTTACCCCCACTCATGCTGTGTAACCCTGTCGCACTCGCCCTCAGGAATCAGTCCAGTCCTGTTTAACCCTATCTCATTCTGTACAATCCTCAGTCCCACTCTCCCTGAGGAATCAGTTTAGTCCAGTTTACCCTACTCATGCTGTGTAACCCTCAGTGCCCTTTTTTCTCAGGAATCAGTCTAATCCTGTTTACCCCTACTCATGCTGTGTAACCCTCAGTACCACTCTCCCTCAGGTATCTGTCTAGTTCTCTTTACCTGACTTATACTGTGTAACTTTAGTCCCTTTCTCTCCCATTAATCTGTTTAGTCCTATTTTACCCCACTAATGCTGTGTAACCCTAAGTGCCATTTTCTGTCAGGAATCAGTCTAATCCTGTTTACCCCTACTCATGCTGAGAAACCCTCAATCCCGCTCTCCCTCAGGAATCTGTCTAATATTCTTTTGCCTTTCTTTTTCTGAGTAACCCTGAATCCCATTTTTCCTCAGGAATCTCTCTTCTCCTGTTTTACCCCTGCTCATGATGTGTAACCCTCAGTGCCATTTTTTGTCAGGAATCAGACTAGCTCTGTTTACCTCTCTCACTCATGGTGTGTAACCCCAGTCCCACTCTGCCTCAGGAATCAGTCTAGTCCTGTTTACCCCTACTCATTCTGTATAACCTCAGTCCCACTCCCTTCCCTCAGGAATCAGTCTAGTTCTATTTTACCCAACTCATGCTGTGTAACCCTCAGTGCCATTTGCTGTCAGGAGTCAGTCTAGTCCTGTTTACCCATACTCATTCTGTGTAACCCTCAGTCCCACTCTCCTTCAGGAATCTGTCTAATTTTCTTTAGCCTTAGTCATTGTGTGTAACCCTCAATTCCATTTTTCCTCCTGAATCTGTCTTGTCCTGTTTTACCCATGCTCACGATGTGTAAACCTCTCTGCCATTTTTTGTCAGGAATCTGTCTAGTTCTGTTTACCCCTACTCATGCTGTGTAACCCTCTGTCCTACTCTGTCTTTTGAATCAGTCTAGTCCTGTTTACCCAATCTCATTCTGTATAACCCTCAGTCCCACTCTACCTCAGGAATCAGGCTAGTCCTATTTTACCCTACTCATGCTTTGTAACCCTCAGTGCCATTCTCTGTCAGGAATCAGTCTAGTCCTGTTTACCTCTACTCATGCTGCATAACCCTCAGTCCCACTCCTTCAGGAATCTGGCTAGTCCTGTTTACCCCCTACTCATGCTGTGTAACCCTCAGTCCCACTCTCCTTCAGTAATCTGTCTAGTCCTGTTTACACCTACCCATGCTGTGTAACCCTCAGTCCCAATCTCCTCAGAAAGCAGTCTAGTCCTGTTTCACCCTACTCATGCTGTGTAACTGTCAGTCCCACTTTCCCTCAGGAATCAGTCTAGTTCTGTTTGCCCTCACTCATTCTTGTGTAAACCTCAATCCCATTTTCCCCTCACAACACGTCTAGTCCTGTTTACCTCACTCATGCTGTGTAATCCTCAGTCGCACTCTCCCTCAGGAATCAGTCTTGTCCTGTTTTCCTACTCATTCTGTATAACCTCAGTCCCAGTCTCCCTCATGAATCTGTCTAGTGCTGATCTACCCACTTATGCTGTGTAAGCCTCAGTGCCATTTTCTGTCAGAATCAGTTTAGTCCTGTTTACCCCTACTCCTGCTGTGTAACCCTCAGTCCCACTCTCCTCAGGAATCTGTCTAGTTTTGTTTACCCCTACTCACGCTGTGTAAATCCTCAGTGCCCCTTTTTCTCTGGGAATCAGTCTAATTCTGTTTTATTCCCTACTCATGCTGTGTAACTCTTAGTACCACCTCCTCAGGAATCTGTCTAGTCCTCTTCACCCCACCCATGCTGTGTACCCTTGGTCCCATTCTTCTCATTAATCTGTCTAGCCCTGTTTTACCCCACTAATGCTGTGTAACCTCAGTGCCATTTTCTGTGGAATCAGTCTAATCCTGACTACCCCTACTCATGCTGTGAAACCCTCAGTCCCACTCTCCTCAAGAATCTGTCTAGTCCTTTACCCCTACTCTTGCTGTGTAACCCTCAGTCCCGCTCTTCCTCAGGAATCTGTCTAATATTCTTTTGCCTTTCTCCTTCTGAGTAACCCTCATTCCCATTTTTCCTCAGGAGTCTGTCTTGTCCTGTTTTAACCCTGCTCATGATGTGTAACCCTCAGTGCCATTTTTTGTCAGGAATCAGTCTAATTCTGTTTACCTCTCCTCATGCTGTGTAACCCTCAGTCCTACTCTGCCTCAGGAATCAGTCTAGTCCTGTTTACCCTTATTCATTCTGCATAACCCTCAGTCCCAGTCTCTCTCTCAGGTATCTGTCTAGTCCTGATTTACTGCGACTCATACTGTGTAACCCTCAGTCCCACTTCTGCTCAGGAATTTGTCCAGTCCTGTTTATCCCATCTCATTCTGTACAAACCTTGGTCCCACTCTCCTCAGGAATCTGTTTAGTCCTATTTACCCTACTCATGCTGTGTAACCCTCAGTGCCCTTTTTTCTCAGGAATCAGTCTAATCCTGTTTACCCCTTCTCATGCTGTGTAACCCTCAGTACCACTGTCCCTCAGGAATCTGTCTAGTCCTCTTTTACCCCTACTCATACTGTGTAACTCTTAGTCCCATTCTCTCCCATTAATCTGTTTAGTCCTAGTTTACCCCACTAATGGTGTGTAACCCTAAGTGCCATTTTCTGTCAGGAATCAGTCTAATCCTGTTTACCCCTACTCATGCTGAGAAACCCTCAGTCCCACCTCCCTCAGGTATCTGTCTAGTCCTGTTTACCTTCTCACTCATGCTGTGTAACCTTCAGTCCCGCTCTCCTTTAAGAATCTGTCTAATTATCTTTTGCCTTACTCATTGTGTAACCCTCAATCCCAGTTTTCCTCAGGAATTTGTCTTGTCCTGTTTTACCCCTGCTCATGATGTGTAACCCTCGCTGCCATTATTTGTCAGGAATCAGTCTAGTTCAGTTTACTCCCTCTCATGTTGTGTAAACCTCAGTCCCTACTCTGTCACTTGAACCAGTCTAGTCCTGTTTACCCAATCTATTCTGTATAATCCTCAGTCCCACTTACCTCAGGAATCAGGCTAGTCCTATTTTACCCAACTCATGCTGTGTAACACTCTGTGTCATTTTCTGTCAGGAATCGGCTCAGTCCTTTTACCCCTTCTCATGCTGTGTAACCCTCAGTCCACTCTCCTTCAGGAATCTGTCTAGTCCTGTTTACCCCCTACTCATGCTGTGTAACCCTTAGTCCCACTGTCTCGGGATCAGTCTAGTCCTGCCCACTCCCATTCATGCTGTGTAACCCCAGTCCCATTTTGTTCAGGAATCAGTTTTAGTCCGTTTACCCCTACTCATACTGTGTAACCCTCAGTCTCAATCTCCACAGAAATCAGTCTGTCCTGTTTACCTCACTCATGCTGTGGTCGCCCTCAGGTCCTCTCTCTCTCCTCAGGAATCAGTCTAGTCCTGTTTACCCCTGCTCATTCGGTATAACCTCAGTCCCAGTCTCCTCATGAATCTGTCTAGTGCTGATTTACCTTCACTTATGCTGTGTAACCTCAGTGCCATTTTCTGTCTGGAATCAGTTTAGACCTGTTTACCCCTACCTGCTGTGTAACCCTCAGTCCCAATCTCCCTCAGAAATCAGTCTAGTCCTGTTTACCATACTCATGCTGTGTAACTGTCAGTCCCTCTCTCCCTCAGGAATCTGTCTAGTCCTGTTTACCCTACTCATTCTGTGTAAACCTCAATCCCATTTTCCCTCTCGAATCAGTCTAGTCCTGTTTACTTCTACTCATGCTGTGTAACCCTCAGTCGCACTCTCCATCAGGAATCAGTCTAGTCCTGTTTACCCCTACTCATTCTGTATAACCCTCAGTCCCAGTCTCCCTCATGAATCTGTATAGTGCTGATTTACCCCACTTATGCTGTGTAACCCTCAGTGCCATTTTCTGTCAGGAATCAGTTTAGTCCTGTTTACCCCTACTCCTGCTGTGTAACCCTCAGTCCCACTCTCCCTCAGTAATCAGTTCAGTCCTGTTTTCCCCTACTAATGCTGTGTATCCCTCAGTGCCCTTTTTTCTCAGGAATCAGTCTAATCCTGTTTACCCCTACTCATGCTGTGTAACCCTCAGTTCCACTGTCCCTCAGGAATCTGACTAGTCCTCTTACCCCACTCATGCTGTACCCTTAGTCCCATTCTCTGTAATTAATCTGTCTAGTCCTGTTTTACCCCACTAATGCTGTGAACCCTCAGTGCCATTTTCTGTCTGGAACCAGTCTAATCCTGTTTACCCCTACTCATGCTGTGAAACCGTCAGTTCCACTCTCCCTCAGGAATCTGTCTAATATTTTTTTGCCTTTCTCTTTCTGAGTAACCCTCAATCCCATTTTTCCTCAGGAATCTCTCTTCTCCTGTTTTACCCCTGCTCATGATTTGTAACCCTCAGTGCCATTTTTTGTCAGGAATTAGACTAGTTCTGTTTACCCCTACTCATGGTGTGTAACCCTCAGTCCTACTCTGCCTCAGGAATCAGTCAAGTCCTGTTTACCCCTACTCATTCTGTATAACCCTCAGTCCCACTTTCCCTCAGGAATCAGTCTAGTTCTATTTACCCAGCTCATGCTGTGTAACCCCAGTGCCATTTGCTGTCAGGAGTCAGTCTAGTCCTGTTTGCCCCTACTCATTCTGTGTAACCTCAGTCCCACTATCCTTCAGGAATCTGTCTAGTCCTGTTTACCCCTACTCATGCTGTCTAACCCTCAATTCCATTTCCCCAGGAATCAGTCTAGTCCTCACTACCCTGCTGCTTATGCTGTGTAAGCCTCAGTGTCATTTTCTGTCGAAATCAGTCTAGTCCTGTTTACCCCTCACCATGCTGTGAACCCTCAGTCCCACTCTGCCTAAGAATCTGTCTAGTCCAGTTTACCCTACTCCTTCTGTGTAACCTCTGTCCCATTTCCTCAGAAATCTGTCTTGTCCAGTTTATCCCAACTCATGCTGTGTAACCCTCAGTTCCACTGTCCCTCAGGGAATCTGACTAGTCCTCTTTTACCCCACTCATGCTGTGTACCCTTTGTCCCATTCTCTGTAATTAATCTGTCTAGTCCTGTTTTACCCCACTAATGCTGTGTAACCCTCAGTGCCATTTTCTGTCTGGAACCAGTCTAATCCTGTTTACCCCTACTCATGCTGTGAAACCGTCAGTTCCACTCTCCCTCAGGAATCTGTCTAATATTCTTTTGCCTTTCTCTTTCTGAGTAACCCTCAATCCCATTTTTCCTCAGGAATCTCTCTTCTCCTGTTTTATCCCTGCTCATGATGTGTAACCCTCAGTGCCATTTTTTGTCAGGAATTAGACTAGTTCTGTTTCATTCCACTCATGGTGTGTAACCTCAGTCCCACTTCTGCCTCAGGAATCAGTCAAGTCCTGTTTTACCCCAACTCATTCTGTATAACCCTGAGTCCCACTTTCCCTCAGGAATCAGTCTAGTTCTATTTTACCCAGCTCATGCTGTGTAACCATCAGTGCCATTTGCTATCAGGAGTCAGTCTAGTCCTGTTTACCCCTACTCATTCTGTGTAACCCTCAGTCCCACTATCCTTCAGGAATCTGTCTAGTCCTGTTTTACCCGACTAATGCTTTGAAACCCTCAGTCCTCCCCTCCCTCAGGAATCTGTCTAGTCCTGTTTACCCCTACTCATGCTGTCTAACCCTCAATTCCATTTCCCTCAGGAATCAGTCTAGTCCTCAATTACTCCTGCTTGTTGTGTGTGTCTCTGTGCCATTTTCTGTCAGAAATCAGTCTAGTCCTGTTTACCCCACTCATGCTGCGAACCCTCAGTCCCACTCTACCTAAGAATCTGTCTAGTCCAGTTTACCCCTCCTTCTGTGTAACCCTCAGTCCCATTTTCCCTCAGAAATCTGTCTTGTCCAGTTTATCCTACTCATGCTGTGAAGCCCTCAGTCCCACTCTCCCTCAGAGATCAGTCTTGTCCTGTTTACCCATCTCATTCTTTATAACCCCACAGTCCACTGTCCCTCAGGAATCAGCCTAGTCCTATTTTACCCCACTCATGCTGTGTAACAGTGCCATTTTCTGTCAGAAATCAGTCTAGTCCTGTTTACCTCTACTCATGCTGTGTAACCTTCAGTCCAACTCCACCCTCAGGAGTCAGTCTAGTCCTGTTTACTCCTACCATTTTGTACAACCCTCAGTGCCAGTCTGCCTCATGAAACTGTGTAGTCCTGATTTTCCCTCTCATGCTGTGTGAACCTTAGTGCCATTTTCAGTCAGGAATCAGTCTAGTCCTGTTTATCCTACTCACCTTGTATTACCAACAGTCCCAGTCTCCTTCATGAATCTGTTCAGTTGATTTACTTCCACTTATGCTATTTAAACCTCAGTGCCATTTTCTGTCAGGAATCAGTTTAGTCCAGTTTTCCCTACTCCTGCTGTGTAACCCCAGTCCCACTCCCTCAGTAATCTGTTTAGTCCTGTTTACCCCTACTCATGCTGTGTAACCCTCAGTGCCCTTTTTCTCAGGAATCAGTGTAATCCTGTTTACCCCACTCATGCTGGAGTAACCTCAGTACCACTCTCTCCTCAGGAATCTGTCTAGTCCTCTTTACCCCACTCATGCTATGTGCCCTTAGTCCTTTCTCTCTCATTAATCTGTCTAGTCCTGTTTACCCCACTAATGCTTTGAAACCCCCAGTCCTCCCCTCCTCAGGAATCTGTCTGTCCTGTTTACCCCTACTCACTGTGTAACCCTGAGTCCCACTCTCCCTCTGGAATCTTCTAGTCCTGTTTACCCCTACTCTTTCTGTGTAACCTCACTCCCATTCTCCCTCAGGAATCAGTCTAGTTCTGTTTACCCCTACTCATGCTGTGTAACTCTAAGTCCCACTCTCCTCAGGAACAGTCTAGTCCTGTTTCCCCACTCATTCTGTGTTACCCTCAATCCCATTCTCCCTGAGGAATCAGTCTAGTTCTGTTTACCTCTACTCATGCTGTGTAACTCTAGTCCCATCCCTCAGGAACAGTCTAGTCCTGTTTACACCAACTCATTCTGTGATAACCCTCTGTGCCAGTCTCCTCAGGAATCTGTCTAGTCCTGTTTTATCCACTCATGCTGTGTAACCCTCAGTGCCATTTTCCGTCAGGAATATGTCTAGTCCTGATTTGTCTCACTCCATGCTGTGTAACGCCAGTGCCATTTTGACCAGGAATTAGTTTGGTCCTGTTTACCCCACTCATTCTGTATAACCTCAGTCCCACTCTCCTCGGTAATCTGTTTAGTCCTGTTTACCCCACTCATGCTGTGTAACCCTGAGTGCCCCTTTTTCTCAGGAATCAGTCTAATCCTGTTTACTCTCACTCATGTTGTGTAACCCTCAGTTCCACTGTCCTCAGGAATCTGACTAGTCCTTTACCCCACTCATGCTGTGTAATCTTAGTCCCATTCTCTGTAATTAATCTGTCTAGTCCTGTTTTACCCCACTAATGCTGTGTAACCCTCAAGTGCCATTTTTCTGTCTGGAACCAGTCTAATCCTGTTTACCCCTACTCATGCTGTGAAACCGCTGTCCCACTCTTCCTCAGGAATCTGTCTAATCTTGTTTACCCCTACTCATGATGTGTAGCCCCTCAGTTCCGCCTCCCTCAGGAATCTGTCTAATATTCTTTGCCTTTCTCTTTCTGAGTAACCCTCAATCCCATTTTTCCTCAGGAATCTCTCTTCTCCTGTTTTACCCCTGCTCATGATGTGTAACCCTCAGTGCCATTTTTTGTCAGGAATTAGACCTAGTTCTGTTTACCCCTACTCATGGTGTGTAACCCTCAGTCCTACTCTGCCTCAGGAATCAGTCAAGTCCTGTTTACCCTACTTCATTCTGTATAACCCTCAGTCCCACTTTCCCTCAGGAATCAGTCTAGTTCTATTTTACCCAGCCTCATGCTGTGTAACCTCAGTGCCATTTGCTGTCAGGAGTCAGTCTAGTCCTGTTTACCCCTACTCATTCTGTGTAACCTCAGTCCCACTATCCTTCAGGAATCTGTCTAGTCCTGTTTACCCCTACTCATGCTGTCTAACCTCAATTCCATTTCCTCAGGAATCAGTCTAATCCTCAACTACCCCTGCTTATGCTGTGTAGCCTCAGTGCCATTTTCTGTCAGAAATCAGTCTAGTCCTGTTTCCCTACTCATGCTGGTAACCCTCAGTCCCACTCTACCTAAGAATCTGTCTAGTCCAGTTTACCCCTACTCCTTCTGTGTAACCCTCAGTCCCACTTTCCCTCAGAAATCTGTCTTGTCCAGTTTATCCCTACTCATGCTGTGAAACCCTCAGTCCCACTCTCCCTCAGAGATCAGTCTTGTCCTGTTTACCCCATCTCATTCTTTATAACCCACAGTCCCACTGTCCCTCAGGAATCAGCCTAGTCCTATTTTACCCCACTCATGCTGTGTAACGCTCAGTGCCATTTTCTGTCAGAAACCAGTCTAGTCCTGTTTACCTCTACTCATGCTGTGTAACCTTCAGTCCAACTCACCCTCAGGAGTCAGTCTAGTCCTGTTTACCCCTACTCATTCTGTACAACCCTCAGTGCCAGTCTGCCTCATGAAACTGTGTAGTCCTGATTTTCCCTCTCATGCTGTGTAACCCTCAGTGCCATTTTCGGTCAGGAATCAGTCTAGTCCTGTTTACACCTACTCACTCTGTATTACCAACAATCCCAGTCTCCTTCATGAATCTGTCTAGTGCTGATTTACCCCACTTATGCTATTTAAACCTCAGTGCCATTTTCTGTCAGGAATCAGTTTAGTCCAGTTTACCCCTACTCCTGCTGTGTAACCCTCAGTCCCACCTCCCCCAGTAATCTGTTTAGTCCTGTTTACTCTCCTACTCATGCTGTGTAACCCCTCAGTGCCCTTTTTCTCAGGAATCAGTGTAATCCTGTTTACCCCCACTCATGCTGAGTAACCCTCAGTACCACTCTCCCTCAGGAATCTGTCTAGTCCCTTTTACCCCACTCATGCTGTGTGCCTTAGTCCCTTTCTCTCTCTATTAATCTGTCTAGTCCTGTTTTACCCGACTAATGATTTGAAACCTCAGTCCTCCCTCCCTCAGGAATCTGTCTAGTCCTGTTTACCCCTACTCATGCTGTCTAACCTCAATTCCATTTCCCTCAGGAATCAGTCTAGTCCTCAATTACCCCTGCTTATGCTGTGTGCCTCAGTGCCATTTTCTGTCAGAAATCAGTCTAGTCCTGTTTACCCCTACCATGCGCTGTATAACCCCAGTCCCACTCTACCTAAGAATCTGTCTAGTCCAGTTTACCCTACTCTTCTGTGTAACCCTCAGTCCCATTTTCCTCAGAAATCTGTCTTGTCCAGTTTATCCCTACTCATGCTGTGAAACCCTCAGACCCACTCTCCCTCAGAGATCAGTCTTGTCCTGTTTACCCCATCTCATTCTTTTATAACCCACAGTCCCACTGTCCCTCAGGAACCAGCCTAGTCCTATTTTACCCCTCATGCTGTGTAACGCCCAGTGCCATTTTCTGTCAGAAATCAGTCTAGTCCTGTTTACCCCTACTCATGCTTGTAACCTTCAGTCCAACTCACCCTCAGGAGTCAGTCTAGTCCTGTTTACCCCTACTCATTCTGTACAACCCTCAGTGCCAGTCTGCCTCATGAAACTGTGTAGTCCTGATTTTCCCTCTCATGCTGTGTAACCCTCAGTGCCATTTTCAGTCAGGAATCAGTCTAGTCCTGTTTACACCTACTCACTCTGTATTATCAACAGTCCCAGTCTCCTTCATGAATCTGTCTAGTGCTGATTTACCCCACTTATGCTATTTAAACCTCAGTGCCATTTTCTGTCAGGAATCAGTTTAGTCCAGTTTACCCCTACTCCTGCTGTGTAACCCTCAGTCCCACTCTCCCTCAGTAATCTGTTTAGTCCTGTTTACCCCTACTCATGCTGTGTAACCCTCAGTGCCCTTTTTTCTCAGGAATCAGTGTAATCCTGTTTACCCCTACTCATGCTGAGTAACCCTCAGTACCCTCTCCCTCAGGAATCTGTCTAGTCCTCTTTTCACCCCACTCATGCATGTGTCTTGGTCCCTTTCTCTCTCATTAATCTGTTCAGTCCTGTTTTACCCCACTAATGCTTTGAAACCTCAGTCCTCCTCCCCTCAGGAATCTGTCTAGTCCTGTTTACCCCTACTCATGCTGTCTAACCCTCAATTCCATTTCCCTCAGGAATCAGTCTAGTCCTCAATTACCCCTGCTTATGCTGTGTAGCCCTCAGTGCCATTTTCTGTCAGGAAATCAGTCTAGTCCTGTTTACCTACTCATGCTGTGTAACCCTCAGTCCCACTTCTACCTAAGAATCTGTCTAGTCCA
Organism: Neoceratodus forsteri; assembly: GCA_016271365.2. NCBI lineage: Eukaryota > Metazoa > Chordata > Ceratodontiformes > Ceratodontidae > Neoceratodus > Neoceratodus forsteri. The sequence continues at coordinate 315,525,846 of CM028129.1, read as the reverse complement.
GTTTACCCTTCTCCTTCTGTGTAACCCTCAGTCCCATTTTCCTCAGAAATCTGTCTTGTCCAGTTTATCCCTACTCATGCTGTGAAACCCTCAGACCCACTCTCCCTCAGAGATCAGTCTTGTCCTGTTTACCCCATCTCATCTCTTATAACCCACTGTCCCACTGTCCCTCAGGAATCAGCCTAGTCCTATTTTACCCCTCATGCTGTGTAACGCCTGCGCTATTTTCTGTCAGAAATCAGTCTAGTCCTGTTTACTCCCACTCATGCTGTGTAACCTTAGTCCAACTCACCCTCAGGAGTCAGTCTAGTCCTGTTTACCCCTACTCATTCTGTACAACCCTCAGTGCCAGTCTGCCTCATGAAACTGTGTAGTCCTGATTTTCCTCTCATGCTGTAACCCCAGTGCCATTTTCAGTCAGGAATCAGTCTAGTCCTGTTTACACCTACTCACTCTGTATTATCAACAGTCCCAGTCTCCTTCATGAATCTGTCTAGTGCTGATTTACCCCACTTATGCTATTTAAACCTCAGTGCCATTTTCTGTCAGGAATCAGTTTAGTCCAGTTTACCCCTACTCCTGCTGTGTAACCCTCAGTCCCACTCTCCCTCAGTAATCTGTTTAGTCCTGTTTACCCCTACTCATGCTGTGTAACCCTCAGTGCCCTTTTTTCTCAGGAATCAGTGTAATCCTGTTTAGCCCTACTCATGCTGAGTAACCCTCAGTACCACTCTCCCTCAGGAATCTGTCTAGTCCTCTTTTACCCCACTCATGCTGTGTGCCCTTAGTCCCTTTCTCTCTCATTAATCTGTCTAGTCCTGTTTTACCCCACTAATGCTTTGAAACCCTCAGTCCTCCCCTCCCTCAGGAATCTGTCTAGTCCTGTTTACCCCACTCACTGTGTAACCCTGAGTCCCACTCTCCCTCAGGAATCTCTCTAGTCCTGTTTACCCCTACTCTTTCTGTGTAACCCTCACTCCCATTCTCCCTCAGGAATCAGTCTAGTTCTGTTTACCTCACTCATGCTGTGTAACTCTGAGTCCCACTCCCTCAGGAACAGTCTAGTCCTGTTTACCCTACTCATTCTGTGTTCCCTCAATCCCATTCTCCTGAGGAATCAGTCTAGTTCTGTTTACCTCTACTCATGCTGTGTAACTAAGTCCCATCTCCCTCAGGAACAGTCTAGTCCTGTTTACACCAACTCATTCTGTATAACCCTCAGTGCCAGTCTCCCTCAGGAATCTGTCTAGTCCTGTTTTACTCCACTCATGCTTGTAACCTCAGTGCCATTTTCCGTCAGGAATATGTCTAGTCCTGATTTGCTCCACTCATGCTGTGTAGCGCTCAGTGCTATTTTCACCCAGGAATTAGTTTAGTCCTGTTTCTCCTCACTCATTCTGTATAACCCTCAGTCCCACTCTCCTCGGTAATCTGTTTAGTCCTGTTTACCCCTACTCATGCTGTGTAACCCTGAGTGCCCTTTTTCAGGAATCTGACTAGTCCTTTACCCCACTCATGCTGTGTAAATTTTTAGTCCCATTCTCTGTAATTAATCTGTCTAGTCCTGTTTTCCCACTAATGCTGTGTAACCCTCAGTGCCATTTTCTGTCTGGAACCAGTTAATCCTGTTTACCCTACTCATGCTGTGAAACCGTCAGTCCCACTCTTCCTCAGGAATCTGTCTAATCTTGTTTACTCCCTACTCATGATGTGTAGCCCTCAGTTCCGCTTCTCCCTCAGGAATCTGTCTAATATTCTTTTCCTTTCTCTTTCTGGGTAACCTCAATCCCATTTTTCTCAGGAATCTCTCTTCTCCTGTTTTCCCCTGCTCATGATGTGTAACCCTAGTCCCACTTTCTTCAGGAATCTGTCTAGTCCTGTTTACCCTACTCATGCTGTGTAACCCTCACTCCCACTGTCCCTCAGGATCAGTCTAGTCCTGTTTACCCTGCTCATTCTGTATAACCATCAGTGACAGTCTCCCTCATGAATCTGTCTAGTCCTGATTTACTCCACTCATGCTGTGTAACCCTCAGTGCCATTTTCGGTCAGGAATCAATTCAGTCCATTTACCCCTACTCATGCTGTGTAACCCTCAGTCCCAATCTCCCTCAGAAATCAGTCTAGTCCTGTTTACCCCTACTCATTCTGTGTAACCCTCAATCCCACTTTCCCTCAGAAATCAGTCTAGTCCTGTTTACCTCTACTCATGCTGTGTATCCCTCAGTCACACTCTTCCCTCAGGAATCACTCTAGTCTGGTTTACCCTTACTCATTCTGTATAAACCTCAGTGCCAGTCTCCTCATGAATCTGTCTAGTCCTGATTTACCCCACTCATGCTGTGTAACCCTCAATTGCCATTTCGGTCAGGAATCATTTTAGTCCTGTTTACCCTACTCATACTGTGTAACCCTCAGTCCCAGTCTCCCTCAGGAATCATTCTAGTCCTGTTTACCCAACTCATTCTGTATTACCCTCAGTCCTAGTCTCCCTCATGAATCTGTCTGTGCTGATTTACCACACTTATGCTGTTTAAACCTCGAGTGCCATTTTCTGTCAGGAATCTGTTTAGTCCTTTTACCCTAGTCATGCTGAGTAACCTCAGTATAGCTCTCCCTCAGGAATTTGTCTTAGTCCTCTTTGACCCCACTAATGCTATGTAACCCATGGTGCCATTTATGTCTGGAATCTGTCTAGTCCTGTTTACCTACTCTGCTGTCTCAACCTCACTCCCATTTTCCTCAGGAATCAGTCCAGTCCTCAATTACCCCTGCTTGTGTAACCCTCAGTGCCATTTTCTGTCAGAAATCAGTCTAATCCTGTTTATCTCTATCATGCTTGTAACCGTCAGTCCCACTCTCCCTAAGAATCTGTCTAGTGCTGTTGACCCCTTCTCAGGCTGTGTAACCCTCAGTCTCACTGTCCCGCATGAATCTGTCTAGTCCTGTTTACCCCTACTCATGCTGTGTAACCCTACTCTTTCTGTGTAACCCTCAGTCTCATTCTGCCTCAGGAATCTGTCTAGTCCTGTTTTAGTCCACTCGTGCTGTGTAACACTCAGTGCCATTTTTTCTCTGGAATCATTCTAATCCTGTTTACCCCTTCTCATGCTGTGTAACCCTCAGTCTCACTGTCCCTCAGGAATCTGTGTAGTCTCTTTACCCTTCTCATGCTGTGCAACCCTTCTGTCAGAAATCTGTCTAGTTCTGTTTTACCCTGCTGATGCTGTAACCCTCAATGACATTCTCTACCAGGAAATTGTCTAGTGCTGTGTCACCCCTACTCTTTCGTGTAACCTCAGTCTCATTCTTCCTGAGGAATCTGTCTATTCCTGTTTAACTCCACTCATGCTGTGTTAGCCTCAGTCCCACTCGCCCTCAGGAAGCAGTCTTGTCCTGTTTACACCTACTCATTCTGTGTAACCCTCAGTCCCATTTTCCCTCAGGAATCAGTCTAGTCCTATTTTACCCCTTCTCTATCTGTGTAATGCTGAGTCCCATTCTCCCTCATGAATCTATCTAGTCCTGTTTTCGCCTGCTCATCTGTGTAACCCTCAGTGTCATTTTCTGTTAGGAATCAATCTAGTCCTGTTTACCCCTACTCATGCTGTGTAACCTCAGTCCCACTATCCTTCAGGAATCAGTCTAGTCCTGTTTACCCTCACTGCTGAGTAGCCTTCAGTCCCTCTCTCCCTCAGGAATCTGTCTAGTGCTTTTTTACCGTCTCATGCTGTGTAACCTCAGTCCCTCTCCCTTAGGAATCTGTCTAGTCCTGTTTTACACCTACTCATGCTTTATAACCCTTAGTCCCATTCTGTCTCAGGAACCTGTCTAATCCTATTTTACTCCACTAATGCTGTGTAACCCTCAGTGCCATTTTCTGTCAGGAATCAGTCTAATCCTGTTTACCCCTACTCATTCTGTGTAACCCTCAGTCCCACTCTCCCTCAGTAATCTCTCTAGTCCTGTTTACCCCTTCTCATTCTGTGTAATCCTCACTCCCATTCTCCATCTGGAATCAGTCTAGTTCTGTTTACCTCTAATCATTCTGTGTAACTCTAAGTCCCACTCTCCCTCAGGATCAGTCTAGTCCTGTTTCCCCCTACTCATTCTGTATAACCCTCAGTGCCAGTCTCCTCAGGACTCTGTCTGGTCCTGGATTCCCCACCCATGCTGTGTAACCCTCAGTGCCATTTCTCTGCCAGGAAATTGTCTAGTGCTGTGTCACCCCTACTCTTTCTGTGTAACCCTCAGTCTCATTCTCCGTCAAGAATCTGTCTAGTCCTGTTTTACTCCCTCATGCTGTGTAACGCTCAGTGCCATTTCGACCAGAATTAGTTTAGTCCTGTTTGCCCTACTCATTCTGTATAACCCTCAGTCCCACTCTCCCTCGCTAATCTGTTTAGTCCTGTTTACCTGTACTGCTGTGTAACCCTGAGTCCCTTTTTCTCAGGAATCTGTCTAATCCTGTTTACTCCTACTCATGCTGTGTAACCCTCAGTACCACTCTCCTCAGAATCTGTCTAGTCCTCTTTACCACACTCATGTTGTGTGCCCTAGTCCCATTCTCTCTTATTAATCTGTCCTGTCCTGTTTACCCCACAATGCTTTTGCAACCCTCAGTGCCATTTTCTGTCTGGAATCAGTCTAATCCTGTTTACCCCTACTCATGCTATGAAACCCTGAGTCCCACTCTTCCTCAGGAATCTGTCTAGTCCTGTTTACCTCTACTCATGCTGTGTAACCCCTCAGTCCTGCTCTTCCTCAGGAATCTGTCTAATATTCTTTGCCTTTCTCATTCTGAGTAACCCTTAATCCCATTTTCCTCTGGAATCTGTCTTGTCTGTTTTACTCCTGTTCATGATGTGTAACCCTCAGTGCCATTTTTGTCAGGAATCAGTCTGTTCTGTTCCCTACTCATGCTGCTTAACCCTCAGTCCTAATCTGCCTGAGGAATCAGTCTAGTACTGTTTACCCTACTCTCATGCTGTGTAACCCCAGTCCCACTCACCTTCAGGAATCTGTCTAGTCCTGTTTACCCCTACTCATGCTGTCTAACCCTCAGTCCCATTTCCCTCAGGAATCAGTCTCGTCCTCAATTACCCCTACTCATTCTGTGTAACCCTCAGTCCCGTTTTCCCTCAGGTATCTGTCTAGTCCTTTTTACCCCTACTCATGGTGTGAAACCCTCAGTCCCACTTTCCCTCAGGAATCAGTCTAGTCCTGTTTACCTCTACTCATGCTGTGTAACCCTCAGTCACACTCTCCCTCAGGAATCAGTCTAGTCTGGTTTTCCCCTACTCATTGTGTATAACCCTCAGTGCCAGTCTGCCTCATGAATCTGTCTAGTCCTGATTTGCCCCACTCATGCTGTGTAATCCTTAGTGCCATTTTCGTCAGGAATCAGTTTAGTCCTGTTTACCCTACTCATGCTGTGTAACCCTCAGTCCCAGTCTCCCTCAGGAATCATTCTAGTCCTGTTTACCCCTACTCATTCTGTAACCCTCAGTCCCAGTCTCCCCAGGAATCAGACTAGTCCTATTTTACCCCTTCTCTATCTGTGTAAGGCTGTGTCCCATTCTCCCTCATGAATCTATCTAGTCCTGTTTTACCCCTGCTCATGTGTGTAACCCTCAGTGTCATTTTCTGTTAGGAATCAGTCTAGTCCTGTTTACCCCTACACATGCTGTGTAACCCTCAGTCCCATCATCCTTCAGGAATCAGTCTAATCCTTTTTACCCCTACTCATGCTGTGTAACTCTCAGTCTCACTGTCCATCAGTAATCTGTCTAGTCCTGTTTATCCCCTACTCATGCTGTGTAAGCCTCAGTGCCATTTTTTTCAGGAATCAGTCTAGTTCTGTTTTCCCCTACTCGTGCTGTATATCCCTCAGTGCCATTTTCTGTCAGGAATCAGTCTAGTCCTGTTTACCCCTGTCTGTGTAACCCTCAGTCCCTCTCCCTCAGGATCCTGTCTAGTCCTGTTTACCCTACTCATGCTGTGTAACCCTCAGTACCACTCTCCCTCAGTAATCTGTCTAGTGCTGTTTTACCCCTACTCATGCTGTGTAAACCTTAGTCCCATTCTGTCTCAGGAACCTGTCTAGTCCTATTTTACCCCACTAATGCTGTGTAACCCTCAGTGCCATTTTCTGTCAGGAATCAGTCTAATCCTGTTCAACCCTACTCATGCTGCGTAACCCTCAGTCCCACTGTCCCTCAGGAATCTCTCTCATCCTGTTTACCTCTACTCATTCTGTGTAACCCTCACTCCCATTCTCCCTTAGGATCAGTCTAGTCCTGTTTACCCCTACTCATTCTGTATAACCCTCAGTGTCAGTCTCCCTCAGGATTCTGTCTAGTCCTGGTTACCCCACTCATGCTGTGTAACCCTCAGTGCCATTCTCTGCCAGGAAATTGTCTAGTGCTGTGTCACCCTACTCTTTCTGTGCAACCTCAGTCTCATTCTCCCTCAGGAATCTGTCTAGTCCTGTTTTACTCCACTCATGCTGTGTAACCCTCAGTGCCATTTCTGTCAGGAATATGTCTAGTCCTGATTTGCTCCACTCATGCTGTGTAGCTCAGTGCCATTTTGGCCAGGAATTAGTTTAGTCCTGTTTATTCCTACTCATTCTGTATAACCCTCAGTCCCACTCTCCTCCTGTAATCTATTTAGTCCTGTTTACCCCCTACTCATGCTGTGTAACCCTAGGTGCCCTTTTCTCAGGAATCAGTTTAATCCTGTTTACCCCTACTCACGCTGTATAACCCTCAGAACCACTCTCCCTCAGGAATCTGTCTAGTCCTCTTTTACCCCACTCATGCTGTGTGCCCTTAGTCCCATTCTCTCTTATTAATCTGTCTAGTCCTGTTTTCCCAACTAATGCTGTCCATCCCTCAGTGCCATTTTCTGTCTGGAATCAGTCTAATCCTGTTTACCCTTACTCATGCCGTGAAACCATCAGTCCCACTCTTTTTCAGGAATCTGTCTAGTCCTATTTACCCCTACTCATGCTGTCTAACCCTCACTCTCATTTCCCTCAGGAATCAGTCTAGTCCTCAATTACCCCTGCTTGTGCTGTGTGAACCCTCAGTGCCATTTTTGTCAGAAATCAGTCTAATCCTGTTTACCTCTGCTCATGCTGTGTAACCCTCAGTCCCACTTTCTCAGGAATCTGTCTAGTCCTGTTTACCCTACTCATACTGTGTAACCCTCAGTCCCGCTTATCCTCAGGAATCTGTCTAATATTCTTTGCCTTTCTCATTCTGAGTAACCCTCAATCCCATTTTTCCTCTGGAATCTTTCTTGTCCTGTTTTAACCCTGCTGATGATGTGTAATCCTCAGTGCCTTTTTTTGTCAGGAATCAGTCTAGTTCTGCTTACCCCTACTCATTCTGTATAACCCTCAGTCCCACATTCCCTCAGGAATCAGTCTAGTTCTGTTTTACCCAACTCATGCTGTGTTACCCTCAGTGCCATTTGCTGTCAGGAATCAGTCTAGTCCTGTTTACCCCTACTCATGCTGTATAACCCTCAGTCCCACTCTCCTTCAGGAATCTGTCTAGTCCTGTTTACCCTACTTCTGCTGTCTAACGCTCAGTCCCATTTCCCTCAGGAATTAGTCTTGTCCTTGATTACCTCTGCTTATGCTGTGTAACCCTCAGTGCCATTTTCTGTCAGAAATCAGTGTAGTCCTGTTTACCTCTACTCATGCTGTGTAACCCTCAGTCCCACTCTCCCTCAGTAATCTCTCTAGTCCTGTTTACCCCTTCTCATTCTGTGTAATCCTCACTCCCATTCTTCATCTGGAATCAGTCTAGTTCTGTTTACCTCTAATCATTCTGTGTAACTCTAAGTCCCACTCTCCCTCAGGATCAGTCTAGTCCTGTTTCCCCCTATTCATTCTGTATAACCCTCAGTGCCAGTCTCCCTCAGGACTCTGTCTAGTCCTGAATTACCCCACCCATGCTGTGTAACCCTCAGTGCCATTCTCTGCCAGGAAATTGTCTAGTGCTGTGTCACCCCTACTCTTTCTGTGTAACCCTCAGTCTCATTCTCCGTCAGGAATCTGTCTAGTCCTGTTTTACTCCACTCATGCTGTGTAACGCTCAGTGCCATTTTCGGCCAGGAATTAGTTTAGTCCTGTTTACCCCTACTCATTCTGTATAACCTCAGTCCCACTCTCCTCGCTAATCTGTTTAGTCCTGTTTACCCGTACTCGTGCTGTGTAACCCTGAGTACCCCTTTTTTCTCAGGAATCTGTCTAATCCTGTTTACCCTTACTCATGCTGTGTAACCTCAGTACCACTCTCCCTCAGGAATCTGTCTAGTCCTCTTTACCACACTATGTTGTGTGCCCTTAGTCCCATTCTCTTATTAATCTGTCCTGTCCTGTTTTAGCCCACTAATGCTTTGCAACCCTCAGTGCCATTTTCTGTCTGGAATCAGTCTAATCCTGTTTACCCCTACTCATGCTGTGAAACCCTGAGTCCCACTCTTCCTCAGGAATCTGTCTAGTCCTGTTTACCTCTACTCATGCTGTGTAACCCTCAGTCCTGCTCTTCCTCAGGAATCTGTCTAATATTCTTTTGCCTTTCTCATTCTGAGTAACCCTTAATCCCATTTTTCCTCTGGAATCTGTCTTGTCCTGTTTTACTCCTGCTCATGATGTGTAACCCTCAGTGCCATTTTTGTCAGGAATCAGTCTAGTTCTGTTTACCCCTACTCATGCTGCTTAACCCTCAGTCCTACTCTGCCTGAGGAATCAGTCTAGTACTGTTTACCCCTACTCATGCTGTGTAACCCCCAGTCCCACTCTCCTTCAGGAATCTGTCCAGTCCTGTTTACCCCTACTCATACTGTCTAACCCTCAGTCCCATTTCCCTCAGGAATCAGTCTCGTCCTCAATTACCCCTGCTTATGCTGTGTAACCCTCAGTGCCATTTTCTGTCAGAAATCAGTCTAGTCCTGTTTACCTCTAGTCATGCTGTGTAACCCTCAGTCCCACTCTCCCTAAGAATCTGTCTAGTGCTGTTGACCCCTTCTCATGCTGTGTAACCCTCAGTCCCACTCTCCCTCATGAATATGTCTAGTCCTGTTTACCCCTACTCATTCTGTGTAACCCTCAGTCCCGTTTTCCCTCAGGAATCTGTCTAGTCCTTTTTACCCCTACTCATGGTGTGAAACCCTCAGTCCCACTTTCCCTGAGGAATCAGTCTAGTCCTGTTTACCTCTACTCATGCTGTGTAACCCTCAGTCACACTCTCCCTCAGGAATCAGTCTAGTCTGGTTTTCCCCTACTCATTGTGTATAACCCTCAGTGCCAGTCTGCCTCATGAATCTGTCTAGTCCTGATTTGCCCCACTCATGCTGTGTAATCCTTAGTGCCATTTTCGGTCAGGAATCAGTTTAGTCCTGTTTACCCCTACTCATGCTGTGTAACCCTCAGTCCCAGTCTCCCTCAGGAATCATTCTAGTCCTGTTTGCCCTACTCATTCTGTATAACCCTCAGTCCCAGTCTCCCTCAGAATCAGACTAGTCCTATTTTCCCCTTCTCTATCTGTGTAAGGCTGTGTCCCATTCTCCTCATGAATCTATCTAGTCCTGTTTTACCCTGCTCATGTGTGTAACCCTCAGTGTCATTTTCTGTTGGGAATCAGTCTAGTCCTGTTTACCCCTACATGCTCGTAACCCTCAGTCCCATCATCCTTCAGGAATCAGTCTAGTCCTTTTTACCCCTACTCATACTGTGTAACTCTCAGTCTCACTGTCCATCAGTAATCTGTCTAGTCCTGTTTATCCCCTACTCATGCTGTGTAAGCCTCAGTGCCATTTTTTTCAGGAATCAGTCTAGTTCTGTTTTCCCCTACTCGTGCTGTATATCCCTCAGTGCCATTTTCTGTCAGGAATCAGTCTAGTCCTGTTTACCCCTACTCATGCTGTGTAACCCTCAGTCCCACTCTCCCTCAGGATCCTGTCTAGTCCTGTTTACCCCTACTCATGCTGTGTAACCCTCAGTACCACTCTCCCTCAGTAATCTGTCTAGTGCTGTTTTACCCCTACTCATGCTGTGTAAACCTTAGTCCCATTCTGTCTCAGGAACCTGTCTAGTCCTATTTTACCCCACTAATGCTGTGTAACCCTCAGTGCCATTTTCTGTCAGGAATCAGTCTAATCCTGTTCAACCCTACTCATGCTGCGTAACCCTTAGTGCCACTGTCCCTCAGGAATCTCTCTCATCCTGTTTACCTCTACTCATTCTGTGTAACCCTCACTCCCATTCTCCCTCAGGATCAGTCTAGTCCTGTTTACCCCTACTCATTCTGTATAACCCTCAGTGTCAGTCTCCCTCAGGATTCTGTCTAGTCCTGATTTACCCCACTCATGCTGTGTAACCCTCAGTGCCATTCTCTGCCAGGAAATTGTCTAGTGCTGTGTCACCCTACTCTTTCTGTGCAACCTCAGTCTCATTCTCCCTCAGGAATCTGTCTAGTCCTGTTTTACTCCACTCATGCTGTGTAACCCTCAGTGCCATTTTCTGTCAGGAATATGTCTAGTCCTGATTTGCTCCACTCATGCTGTGTAACGCTCAGTGCCATTTTTGGACAGGAATTAGTTTAGTCCTGTTTACTCCTACTCATTCTGTATAACCCTCAGTCCCACTCTCCCTCTGTAATCTATTTAGTCCTGTTTACCCCTACTCATGCTGTGTAACCCTGAGTGCCCTTTTTTCTCAGGAATCAGTTTAATCCTGTTTACCTTACCCACGCTTGTATAACCTCAGAACCACTCTCCTCAGGAATCTGTCTAGTCCTCTTTTACCCACTTATGCTGTGTCCTTAGTCCCATTCTCTCTTATTAATCTGTCTAGTCCTGTTTTACCCAACTAATGCTGTCCATCCCTCAGTGCCATTTTCTGTCTGGAATCAGTCTAATCCTGTTTACCCTACTTATGCATGTGAAACCATCAGTCCCACTCTTTTCAGGAATCTGTCTAGTCATATTTACCCCTACTCATGCTGTCTACCCTCACTCTCATTTCCCTCAGGAATCAGTCTAGTCCTCAATTACCCTGCTTGCTGTGTAACCCTCAGTGCCATTTGTGTCAGAAATCAGTCTAATCCTGTTTACCTCTACTCATGCTGTGTAACCTCAGTCCCTCTTTCTCAGGAATCTGTCTAGTCCTGTTTACCCCTACTCATACTGTGTAACCCTCAGTCCCGCTTATCCTCAGGAATCTGTCTAATATTCTTTTGCCTTTCTCATTCTGAGTAACCCTCAATCCCATTTTCCTCTGGAATCTTTCTTGTCCTGTTTACCCCTGCTGATGATGTATCCTCAGTGCCTTTTTGTCAGGAATCAGTCTAGTTCTGCATACCCTACTCATTCTGTATAACCCTCAGTCCCACATTCCCTCAGGAATCAGTCTAGTTCTGTTTTACCCAACTCATGCTGTGTTACCCTCAGTGCCATTTGCTGTCAGGAATCAGTCTAGTCCTGTTTATCCCTACTCATGCTGTATAACCCTCAGTCCCACTCTCCTTCAGGAATCTGTCTAGTCCTGTTTACCCCTTCTTCTGCTGTCTAACCCTCAGTCCCATTTCCCTCAGGAATTAGTCTTGTCCTTGATTACCTCTGCTTATGCTGTGTAACCCTCAGTGCCATTTTCTGTCAGAAATCAGTGTAGTCCTGTTTACCTCTACTCATGCTGTGTAACCCTCAGTCCCTCTCCCTTAGAATCTGTCTAGTGATGTTGACCTGTTCTCATGCTGTGTAACCCTCAGTCCCACTCTCCCTCATGAATCTGTCTTGTCTTGTTTACTTCTACTCATTGTGTGTAACCCTCAGTCCCATTTTCCCTCAGGAATCTGTCTAGTCCTGTTTACCACTACTCATGCTGTGAAACCCTCAGTCCCACTCTCCCTCAGAAATCAGTCTTGTCTTGTTTACCCTATCTCATTCTGTATATCCCACAGTCCCACTCTCCCTCAGGAATCAGCCTAGTCCTATTTTACCCCACTTATGCTGTGTAACACTCAGTGTCATTTTCTGTCAGGTATCAGTCTAGTCCCGTTTTCCGCTACTCATGCTGTGTAACTCTCCGTCCCACTCTACTTCAGGAATCTGTCTAGTCCTATTTACCCCTACTCATGCTGTGAAACCCTCAGTCACACTCTCCCTCAGGAATCAGTCTAGTCTGGTTTTCCCCTACTCATTGTGTATAACCCTCAGTGCCAGTCTGCCTCATGAATCTGTCTAGTCCTGATTTGCCCCACTCATGCTGTGTAATCCTTAGTGCCATTTTCGGTCAGGAATCAGTTTAGTCCTGTTTACCCCTACTCATGCTGTGTAACCCTCAGTCCCAGTCTCCCTCAGGAATCATTCTAGTCCTGTTTACCCCTACTCATTCTGTATAACCCTCAGTCCCAGTCTCCCTCAGGAATCAGACTAGTCCTATTTTACCCCTTCTCTATCTGTGTAAGGCTGTGTCCCATTCTCCCTCATGAATCTATCTAGTCCTGTTTTACCCCTGCTCATGTGTGTAACCCTCAGTGTCATTTTCTGTTAGGAATCAGTCTAGTCCTGTTTACCCCTACACATGCTGCGTAACCCTCAGTCCCATCATCCTTCAGGAATCAGTCTAGTCCTTTTACCTCTCTACTATGTGTGTAACTCTCAGTCTCACTGTCCATCAGTAATCTGTCTAGTCCTGTTTATCCCTACTCATGCTGTGTAAGCCTCAGTGCCATTTTTTTCAGGAATCAGTCTAGTTCTGTTTTCCCCTACTCGTGCTGTATATCCCTCAGTGCCATTTTCTGTCAGGAATCAGTCTAGTCCTGTTTACCCCTACTCATGCTGTGTAACCCTCAGTCCCACTCTCCCTCAGGATCCTGTCTAGTCCTGTTTACCCCTACTCATGCTGTGTAACCCTCAGTACCACTCTCCCTCAGTAATCTGTCTAGTGCTGTTTTACCCCTACTCATGCTGTGTAAACCTTAGTCCCATTCTGTCTCAGGAACCTGTCTAGTCCTATTTTACCCCACTAATGCTGTGTAACCCTCAGTGCCATTTTCTGTCAGGAATCAGTCTAATCCTGTTCAACCCTACTCATGCTGCGTAACCCTCAGTGCCACTGTCCCTCAGGAATCTCTCTCTCATCCTGTTTACCTCTACTCATTCTGTGTTAACCCTCACTCCCATTCTCCCTCAGGATCAGTCTAGTCCTGTTTACCCCTACTCATTCTGTATAACCCTCAGTGTCAGTCTCCCTCAGGATTCTGTCTAGTCCTGATTTACCCCACTCATGCTGTGTAACCCTCAGTGCCATTCTCTGCCAGGAAATTGTCTAGTGCTGTGTCACCCCTACTCTTTCTGTGCAACCCTCAGTCTCATTCTCCCTCAGGAATCTGTCTAGTCCTGTTTTACTCCACTCATGCTGTGTAACCCTCAGTGCCATTTTCTGTCAGGAATATGTCTAGTCCTGATTTGCTCCACTCATGCTGTGTAACGCTCAGTGCCATTTTTTGGACAGGAATTAGTTTAGTCCTGTTTACTCCTACTCATTCTGTATAACCCTCAGTCCCACTCTCCCTCTGTAATCTATTTAGTCCTGTTTACCCCTACTCATGCTGTGTAACCCTGAGTGCCCTTTTTTCTCAGGAATCAGTTTAATCCTGTTTACCCCTACTCACGCTGTATAACCCTCAGAACCACTCTCCCTCAGGAATCTGTCTAGTCCTCTTTTTACCCCACTTATGCTGTGTGCCCTTAGTCCCATTCTCTCTTATTAATCTGTCTAGTCCTGTTTTACCAAACTAATGCTGTCCATCCCTCAGTGCCATTTTCTGTCTGGAATCAGTCTAATCCTGTTTACCCCTACTTATGCCGTGAAACCATCAGTCCCACTCTTTTTCAGGAATCTGTCTAGTCATATTTACCCCTACTCATGCTGTCTAACCCTCACTCTCATTTCCCTCAGGAATCAGTCTAGTCCTCAATTACCCCTGCTTATGCTGTGTAACCCTCAGTGCCATTTTGTGTCAGAAATCAGTCTAATCCTGTTTACCTCTACTCATGCTGTGTAACCCTCAGTCCCACTCTTTCTCAGGAATCTGTCTAGTCCTGTTTACCCCTACTCATACTGTGTAACCCTCAGTCCCGCTTATCCTCAGGAATCTGTCTAATATTCTTTTGCCTTTCTCATTCTGATTAACCCTCAATCCCATTTTTCCTCTGGAATCTTTCTTGTCCTGTTTTACCCCTGCTGATGATGTGTAATCCTCAGTTCCTTTTTTTGTCAGGAATCAGTCTAGTTCTGCATACCCCTACTCATTCTGTATAACCCTCAGTCCCACATTCCCTCAGGAATCAGTCTAGTTCTGCTTTACCCAACTCATGCTGTGCTACCCTCAGTGCCATTTGCTGTCAGGAATCAGTCTAGTCCTGTTTATCCCTACTCATGCTGTATAACCCTCAGTCCCACTCTCCTTCAGGAATCTGTCTAGTCCTGTTTACCCCTTCTTCTGCTGTCTAACCCTCAGTCCCATTTCCCTCAGGAATTAGTCTTGTCCTTGATTACCTCTGCTTATGCTGTGTAACCCTCAGTGCCATTTTCTGTCAGAAATCAGTGTAGTCCTGTTTACCTCTACTCATGCTGTGTAACCCTCAGTCCCACTCTCCCTTAGAATCTGTCTAGTGATGTTGACCTGTTCTCATGCTGTGTAACCCTCAGTCCCACTCTCCCTCATGAATCTGTCTAGTCTTGTTTACTTCTACTCATTGTGTGTAACCCTCAGTCCCATTTTCCCTCAGGAATCTGTCTAGTCCTGTTTACCACTACTCATGCTGTGAAACCCTCAGTCCCACTCTCCCTCAGAAATCAGTCTTGTCTTGTTTACCCTATCTCATTCTGTATATCCCACAGTCCCTCTCCTCAGGAATCAGCCTAGTCCTTTTTACCCCACTTATGCTGTGTAACACTCAGTGTCATTTTCTGTCAGGTATCAGTCTAGTCCCGTTTTCCGCTACTCATGCTGTGTAACCCTCCGTCCCACTCTACTTCAGGAATCTGTCTAGTCCTATTTACCCTACTCATGCTCGTAACCCTCAGTCCCACTGTCCCTCAGGATCAGTCTAGTCCTGTCTTCCCTTCTCATTCTCGTATAACCTTCAGTGACAATCTCCCTCATGAATCTGTCTAGTCCTGATTTACTCCACTCATGCTGTGTAACCTCAGTGCCATTTTCGTCAGGAATCAGTTTAGTCCATTTATGCCTACTCATGCTGTGTGACCCACAGTCCCAATCTCCCTCAGAAATCAGTCTAGTCCTGTTTACCCCTTCTCATGCTGTGTAACCCTCAGTCCCACTCTCCCTCAGGAATCTGTCTAGTCCTGTTTACCCCTACTTATTCTGTGTAACCCTCAATCCCACTTTCCCTCAGGAATCAGTCTAGTCCTGTTTACCTCTACTCATGATGTGTAATCCTCAGTCACACTCTCCCTCAGGAATCACTCTAGTCTGGTTTACCCCTTCTTATTCTGTATAACCCTCAGTGCCAGTCTCCCTCATGAATCTGTCTAGTCTTGATTTACCCCACTCATGCTGTGTAACCCTCAGTGCCATTTTTGGTCAGGAATCAGTTTAGTCCTGTTTACCCCTACTCATGCCGTGTAACCCTCAGTCCCAGTCTCCCTCAGGAATCGTTCTAGTCCTGTTTACCCCTACTCATTCTGTAACCCTCAGTCCCAGTCTCCCTTATAAATCTGTCTAGTTCTGATTCATCACACTTGTGCTGTTTAACCCTCAGTGACATTTTCTGTCAGGAATCTGTTTAGTCCTGTTTACCCCTACTCATGCTGTGAAACCCTCAGTCCCATTTCCCTCAGGAATCAGTCTAGTCCTCAATTACCCCTGCTTATGCTGTGTAACTGTCAGTGCCATTTTCTGTCTGAAATCAGTCTAGTCCTGTTTACCTCTACTCATGCTGTGTATCCCTCAGTCCCAGTCTCCCTAAGAATCTGTCTAGTCCTGTTTACCCCTACTCATGCTGTGTAACCCTACTCTTTCTGTGTAACCCTCAGTCTCATTCTGCCTCAGGAATCTGTCTAGTCCTGTTTTAGTCTACTCATGCTGTGTAACACTCAGTGCCATTTTTTCTCAGGAATCAGTCTAATCCTGTTTACCCCTTCTCATGCTGTGTAACCTTCAGTCTCACTGTCCCTCAAGAATTTGTGTAGTCCTCTTTTACCCCTTCTCATGCCGTGCAACCCTTCTCTGTCAGAAATCTGTCTAGTTCTGTTTTACCCCTGCTGATGCCGTGTAACCCTCAATGACATTCTCTACCAGGAAATTGTCTAGTGCTGTGTCACCCCTACTCTTTCTGTGTAACCCTCAGTCTCATTCTTCCTGAGGAATCTGTCTATTCCTGTTTAACTGCACTCATGCTGTGTTAGCCTCCGTCCCACTCTACCTCAGGAATCAGTCTAGTCCTGTTTACCCCTACTCATTCTACGTAACCCTAAGTCCCTCTCTCCCTCAGGAATCAGTCCAGTCATGTTTACCCCTTCTCATTCAGTGTAACCCTCAGTCCCATTCTCCCTCAGGAATCAGTCTAGTGCTGTTTTACTCCTTCTCTATCTGTGTAATGCTGAGTCCCGTTCTCCCTCATGAATCCATCTAGTCCTGTTTTACCCCTGCTCATGTGTGTAACCCTCAGTGTCATTTTTTGTTAGGAATCAGTCTAGTCCTGTTTACCCCTACTCATGCTGTGTAACCCTCCGTCCCACTATCCTTCAGGAATCAGTCTAGTCCTGTTTACCCCTACTCATGCTGAGTAACCTTCAGTCCCTCTCTTCAGGAATCAGTTTAGTCCTTTTACCCCTACTCATGCTGTGTAACCCTCAGTCTCACTCTCTGTCAGTAATCTGTCTAGTCCTGTTTTACCCCTACTCATGCTGTGTAACCCTCAGTCCCATTCTGTCTCAGGAACCTGTCTAGTCCTATTTTACTCCACTAATGCTGTGTAACCCTCAGTGCCATTTTCTGTCAGGAATCAGTCTAATCCTGTTTACCCCTACTCATGCTGTGTAACCCTCAGTCCCACTCTCCCTCAGGAATCTGTCTAATTCTGTTTACCCCTACTCATTCTGTATAAGCCGCACTCCCATTCTCCCTCAGGAATCAGTCTAGTCCTTTTTACCCCTACTCATTCTGAATAACCCTCAGTGCCAGTCTCCGTCAGGATTCTGTCTAGTCCTGATTTACCCCACTCATGCTGTGTAACCCTCAGTGCCATGCTCTGCCATGAAATTGTCTAGTGCTGTGTCACCCCTACTCTTTTGTAGCCCTCAGTCTCATTCTCCCCTAGGAATCTGTCTAGTCCTGTTTTACTCCACTCATGCTGTGTATCCCTCAGTGCCATTTTCTGTCTGGAATCTGTCTAGTACTGATTTGCTCCACTCTTGCTGTGTAACGCTCAATTCCATTTTCTGCCAGGAATTAGTTTAGTCCTGTTTACCCCTTCTCATTCTGTATAACCCTCAGTCCCACTCTCCCTCAGTAATCTGTTTAGTCCTGTTTACCCCTACTCATGCTGTGTAACCCTCAGTGCCCTTTTTTCTCATGAATCAGTCTAATCCTGTTTCTCTCATGCTGTGTAACCCTCAGTAGCACTGTCCTCAGGAATCAGTCTAGTCCTCTTTTACCCCACTCATGCTGTGTGCCCTTAGTCCCATTCTCTCTCATTAATTGTCTAGTCCTGTTTTAGTCCACTCGTGCTGTGTAACACTCAGTGCCATTTTTTCTCAGGAATCAGTCTAATCCTGTTTACCCTACTCATGCTGTGTAACCCTCAGTACCACTCTCCCTCAGGAATCTGTCTAGTCCTGTTTACCCCTACTCTTCTGTGTAACCCTCAGTCTCATTCTTCCTGAGGAATCTGTCTATTCCTGTTTAACTGCACTCATGCTGTGTAACCCTTAGTGCCCTTTTTTCTCAGGAATCAGGCTAATCCTGTTTACCCCTACTCATGCTGTGTAACCCTCAGTACCACTCTCCCTCAGGAATCTGTCTAGTCCTCTTTTACCCCACTCATGCTGTTTGCCGTTAGTCCCATTCACTCTCAGAAATCTGTCTAGTCCTGTTTTACCCCACTAATGCTGTGTAACCCTCATTGCCATTTTCTGTCTGGAATCAGTCTAATCCTATTTATCCCTACCCATGCTGTGAAATCCTCAGTGCCACTCTTCATCAGGAATCTGTCTAGTCCTGTTTATCCCTACTCATGCTGTGTAACCCTCAGTCCCGCTGTCCCTCAGGAATCTGTCTAATATTCTTTTGCCTTTCTTATTCTGAGTAACCCTCAATCCCATTTTTCATCAGGAATCTGTCTTGTCCTGTTTTACCCCTGCTCATGATGTGTAACCCTCAGTGCCATTTTTTGTCAGGAATCAGTCTAGTTCTGTTTACCCCTACTCATGCTGTATGACCTCAGTCCTACTCTGCCTTGAGAATCAGTCTAGTCCTGTTTACCCCTACTCATGCTGTCTAACCCTCAGTGCCACTCTCTTTCAGGAATCTGTCTAGTCCTGTTTACCCCTATTCATGCTGTCTAACCCTCAGTCACATTTCCCTCAGGAATCAGTCTAGTCCTCAATTACCGCTGCTTATTCTGTGTAACCCTCAGTGCCATTTTCTGTCAGAAATCAGTCTAGTCCTGTTTACCTCTATTCATGCTGTGTAACCCTCAGTCCCACTCTCCTTAAAAATCTGTCTAGTGCTGTTGACCCCTTCTAATGCTGTGTAACCCTCAGTCCCTCTCTCCCTCATGAATCTGTCTAGTCCTGTTTACCCCTACTCATTCTGTGTAACCCTCAGTCCCAATTTCCCTCAGGAATCTGTCTAGTCCTGTTTACCCCTACTCATACTGTGAAACCCTCAGTCCCACTCTCCCTCAGAAATCAGTCTTGTCCTGTTTACCCCATCTCATTCTGTATAACCCACAGTCTCACTCTCCCTCAGGAATCAGCCTAGTCCTATTTTACCCCACTCATGCTGTGCAACGCTCAGTGCCATTTTCTGTCAGGAATCAGTCTAGTCCTATTTACCTCTACTCATGCTGTACAACCCTTCTCCGTCAGAAATCTGTCTAGTGCTGTTTACCTGCTGGTGCCGTGTAACCCTCAATGCCATTCTCTGCCAGGAATCTGTCTAGTGTCCAAATGGCGTAGTTTGGAGTGGAAGAAACCACTGGCGTTCTGAAGGTTGTCTTTTCCCTTACAGTCTGCTCTGAGGGTTGCCAGTATCTCTTTGAGGTCTAACATGGAGATGAACATGGCATTGTCAATTATTTTGATTATATCATCAATCCTCGGCATCGGATATACATCAAACTGGGATACCTGGTTTAAGCCTTGAAATCCAGACATAACAGTTATGTCTGGATTGGATAAATACCGGACTACAATAGGGGTCTGTAGTCTGATACCCTCCTCTCTTGAAGGGTTGGTGTGCAGACAAAAAATCTTCTGCCTAGGTGCATACTGTGTGATCCTGAGCAAGTCGCTTAACTTTCTTGTGCTCCCAGGTCGCATCTGGAAACAAGCTTTGGCTTAGTGTGCTGCTCCTGGTTAAACAATGTTGCCTTTCTTTACTTTGGAACCACCTCAATGGAAGAGCCCCAAGCACTTGTGGATTTTTCTATGGTACTCAATTTCTGTAGTTTAGTTATTTCATGTTGTACCTCTGTTCTTACCCTTTCTGGGAGTCGGTATGTTTTTTCCTCAGAGGTGGGGAATCTCCTCCCTTGACTACTCTTTCCCTCCATCTTCCCATCATTTTTTCCAGCGGTCGTACATATGTATTTGGTCTTACCAGCTGGGAGTAGTTGAAGTGGTGGGGTCTGATCTGTATTGCCCTCCTCTGTTGAAGGGTTGTGTGCTGGACAAAAATCTTCTACCAAAGTAGTGGCCACTTCAGCTGACTCCGGGTTGTGTTCTTTAACCCTCATTTGGAGAAACTGTTCCACCACCAACATTTAAATTTTGTCTGAAACTGTTTTCCCATCTGGTTGTAACCATTTATTGCATAGTTCTCTTAATCTTGTAAATATATGTCTCAGAATATCATAATGTTGGTATTTTAAAGCCCAAAACCTTTTTCTATATGTCTCTGCACTAATATCAAAGCATTTAAGAATTTCCTTTTTAACAAGGTCATACTTATCAGCATTTTGTGAGTCCGTGTTGCTGTATGCCAGCTGGGCATGTCCAGTCAAATAGGGAGCTAGGCATAACATCCACTGCATCCGGGGCCACCCACAGGCCCTATTGACCCATTCAAACATAGTTAAGTACACTTCAGTATCATCTGAGGAGGTCATCTTAGTAAGCTTAATGTCTTTTGGATTAGGAGTAGCCCCATCCCCACCATGTCCATGCCCTGTCCCTCAGTTCTGTAGGGCACTCAGGGTTTCTGCCCACCTCTGATCTTGCCTCCTCCTTTCTTGCTCCCTCTCATGGTAATCAATGTCCCTCTGTCTCTCCATTGCCATTTGTTTTACCGCCAGCCATCTCAGTATGTCGGTAATGTTTTCTGGAGATTTCCCTCTGGGCTTTTCTTTCAACTCCGGGTTCTCGTCTTCGATGTCCTTCTCCAGCAGTGTCTTCCTCCAGGCTCTAAGGTCCAATCCTGGATGCAGCGGCTCCCCCAGTCCTCTCTACCTGGCAAGGCAAGGCAAGTTTTATTTGTATGGCGCCCATTCCCGGAGGCTCTGGGTGCCTCACAGAAAAATAGAATAAACATACAATCAGAAATATCAAAAAACATCAGTACAATATAAAGTAACTAAAATTTAAAACACTAAAAGCTAATAAAATATCATAAATAGGGGTCAGACAATATGTTAAAATTCAGAATTTATTAAAAGCCAGGCTGAAAAGGTGTGTGCTTTCAATCTCTGCTTAAACACTTCAACTAAGGGAGAATCCTGGACTGCAGATGGTAATGTGTTCCACAGGGAAGGCCCAGAAATGCTAAAAGCACTATCTCCAGAAGTCTTCAGCCATATTCTGCGAACTGCCAGGAGGCCCCTCAAAGTGACGAGGAGGGAGTAGTCAGAGGTCACCGGTGTCAGAAGCTCTAACAGGAAGCCAGGGCCCAGTCCATTTAGGGTCTTATAGGTGAGAGCCCACCTTAAAAGGACCCTCCACCTGACTGGCAGCCAGTGCAAAGCTTGCCGAACAGGGTTCACATGACTAAACCTAGAAAGGTTAGTCAACAGCTGAGCTGCAGCATTCTGCACCAGCTGCAGTCTGCGGAGGGTCCTTCCCATGACCCCGAAGTAAAGAGTGTTGTAGTAGTCAAGTCTGGAGGAAACAAAGGTGTGCACTAGTGTCGGCAGTTCCTCGGGCAGAATGAGGGGCTTTATCTGGGCAATGTTTCATAGATGGTAAAAACCCACTACTGACAACAGACGACACCTGATCTTCAAAGGTCAGCCTGCCATCAAGGATCATGCCCAGATTTCGCACACTTGGAGAAGATCTGGGCTCTGTTTATTACCCCTGGTGCCTTCTTCTGGTCCTCGATGCCATCCACCATGCCTGATGGTTATCCCGATACCTGGACTGGTATCCCTAACTGGTTTTCCTCTTGCAAGCCTGGACAACCAGTGTATCCCACTCCTAACACCAATTTGTGATAGGGTGTGGGAATGGATAACACAAACAGCGATAAAGGCTTTGAAACACACTGATGTGTGAATTTTATTTTTAACTTATAATAGTAAAATAATAAATTAAAATAAAAAAACGGTGCTCATCCAGAGCTTCAGTAATTTCACCCGCAGAACTGACCACAGAGTGGATCACCCTGTTGCTAGGATCCACTTACTTCTGTGATCTGCTTTAACCAGGTTCACGTCCTCCTGGTACAGCTTCCAAGGCTGATCTGCTGTATCATGACAAAGGAGGGCTTTTTATATCCACCAGAGAGGTCACCTGATCCACCCTTATTCTACTACCTATAGATACCTTCTCTAATACATACATAGAGGATCAGGTTGATGCTTTATTACTTTAAGAGAAACTGCAGAACATATTCTAGTGATAGTCTTATTGTTTCTGTAAAGACTCTGTAGGTAGCATTTATTATATGCCTACACAATTGGGAGTAAATGAAGCTAAGCGCCTCCCATTTTACAGTGACCAACAGTCAGGTTTTGGATAAATAAGCCTCATGGGGCCGCTGGCTCCTAAAGAAGTAAACTGACTTTTTGCAGCAGGTAAGGGTAGGAGCAGTCTTACTTTAAGCTTTATGTTTATTCATTAGTTTGTAACCCAGTGTATGTAATAAAACATATGCCATTCAATGCTTTTGTTCTGCAGCTGAGGTTACGGGAGACTCCCTGAGTTTGTTGCTCATTTTATTCAGTTCACTTTATTCATTCTCTTATTCAACAACATTTCTGCTTCCTCTCAGACCCATACTGTTATGTATGAGGCACCCTGTAGTCCTAGAGGTGTACAGCAATGCAATTGCAGCTCATACTAAAATGCATCTTATTTCTTTCCAGTGCTGCACTGCGTGTGGTCTGGAGAGCACAGTGCCAGGAGCACTCTTTATTTTCATACTACTCCTGGCTCTCTTTAACTTATTTCTAGGTGTAACCTCTCAGTTACAAGTAGTGGGGACAATT
Organism: Neoceratodus forsteri; assembly: GCA_016271365.2. Classification (NCBI taxonomy): domain Eukaryota; kingdom Metazoa; phylum Chordata; order Ceratodontiformes; family Ceratodontidae; genus Neoceratodus; species Neoceratodus forsteri. Next base: position 315,503,151 of record CM028129.1, on the reverse strand, counting down.
ATTTAATAGAGAGCAGAACGGTATACACTTTCCTTTCTTGCCCCATCGGCGTTGTTAAGTGCTGACTTTTTTTACCATGGTGCGGCTTTCATTTGCTACGGAAAGCTGCACTGTATGTAGCACAGAGTGCACATGTTTTCTGTGGGTATAAACCTAACCATTTGCATTTGGAGTTACATGAATGGCTACACATTTATTTATACACTGAAGGGTACTATAGAAAATGGCAAAACAGGTCATTGCAAGACCCTTGTCCCTTTCTATAACAGAGCTCATACTAGAGCTCTTGAACTTAGTTCTGTACACTTTGCAGTGTGCTTTTACACAGCGTGCTGGACAACACTCTTTGGGGTCAGAAAAGGAATAAAAAGAGGAAGGACAGTGAGAGGTACTTTGTGGGTGGCCAACCTACCAAAAGTAGAAAAAGGTGAAATTTAAAGGTTAGTAAGAGTGCTGCTGAAGCAGACTATGAAGAGGGAAAAAAGAGGAAAGGAGGGAGAATAGATGTTCCAAGGTGCTTCAGCTACATTCGTGAGGGTGGGAGGACACTTCCACACAGAACACCAGGTTCATTTAGCTGTGCAGATGATGTCGACAGCACCCATGAAAGCTATTCTCCTTCATCTGCCTAAGGTCCATCTCGTCTCATTCCAAATTGCCTTCCTTTAGTTTATATTCAAGGGTAGGCCTCCTCACAGTCTTGACGCTTAGGTGATAGCCTGCAGTCACTAAATTCTCATTCCACACTTTGATGGTCAGTCTACTTTGAGGGAAACTTCTGTTAGCTGCAGAGATTGATCCATGACTCCCACAATGTTACACTGTTACAGGGATAGAGAGTTATTCCTCCAAAATTGTACTCTGAATTTTTTTTTGAAACTCTATTTTTATGTTTGCTTGCATGCATGTGCAAGAAACATAGTGCCTTCATCGGAGATTTCGGAGGTGTGTCACCTCCTCCTCCAATTCAGGCAGTGTCCTGGCAGGCGCGGCCCCTGTAAGCCAATGCATTTTGGAGCTGTCTATGACACGCTCCAAAATGCAGTGGCATACAGTTGAAAGGGGGAGCTATGCTTGAGTGAGCAGCGATAAGAAGCTGCTCACGGCAGCCCCCCAGCCGCGAGACGCTGGCGCCCCTGCATGCAACGGATAGCCGACGGGTGCCCAATCCTCGCCGGCTGCGCTTGCATCGCCTCCCCGCCCCTTCCCAGATTGTGCCACGCTGGAGCCCACCCCAGCGGCAATGCTAATATTGCTGTCTGAGGGTGCCCAATCCCCATCGGCTAAACACCCCCAAGTCCTTGTGCCACCCTGGGAGCCCACCCCAGCGTGGCAAGCGTACAAAGTTTTTGCCGACGGGGTGCCTAATCTCGCCGGCTGAACGCCCTCAAAGTCATTGTGCCACGCTGGGAGCCCACCCCAGCGTGGCAAGTGGTCCGTGACGCTTTTTATTTTTTCCTGTAAACGAAAACTGTCCCACGGCAGCCTCCCGAGCCCTCCCACATCCCGCACCCACCCACTGCGCACCCAGCCTCCCCACACCCCCCACCCCATACTTACCTCCAGACTCCGCGCGGCGATCTTCGTGGACCGGGAACACGCCTGCACTCTTCAAAGCCGACCGCGAACTGAGGAAATGCCGGTAAGCTGTATAATGGGCTAGATAGGAGGGGTTCAACTTTATTGCATATCTCAGGCATTTTTGGGAATTTTTGCACCAAATTTTCAACATGGGGTTTTTGGGACCCCTTCTCATGAATGATGTCACTGTCATGGCGTTATTCGGCTCGAAGGGTGATTTCGCGCAGTGACTGCGCAGTGACTGCGAAATCACCCTTTGGGACTGAATATCGCCATGACAGTGACATCATTCATGAGAAGGGGGCCCCAAACCCCCATGTTGAAAATTTGGTGCCAAAATTCCAAAAAATGACTGTTTGATGAGTGTGCGTTGCGCATTTCCTACGCAGGCTCGTAAGTTCGCGAAATTTCAATATTTTCACTCCAGATTTTCAACATTGCCATTTCACAACACTGTCTTATGAGTAGTATAGCTGTCATGTTTCATATCTCACCCAAAATGTGTTTCTGCCTTGTAGTGCAGAATGGCGCAGTCGGTGTGCGAAATCAATGTACAGGACAAATTAAGAAAATCACAGTGACACTGTTCATGAGCAGAGGTCTTGAAATGGCTATGTTGAAAATTTGGTGAAAAAATCCTAAAAATGACTGTTTTACGAGCGTGCGTTGCGCAGTTCCTACGCACTCTCATAGGTTTGCGAATTTTCAATATTTCCACTCCAGATTTTCAACATTGCCATTTTTCCACACCTTCTTATGAGTAGTACAGCTGTCATTTTTCACATCTCACCCAAAACGTGTTTCTGCCCATGTAGCGCACAATGGCGCAGTCGTTCTGCGAACTCAGTGTATGGGACACATTAAGGAAATCACAGTGTCACTGTTCATGAGCAGAGATCTTAAAATGGCAATGTTGAAAATTTAGTGACAGAATTCCTAAAAATGACTGTTTTACGAGTGTGCGTTGCACAGTTCCCACGCACGCTCGTAGGTTTGCGAATTTTCAATATTTCCACTCCAGATTTCCAACATTGCCATTTTTCCACACCTCCTTATGAGCAGTACAGCTGTCATTTTTCACATCCTGCCCAAAACGTGTTTCCGCCCATGTAGCGCACAATGGCGCAGTCGGTGTGCAAGCTCAATGTATGGGACACATTAACAAAACCACAGTGACACTGTTCATGAGCAGAGGTCTTAAAATGGCTATGTTGAAAAATTGGTGGAAAATGCCTAGAAATGACTTTTACGAGCGTCGTTGCACAGTTCCTATGCATGCTCGTAAGTTTGCAAATTAATATTTTCACTCTGGATTTTCAACATGTCCATTTTGTTAAACTTCTTACAACAGTACAGCTGCGGTTTTCTATGTCACCTCAAATGTGTTATCGCACATGTAGCTTACAATGGTTGTTGAAAGTGGAAGCAATGTTTAGGACACATTTAAAATCACACTTACACTGTTCACGCAGCAGAGGTCTTAAATGGCTATGTTGAAAATTTGGTGACAAAAGTCCATAAAATGACTGTGTTACGAGTGAGCATTGTGCAGTTTCCACGCATCCTCGTTAGTTCATGACTTTGTAATATTTTCAGTCCAGATTTTCACTAGTGGCATTTTCAACACTTCCTTATGAACAGTACAGCTGCCATTTTTCACAACATGGTCAAGTGTGTTTTCACATTTTCAGTGCAGATGCGTGGTCGCTGTTGGAAATCATTGTTCGGCACAGAAAAAGAAAATCACAGTGACACTGTTCATGATCGGGCACCAAAATGCCTGAGTTGACAATCTGCTTAAAATATCCCCAACCTACTTATATAGCGGGTGTGTTGCACAGTTTCTATGTACGCTCATGACTTCACCATTTTTTAAATATTTTACTACACATTTGCAACATAGCCATTTTACACCTCCCATGACAGAATACAGCCATTATTTTACAGCCTGTTCGAATATTTTTGCACCTGTGGTGCTAAATCCCGTAGTCACTGTGTATAAGCAGCTTTCAGCTACTAAACCTGATATTCCCCTGTTCATGAGGTGGGGTCACAAAACAAACATGTTGAAAATTTGGGTTAAAATACCAGCGAATGCCTGAGGTATTAGGCTTTCCAACCAAATCACCCAACCCTATAGAGAATGACAGGAATCAGGGGTGTGACTTGGATTCTTGCCTGTGATGCTCATCCCATTCCACACCTGCAGTCAGTGAGAGGCATCGAGGTATGCCTTGGACTCTTCGGCCCCAGACTTCACCCCATTCTCTATATTGCACCCATCTCACCGTATTTCCTAATGAAATGGTGCGATAAGGCCAAAGCCCCAAGGAACATGTGACACTTGTCAGTCTCTGCAGAGTGGGGTGTGGTGAAATGGCGTGGCCGTTATGCCTGACGACCCAAATGCACACCCCTATGCCTGTCACTCTCTGCAGGGTGGTGGTGGGGTTGGCTTCAGTTCAATACTTCACTGCCATTCCTATTACGCAGCTCTGTAACTTCTACACTACCACTGCCAATGCCAGTAAGCAAACATTCGGCATTGACAAATGCTTGTTATTATAGTATTCCATATATGACACCTTATGACATCACGCCGATTAAATTAACAGACATTGAATAGTGATAACAATGTCATCATAATCAACTTATCATATTCCTCCTATGATTTGAAACAAGGAATGTATCATTCTAGATACCAGTACTGTCCATTGCTAAATTATATAATAGGAGGAATCGGTAACAATAAATATAATATAAACAATAAAATTATAACTAATCATCAAGGTTAGCTATCAACAATATCACCAGATAGTTATCCACAGGCAAAAAAGATCAATAAAAATACTTTGGTACTATTAAACAGGAAATATAGGTATATGACACCTATGTAAAATGTATAAACAGTGAAAACAACACAAACCATTTTTATGTTGCTTGCATGCATGTGCAAGAAACATAGTGCTATCATCGGAGATTTCGGAGGTGTGTCACCCCCTCCTCCAATTCAGTCAGTGTGTTGGCAGGCGCGGCCCCTGTAAGCCATGCATTCTGGAGCTGTCTATGACACTCCAAATGCAGTGGCATACAGTTGAAAGGGGGAGCTACACTTGAGTGAGCAGCGATAGATAAGGCTGCTCACGCGCGCTCCACAGACAAACCCACACAATTATGCGCGCCCCGCACACACACGCACTGTATAACCGATGGTGCCCAATCCCCATCAGCTGTGCCGTTCCCTCGACCTCCCCAAACCCTTCTGAAATGCCACGCTGGGTGCCCACTAGCGTATGCAAATGTCCTTAGGCGGCGGGGTTTGAGTCCCCTGTCGGCTGAGCACCCCCAACCATCCTTGTGCCATGCTGGGCCACCCCAGCGTGGCAAATGTCCCACGCCGCCTGTTTTTTTTTCCTGTAAAGAAAAAACGGTCCCACGTAGTCTCCCCCCCTCCCACAACCCGCACCCACCCACTGCGCACCCAGCCTCCCCACACCCCCCACCCCATACTTACCTCCGGAGCACGGCGCGACGATCTTCGTGGACCGGGAACACGTCTGCACTCTTCAAAGCCGACCGCGAACTGAGGAAATGCCGGTAAGCTGTATAATGGGCTAGATAGGGGGGTTTCAACTTTGTTGCATATCTCAGGCATTTTTGGGAATTTTTGCACCAAATATTCAACATGGGGTTTTTAGGACCCCTTCTCATGATTGATGTCACTGTCATGGCGTTGTTCTGGCCCGGAGGGTGATTTCGCAGTCACTACGCAGTCACTGTGCGAAATCACCCTTCGGGCCTCAATAATGCCATGACAGTGACATCATTCATGAGAAGGGGTCTCAAAAACCCCATGTTGAAAATTTGATGCCAAAATTCCAAAAAATGACTGTTTTACGAGCGTGTGTTGAGCAGTTCCTACGCAGGCTCGTAAGTTCGCGAATTTTCAATATTTTCACTCCAGATTTTCAACATTGCCATTTTACCACACCTTCTTATGAGTAGTACAGTTGTCATTTTTCACATCTCACCCAAAATGTGTTTCCGCCCATGTAGCGCACAATGGCGCAGTCAGTGTGTGAATTCAATGTACGGGACAAATTAAGAAAATCACAGTGACACTGTTCATGAGCAGAGGTCTTAAAATGGCTATGTTGAAAATTTGGTGAAAAAATTCCTCAAAATGACTGTTTTACGAGCGGGCGTTGAACAGTTCCTATGCATGCTTGTAAATTCGTGAATTTTCAATATTTTCACTCCAGATTTCCAACATTGCCATTTTACCACACTTTCTTATGAATAGTACAGCTGTCATTTTTCACATCTCACCCAAAACGTGTTTCCACCCATGTAGCGCACAATGGCGCAGTCGGTGTGCGAAATCAATGTGCGGGATAAATTAAAAAATCACAGTGATGCTGTTCATGAGCAAAGGTCTTAAAATGGCTATGTTGAAATTTGGTGAAAAATTTCAAAAATGACTGTTTCTGATGCGTTGTAACAGTTCCTATGCATGCTCGTAAGTTCGTGAATTTTCAATATTTTCACTCCAGATTTCCAACATTGCCATTTTGCCACACCTCCTTATGAGTAGTACAGCTGTCATTTTCACATCTCACCTAAAGCGTGTTTCCGCCCGTGTGCGCACAATGGCGCCGTCGGTGTCTTGAAATCAATGTCGGGATAAACTAAAAATCACAGTGACACTGTTCATGAGCAAAGGTCTTAAAATGGCTATGTTGAAAATTTGGTGAAAAAATTCCCTTCAGGCGTTCTGCAAAGTTACTAATGAAGACATTGAACAGAACTGGCCCCAGGACGATCCTGCAGCACCCCACTGGTCGCCCCTCTCCCTAGACTGCATACCATTTACCACCACTCTCTGCCTCCTGTCTGTTAACCAGTTTCTAACCCAGTTTACCACCCTTTCCCCCATGTCCAGCCTACCCAGCTAGTTTATCAGCCTCCTATATGGGATGGTGTCAAAGGCTTTGCTGAAATCAAATTAAGCATTGTCCACTGCCCCACCCTGATTCACTTCCTTTGTCACCCAGTCAAATAAATCAACCAGATTTATCTGACATGATGTCCCCACTGTGAATCCATGTTGTCTATGGTCCTGGGTTCGATGGCATCTAGATGCCCCACTATCCTTTCTTTAAGCAATGTCTCCATGATCTTCCCCACTACTGAGGTGAGGCTGAATGGCCTATTGTTCCCTGCCTCCTCCCTGCTGCGGACTTGTGTAGAGGGACCACATGTGCCCTCCTCCAATTCACTCATGTTGAATGACTCAGTGAACATGGCTGCCAGAGGTACTGCTATCTCCCTTCGCAGTTCTGTTAATATCCTTGGGTATGCCATCTGGTTCCATCGCTTTGTCTACCTTCCAATTTAGTGAGCTCCTGCAGGACTCTTTTGCCTTTGAATGGACTATTGTTCACCTCGTCACCCCCTTGGCAACTGCTGTACTGCTGTGGCCCTTGCCCCTCCCACTCTTCTGTGAATACTGAACGGAAAGACACAGTGGATGTCTTGGGAGGAAGGCATGAAACTGTCACTTCCAAATACCTAAACAGCACATACAAGCAAGCAACATTCGGCATTGACAAATGCTTGTTATAGTACACTGTAAGCAGACCTGCTGGGGAGAGCCCTAATCTATGAACAAAACACAATGGTATTTTCTAAATCTGGATGGATTACATGTATGTCAAGGATCTAGGCCCATTGGTGCAGAGGGTTGAGGTGCTGGGTGCCACACCTCGCGCCACGCCAGTGACCCGGGTTCGGCAATGAGCCTGGGTCGGAGTTTGGTGGGGGGGAGGGAGAGGATGCGAGTGGCTGCCAGCTGGTGGCTCTCTGCCTTGGGAGGGAGGAACTTGGTTTTCTCAGAGCTTGGCTACCCCTTGTGGAGTCTGGGAGTGGCTGTGTTGCTCCGAGGACTGCCAGTGTTAGGCCAAGGGAGGGGAGGAGACTTGTACTGGAGCTGCGGTGTGCATGTCTTGCGTCCATGTGCATTCATCATCATTTCCGAGGTCTCAGGAGTAGGACCCAAGGAAAGAAACAGAGGAAATGTTGGGAGCCACCCAAAGATGAAGCCTCTGGGTTGTCTCAGGGGTTCTGCCGGGCGCACATGGCACCACAAGTCCCTGAACAACCCAGTCTGAAATGAGTTGGCAGATGACGGGCCTGCGAGAGGATAAAGAAAGCTGAAAAAAGGGTGTACCTTGAAAAGAAGGGATAAAAGTGAAATAAATTCCCATAGGTACCTCTGTGTCCAGAGTGCAGTGAGGAGGGGCAAACAGAAATATTAAGATCACAACAACTGGTCATATATCTACCTTTCTTTGACTTCTGTGTCTGTTGCTTCTGTGAGATGCCAAGGGCACCATATCTCTAAACATTTACAGTAGTTTAAGTGGAGAGTAGCTGTGATTCACTCCATGGACTCCACTTCGGGAACTTTAAGCTTCCATTGAGAAAAAGTTGGAGCCTGTGGGGATAACTATTTTATTGTTATACATTTCAAAGCAGTCACTCATAAAACATAATAAAATTTGGCTTTGGGCCCATCACCCCAAAAAATATCTATAAGGCCAAGCACTAGACTGGGAATGGAAAATGGCACAGGGAGACTGAAGAGTGTTTGCATAAAAGCATGAATCTGTTGCCAAAAAGGGACTATAATGGGACAGTCCGAAAAATATGCCAGTGTGAGCCCACTGTTCAACAGTTTTGCCAGCACAGGTCTGAATGGGTGGCTTTAAAATGCTTTGTAATGGTTGGGGTTTGGAAATATCTAATGGTTACTTTTCAGTTAAATTTGTGCCAGTTAGGGGAGGGTTTAACCGCCCTACCTTATTGTAATCTTCGGTCCCATTGAGATTGGGGATAGATGTGCTAGATTCCCTTTCCCACCTAATACGGATGTGATCTGTCAGGAGGAGTTAATTCTGCAAGGAGTTTGTACAATCCAGGATCGTTTGCCTTCACTCAGATGAACCCACCAATAAAAGTGTCTTCTAGGTCTGACCTGAGCCTTTGCAATTGGTGGAGATGAGAGTGTTGCTGAATAAAATGTCTTACTTGTACAAAAATAGAAGTGATCTTCTTTCCTTAGGGTGTATTTACTTTAGAGCTCTTGGAAGGGTATACATATGTCTCCTTTAATGAGTTGTGTGAACTGAGTGAGGCCATGAGCCTCCCAATATTGGTAGCCCTTGTCTAATTTAGAGGGAGTGAAGTCTGCATGATGCCTAATGAGTGTAAAAGGGCCAGTGGTGTTGGGGGTGCCCATCAGATGCCGTAACATAAACAAAGGCTTAATTGTGTGTTTAGTCCCTGGATTATTTACACTATGGAACAGCTGGTGGAGAGGGTCCCAGTGGATATAGTCCATAGCGGGAAACATGTCAAATCTTGTAGTTCCAATTTGTACCACTCCGCCTCTGTGTTGCTTAAGCCAAGTATACAACCATGACCTCTGAGCCAGCAGGATGGTATTTGTGAAGATCAGGAGTCCCAAGCCACCATGTTCCCTAGTAAGGCAAAGCATGGAGTGTGAGATTTGGGGTTGCCTTCTGCCAAATGAATTTATATATAAATGTTGTGAAGCTCATTCCAATATAATTTAGGGATTGTTATAGGGAGAATTTGAAATAAAAATAATAGACGGGAAAGAAAATTCATTTTTATTGATTGTATCCATCCTTACAGCGTTAAGGGAAGGATGTTCTATCTGGCCATATCTAGTTTAATTGCCTGTAGTAATTTCTGATAATTGTTGGAAAAAAGTCTGGAGATGTCCGCCGATATGTGAATGCCCAAATAGTGAAAGCTGTTCCTGGAGACCCAAGCAAAAGGAAAAGTATCTTTGATACCCCTTGGAAGAGAACTGCTTAATATCATAGCCTCTGATTTAGAGAGGTTACTTTTTTAGCCAGCCAATGCTCCAAACTGCTTTAACTGGTTTAAGACCTCTAAAAGATGAAGAAGGGAAGCCACTGGGTCCCATAGTAACAGCAAGATGTCGTCTGCGTAAAAGGCAATTTTTTGTTCTCAGTTCCTGACCATGACCCGTCTAATGAATTGATGTTGTCTGATTTGTACAGCTAATGGTTCAAAGCTGAGAGGAAACAACAGAGGGGAAAGGGGACACTCCTGTCTAGTACCTCGCCCCGAGGTTCTATGTGAAAACAGTGACCGCAGATGGGCAATCGCTGTTTGGGTGAGTGTACACTGCGAAAGTGAATTACCTCGATGTACACTTGCAGCGACTAGAAAACTGGTGACCCTCCACCTCCAGAGGCTTCCCCCCACCCCACGCCCCACTACTTAAGGATTCTCAACTCCAGGGTGGTGCATGTCGAAGTGTAAAAACTTTAAAAAAACATAGAAAACCCTGACAAGCATAGCGATCGCACCCCAGAACCGAACTGGCACTCCCCAAGCCCAGGCCGCCACCTATCCACCACGTGATACGGCCAGCTCAGCAGCTGACTGCTGCACTACACCCCATACCCTCCCTTCCCTTCTGCCCATCGCGGCAGTGTGGTCCCTCCCAGCCCACCACGGCGTGTGTGTATATATCTTCATCCCGTCTCTGTAGTCCCTACCCTGTAAGTGGTCTACCCTGCCAAGTAGCCTGAAACACATACGTCGTGACTGAGTCACTCTTTTGCAAGCGCCATTGCGTTGCCATGTTCACTGAATACCTCACCCCAAAGGAAACCTGTTAGAGATATCTGTTAACATGCTTCAAGGCCTTGGGTCCCTCATACAGAGCTGTGATAGCACCCACGAACTGCTCTTCCAAATTAATTTAACCAGCACTTGCTGTAAAAATACCAATCGACACAGTCAAAAGCTTTTTCAGCACTGACACTTATGACCAATTAGAATCACCCTCAGATCTTTGGGAAGAAATTACATTTAGGAAGTGGCGTATGTTGTCATACAATAACATACCCTGGATGAAGCCAGTCTAGTTGGGATGAACTTTAGATCAGTATTCAATAAAGAGACTGAGCGATATGAGCCACAATCTGATGGATTGTTCTCTGGCTTCAACAGGACAGATATCTGAGCCTGTTTCCAAGAAGGGGTATACTCGTTTTATCTCTTAATATGGCATTGGTTACCTTAGTCAGGAAGGGAACACACTCTATTTTAAAGGTTTTATAAAATTCAGCTGGGTAACCATCAGGCCCAGGAGCCTTTGCATTTTTTAAATGTTGAATCTGATGGAGTATCTCCTGCTTGGTAATGGGGGGCAGAGGGCGGTAACATCCAGTTCTCGTAGGAGGAAGTGGATAGTGTCTAAGTAAGCCCGGACCTTCTGCACATGTTTAGGACCTCTTTCAGCCAGGGGTGTAGCCAGGAGTTCACATCTGCACACCAAGTGGACTCACTGCTGCCCCTGTCCCCATTGTTAGGGTGAGCTACCCTACCCTGGGGTGTAGCAGACATATACAAATGTACACCAGGACTGTGTTGCCACATTTGGCACAATATATACAACTTTTGTATCTCATGACAATGGTTGTTGCCATGCATAGGTAAATACAAATGCCATGCATTGCTCTAAGACACCCACATACCATCCCACAGCCTGTAAAGCTGTATTGTCCTTGGGATGCAAAGACAGTCTTAGTGGCCAGTCCTTCTAGTATAGACTCCTATGAATACAATTACAGAAAGGTTCAGCATTGTCTTTGTTAGGCTTCATGGAAAGGAAGCAGTTCAGAGCCTATTTGCTCCTCCTCGAAATAAAATAGCACACCATGGAGTGCTTGGTACCCTACCCATGCTTTCCAACTATAAAGCAGACTATAAAAGTCAGGAAAATGCCGGGATATCTCTTAAAGGAAGTCATTATATTGGCTGTGTCTCTGTTTGCAGTTTAGTACAGCTCTGCTTGCAGCGCTTCCTTGAGAGCTGGGCTGACAACAGCTATCAAGCTCTATTACCCTGACCATAGTAACTCTGTTGAGCATACATCAAGGCTTTCTCAATTTTGCGCTCAAGCAACTGGGATAAAGCTTTCCTGGCATCAGCTAGCCGCTTTTTGGTTTGGGCATCCAGAGTAACTTTCTGTCAGGATTCTAAATCAGCTTTTGGTTTCTCAAGTTCCAATTGCTGTCGCAGTTGTTCTTTTGTAGCTCTGGATGCATAAGAGATGATTTTGCCTCATATGGAGGCTTTAAGAGCATCCTAGAAGATAGGGGCTGAAGTATCCTCTAGGGGATTCTGTTGAAGGAAAGAAAGTATTTCCTCTTTAACCAAAGCCTTAAACTCTTCTCAAGTTAACAAGCTAACTTTAAGACACCAAAATGTATTAGTCGCAGGGGGGTCAATGACTATATTCATAGTAACTGAGGCATGGTTGGAGGGATGGTGAAGCCATTTCAGGAGGCCTCAACCACATGAGCCCAAGTGACTGGCACTAAAAAAAAGTCTATTCTGGAATACTGATTATGTCTAGAATAATAATTTGAATAGTCTCGCACTGTAGGGTGGAGGTGCCTCCAGGAGTTCACAAGGCCGTATTCATGAGTGAGATGCATGAGCATAGTGGCTGCTTTGAATTTCCCCCCAGTGTACACCCCCAATTTATCTAGTTTAGGAGAAGGAGTTGTATTAAAATCTCCTCCTATAACCAACAAACTATTGGTGTCTGAGATGCCTTCGGTGAGAACAGGGATTCTGAGATTTTCCTCATTTGGAGCATATAAAGTAAGTACAGTGCAAGGATGCCCCCAAATCACCCCCCAATTTGCACAAAGCAACCTGCAGTGTCAGTCTAGACCTGAGACACCTGCAGTGGCAAAATCTTTCTTACTAGGATTGCCTCCCCTTCTTTTTTCATTCTTATTTTTTGGCGCCAGGAGACTCCTAGCCCATAGGCAGGCTCGCCTGCCCGTGGCACCAGCTCCTCATACTCAGGGACATCCCTCATGGGCCAATGGAGTGTGGAACTTTGCTGGTCAGAGGGGCCCGCACACCGAGCTGGCTCATATGTGGGGCCACGCATTTTTTCGTGGAGTTCTCCATGGAGCTGTGGAACTGCAATGGCGCGTGAAGAACCCAACATCTGTCCCCAGCTCCACCCCTGTAGCAGTGCAGTGCACTGCCCTCCAACCCCTGCCAGAGGTGAATGGGCACCGACGCGAGGTTGCCCCTCCCAGAGAAGGAGAGCAGTCCTCCGGATGCTCAATCCTTTCCCCCTACCAACCCTTGAGCCTCTGTCTGTTCCCAAACATGGGTCACTGGCATGGTGCGAGGTGTGGCATCCAGCGCCTCAACCCTCAGTGCCACTAGGCTAACTGCCACTCCCTCTTATAAGGAGTGCTTCACAGTGGGAATCATAAACCTCCCTCACCCAGGAACTCTTTAATTTCTTGTGTTCTAGTTCAGTGAGAGGCATTTCCTGCAGTAAAACCACTCCTGTGCTTTCCTTCTGTAACTCCTGCAGGAGTCTACACCTCTTGATTGGGTTATTAAGACCCTAACATCGTATGTGACTATATTCAATTCTGTCATTATGGAGGATCGAAGGAATTAGGTCGGGACTAAACCCTCTAGTCCCTGGCAGGCCTGCACATACTGTACCAACATAACAACAAGTACCAACATTAAAACAGAACCAAACAGTAATCTCCAGGGCACCTGGATCAACAATGCTTTAAGGAAATAACAACGGACTACACTTTATTTGCACTTCAAGGTAGAATGCCCAAGTGTACCCCCCCCCCGGAAAGGTGGTAGTAGAGTGGGGCTGCTGGATTACCTTCTGTCCAATGAAGTTTGTGTAAAAGCCAGAGGAGTGTAGTCACTCCCTGTAATAGTCTGCTTGCCAGTGGTTCTCAACTCTTTATTGCACTAGCACAGAAACATGGTAGCACTTAGGTCGACAAATAATATGCTTTCCCTACACCAGAACCATGAACTTATATACAATTAAAAAAAGGGAACAAGGGAGACGAGAAAGATAATCATTCCTTTAATGATTGGGTGGGAGTGAAGGCTCATTGGGGGGAAGGGAAGATATAGAAGCACTTAGGGACTTCTAATTATCATACTGTATATATCAAGTGCCCTTAGAAGCACAGTGATAATTATTACTGATAGAGGACCCCCAGAAAGAAAAATCGGATATAGGATTATATTACATCTTAACCAATTACTCCTTGTCTAAACTATAAGAGAAGGCAGTTAACTTATCTTGTATGTTTAGTCCATAGGGGTCCAGTCCCCATACATTAGAATTGTAAGTCTGCTATGCAGCGATTGCCTTTTTGCAAACAATCCTTTGCTCCTATCTAGTGGCCTAAGATGGTATCTGGCACCATCAGGGGTAAAGTTCCTGCAAGGTGTGAGCCCTTAGTCTATAAATTTACAAGGGGCCAACATTACTAAAAGTCACAGGAGAATTGTGCTTAAAATCATTCTGCTCAACGTAGGCTTAACAAACCAGTAGGCATCTGGGAAGCTAAATCCAGATCAAGTTCACCTGATGAGCACTGCTAGCTCAAAGCTAACAAAAAAGTGGAGGTAAATTTGTCCATTTCCCCTCCCACAATCCCTCCGCTCCAGATACCTCACCTCCTATGGCAAACAGCATTTAATAATAGTTGTGTCCATCCTGGAAAGGAACTTCTTCATTATCTTGGAGCAATTCAGAGGAGAATGCAAAGCTCCACATAGGCAAACAGATACAACCAAACCAGCAGAGTGAGTCAGCAGTTATTATTTATTTGTGGTTTGGATGTGGAAGGAGAGCTGGTTGGATTTGAGCCATGTGTTGACGTTGTTTCGCCACAGATCTTGAGGCTTTCTGCACTGTAAACCATAAATCGGATTGAACTTTATGTGGTGATTTTGCTTTGGACTGGACTTGCCAGGCATTTGACTGTAGCTCTTGAGAAGGGAAATGGGAGACGATCTCCTAGATCAATGCCATGTGTCAGAAGGAAGTCTTTGCCTCGGCCAGCTCTGCAAAGTGCTTAGTTCCTCTGGAGTCACCACCTCAGCCATGCAGGATATTCAAGAAAGGCTTTGAACCCCTCTGGAAGAGCAATTCCTGAACCACCAGGACTTGTCCACGATGCTGCACGGCAGTCAGAGCAAAGTCATGCTCCAGAAATATATGGTGATCACCAAAGAAACCTCCTTCTTTGCCCTAGTAGTTTTCAAGACCATTTCTTTGTCCGAATTCTAAAACACCATTATGATAGACCAGGGCTGGGCTTTAGGATCTTTGGGTATGCGAGGAGAGCACGGTGAGCCGGATAATCTGAAGTGGTTGGTCTTTTGGCAGGCCCAGAACCACCTGCAACAATCCTTCCATATACAGTATGCGTCATCTCCCGGACTCCATTTTCATTAGTCAAATGTTGTTCCTCTGTTGCCTATTTTCAAGGTCTACATTTTGGGCCAACTCCAGCTTCCGTAATGTAGATTTAGCATGTCCATATTGTGAATATCTGTTATTTAGGTATATTCTGTTAGATAAGATTCAATTGCTCCAGTGTGTTTCTCAACCACCAATGTCTCTTTGATTGTCCACCACCATTGTTTCTAGATGCCGGAGGGTTCTCTGATGTTTTGAAGTTGAGTGCATAGTTTTAGACTTAATTGCAAATTCTTCATCCCCTGTGTCATTGGACTCGGGAAGGATAGAAGCGGTGTGGAGAGCAGCTTCGTGGTCTTGTGTTTGCTGTTTAGCAGGTTTAGAGGTTGAGCCAGCTGCAAATTCCTTTAATTTCTGATGTGTGGACATTATGACTTCTTGCATTCTCCTGTTGGGTCTGGATAGTGTTCCCTTTACTGCCAGGATAGACGAAGATTGTGTTTGGTGTATGGGAGCCTCAGGATTAGGCTGCCATTAAGGCAGTGACGTCACCAGAAGTGCCCCCTGAATTTTTAACTGCAAATTATGATTTTGAGCAGTCACAGTAATAAGTGTCCATGCTAGGAAAGATGATCGCCGAGGCTGTGGATCTCCAGAGATTTTCTCCACGGGTTTGTTTTCTCTCGTGAGTGCTGAAGGCCATAATATAGTGTATGTATTTAAATACAGGGCAGGATTTTCAACATGTGGCACAGGGCTTGCATCCAGCCCTGTGCCACGGCACTTAGGTTCTGGCAGTGCACCAGACCCTTTGCCACAGCTGTGCCAGATTTCAATCTCGGGTGCAGTTGTGACAGTTTCCACGAATTACACCAGCTTGTACAAAATATCTGGTGCAAGCTCTATAAAAATGGCCCCCAGGATTGTGGCAAGTTACAAACATATGAACATATGAAATTGCCAGCAGAAACAGGCCTCAGAGTCTATTGAATCTGCTCGCATGTGCAGCTAGCACCTTATCTAGCAGCTACTCCTCCCACCCACCTCTTCCCAGTTGGTCTAACTTGTGGCAATTGCTGCATGGGATAGAAAATCCCATTAGATCGCTGCAAGCCCCATGCGCTGTATTATTAGCGCACTGGGGCTTGCGGTGATCAGACATTTGAAAATCCTGCCCAATTTGTTTATCCTAGTAGTAGGTTACCACTGTGAGTTGGGGTTGTACAATTCCCTTGTGTCTGTTCCAGGCATTTTTGAACACCTCCACTGTTTTCACCCCCACTACCTCTCCTGGAAGGGTGTTACAGGGATCCAACACCCTTTATGTGAAGTTCTTCCTCATAACCCTCTTAAAATTGCCCCCCACCTCCAGCTTCATGGCATGCCCCTTGTTCTAGAACACCTTTTTTCAGAAAAATGCCCTCCTTTACCTTATTAACTCCATTAGGTATGTATAGGTTATCATATTCTCCTTCTCCCTCGCTCCTCTGTGTTGAACTTGAACTGTAGCCACCCCTCATTTGGGTTTTTGATGCAGACTCGCACTACGGTATTTTGGTGGCGTGCCTCTTGACCGCCTCGACTCTATGTCCTTTCTGAGGTGTAGTCTCTAGAACTGACACAACACCAAGGTGCAGCCTCACCAACGATCTATACAGGGCAGCAACACCTCCGCTTCCTGTTGACGATACAGTACCTCTTCTTATGCACCCCAGCATCCTACTTGCTCTACTGGTTGCCTTGTCACACTTCCTGGCTGTTTGTTTTAGATCATCCGATATGATTGCCCCAAGTCTCTTTCCTGCTTTGTCTTCGTCAGTATCATTCCACCCATTTTAACATAGAAACTGATGGCAGATAAGGACTGCTTTGCCTACCTAGTTTGCCCATTTTCCTACCTACTGTAATACCACAGACCTTACTCGAGCTCTGGCTTTATCCTCCTTTCCTAACCACAAAGGTTATATTATGCCTATCTTATGCAGTTTTGCATTAGGTTACCATCTTTGCCCCACCACCTCCACTGGGAGGCTGTTCCATGCATCCACCACTCTTTCAGTGAGAAAGTACTTTTTCACATTTCCCCTGAGTCTACCCCCGTCCAGCTTCATAGCATGACCCCTTCTTCTTGAACATCTTTTTCTCTGAAAAATGCTTCCTTCCCGTACCTTATTTGTGCCCTAGAGGTATTTTAAAGAATCTATCATATCCCACCTCTCCCCTTTTCCTTCAGGGTGTACATATTGAGGCCCTTTAGTCTTTTCTCAGAGGGCTTTTGGTGCAGACCCTGCACCATTTTAGTTGCCCTTCTCTGGACCACCTCTACTGTATCTATGTTCTCCTGGAGATGTGGCCTCCAGAACTGGACACAATACTCTAGATGTGGTCTCACCAATGATTTGTACTGTGGTCCTTCTTTCTGCTGGTGATACCCCTCCTTATGCACCCCAACATCCCACTGGCTCTTCCCACTGCCTTGTCACACTACTTGGCCACTTTTAGATCATCAGCTATGATTACCCCTAGGTCTCTTTCCTCTTTGGTGGTCGTCAGTACCATGCCCCCCATCCTGTACTCTACCCCTGGGTTTCAGTGCCCCAAGTGCATGAATTTGCACTTCTTCACATTGAATCTTAATTACTACACTCTTGACTACTCCTCAAGCTTGCTTAGAACTCTCCTCTATTTTTCCACCACTTGGAGTGTCAACCCTGTTGCAGATCTTGTGTCATCTGCAAAAAGGCATACTTTCCTTTCCAGCACATCTGCAATGTTGTTGATAAAGACATTAAAGAGGACTGGCCCCAGTACTGATCCCTGTGGCACTCTTCTGGTCACCCTCCCCTCCTCGAAGTGAACGCTGTTTACCACCACCACCCTCTGTTGTCTATCCCTTAGCCAATTTCTTACCCATTTTACCACCTTAGGACCCACTCCCAGGCTGCCTAGCTTGTGTACTAGTCTCCTGTGTGGAACGGTTTTAAAGGCCTTACTGAAATCTAGGTAGGCCACATCCACCTTTCCACCCTGATCTAATTCCTTTGTCACTCAGTCAAAGAAATCTATCTGATTTGTTTGCATAACCTCCCAGTGAATCCATGTTGCCTCGGATCCTGCGAATCGCCCTATTCAAGATATTTCACAATCCTTTCCTTCAGCAATGATTCCATTAATTTCCCCACCACTGATGTCAGGCTGACTGACCTGCAGTTGCTAGCCTCCTCCTTGCTCCCACTTTGTGAAGTGTGACCACATCTGCCCTCTTCCAGTCCTCTGGAACCACTCCTGTCTCCAGTGAATGGTTGAACAGGACTGTTAGTGGTGCTGCCAGCACCTCTCTGAACTCTGTCAGTATCCTTGGATGTATCCTGTCTGGCCCAGTTGCCTTGTCCACTTTCAATTTTATGAATTCCTTCAGGACACTCTCCTCCTTAAATTGACTGGTGTCCATCTCCCTTCCACTGATGCTCCTGTCGCTTATCTCTGGTCCATCTCCTTCCCCTTCTTCTGTGCGTACCGAGCAAAACTATTTGTTTAGGATGTCTGCTATGTCCTGGTCCCCCTCTGCACACGCCCCTTCTTCCCTCCTTAGTCTCACAATCCCTCCCTTGGTCTTGCTCCTTTTGCTTGCGTACTAGAAAACTACCTTGTTCCCTTTCTCTACTGCCTGGGCTATTTTCTCCTCCATTTGGGCCTTTGCACACCTGACTGCTTTTCCTGCCTTCCTCTGCTTCACCTGATACACTTCCTTGTCCTCCTTCCTTTGAGTCTCCTTGTACCTCCTGAATGCTAACTTTTTGTCCCTTACCTTCCCCGCTACCTCCTTTGAGAACCATAGCTTTATTTTTTTCCTCTTGCTTTTGTTTACTGGCCTAACGCAAGGTTTTGTACTCCATTCATGGGTTAGTATGGCCCAAGTGTATTATTATGCACTTTTTGCATTGAAACCCAGCTGCCATACCCTTGCCCACACCTCCAGTCTCTTCAGATCCCTACCCGTCCCTTTGCACCACCACCTTGTGTCCACTCTGTTGCAAATCTTGGTGTCATCGGCAAAGAAGCATATATTTCCTTCTAGTTCCTCTGCTATGCCACCTATGAAGACCTTGAAGAGGACCGGTCCCAGCACTGATCCCTGATGTAACCCACTGGTCACCCTCCCTTTCTCAGAGCAAACTCAGTTTACCACTACCCTATGTGTCCTGTCCGCTAACCAGTTTTTTACCCAGGTTACTACCTTGTTACCCAACCCAAAGCCCTCCTGCTTGTTTATCAGTCTCCTATGTGGAACAGTGTTGAAAGCCTTGCTGAAGTCAAAATAGGCCTCGTCCACTGCCCATCCCTGATCCAGGTCCTTGGTCACCCAGTCAAAGAAATCTATCAGATTTGTTTGGCATGACCTTCCTCCTGTGAAACCATGCTGACTTGGATCTTGTACTCTGTTGGATATGAGATATTCCACAATCCTTTCCATGAGTAGTGTTTCCATGAACTTACCCACTACCAATGTCAGACTGACAGGCCCGTAGTTGCTTGCCTTCTCCTTGCTACCACTTTTGTGAAGTGGGACTGCCTCTGCCCTTCTCTAGTCCACTGGGACCATGCTGTTCTGGCTTTCCAGTGACCTGCTTAGTAGGTCTGTAAGAGGTGCAGCCAGTACCTCCCTGAGCTCCCTCAGCACCCTTGGATATACCCCGTCTGGCACTATAGCTTTGTCTACATTGAGGTTAGCAAGCACTTTACACACTTTTTCCTCAGAAAATGGACTGGTGTCTACTTCTCTCCCCTTAAAGACCTAGGTGTCTTTTCACGGTTCTTCCCCCTTCCCTTCTACTGTGAAAACTAAGCAGAAGTATTTGTTCAAGACATTTGCCTTTTCTTGACCCCCTTCCATACAATCACCTCTCCCTCTTTAACCACACAATCTGTCCCTTTGTCTTCCTTTTCTTGCTCACACACTTCAAAAATGTCTTGTCCCCTTTTGATATTCCTTGAGCTATTCTTTTCTCAGTTTGCGTCTTTGTGCTCCTTACAGCTTTGCTTGCTTCCTTTGTTTTACCAGATATACAGTACCTCCCTATCCACCTCCCTCTGTCTCCTTATACTTTCTGAATGCTATTCCTTTAGTCTTTACTTTTCTACCACCTCTTTGAGAACCATAGCAGTCTCCTTCTTTTACATAGAACTTAGAAGCTGTTGGCAGAAAAGGACCTCTAGACCCACCTAGTTTGCCCAAAAATCCCTACCTCCTGTGCTACTGAAGACCCTATTTGATCACTGGTCTCCCCTGCCCTGTTACTAAGGCCCCCCTATGTCTATTCCATGCATGTCTGAATCTTGCTACCATTTCAGTACCCAGCACCTCTGCTGGGAGTCTGTTCCAGATGTCCATCACACTTTCTGTGAAGAAGTATTTCTTCATATCCCCTCTGTGTCTCCCCCCTTCCAGCTTCATATCATGCCCCCTTGTTCTTGAGCATCTCTATCTGTGCAAAATGCCTCCTCCTGTACCTAATCAGATCAAATCAAATTAAACTTTATTTTTATAGTGCTTTTTAAAACCAAAGCACTGTACATAGAAATAAATAAAACAGATATAAATATTAAGTTAAAACAGAGCCAATAAAATAGACTAACCATAATTAGGGAAGGCTAAGTTAAATAAATAAGTTTTTAACTCAATTTTAAATCTATCGACGGTCAGGCATTCTTTTAACCAATGAGGAAGAGACCTCCACAGGGTTGGAAAAAGCACGGGCACCAAATTTCTTCAATCGCACCCTGGGAATCTCTAGCAGTCACTCGTCGGCAGATTGGAGGGGACGGAGGGGGTAGTAGGGTACCAGGAGGTCTTGCAGGTAACCAGGTCCCTGGTCGTGTAGGGCTTTAAAAGTTAGGAAATCAATGTTAAAGGTGATCCACCACTGAACAGGCAGCCAGTGCAGTTCTCGGAGCACAGGTGTAATATGACTGGACCTGGAGGTCCCAGTCAGAAGCCTGGCTGCCGCGTTCTGCACCAGCTGCAAGCGGCGGATATCAACCCCTGGTAGCCCTAGGTAGAGGGAATTGCAGTAGTCAAGGAGGGTAGTGATAAAGGGATGGACCAATGTTGGAAGATTATCAGGAGGAACCAGGTGTTTCACCCGAGCGATATTCTTCAGATGGTAAAAAGGAGGATTTGATGACGGCTGACACCTGGGATTTTAGTGTCAGACCATCATGAAAAATAACACCCAGGTTACACACACCCGGTCTGAGGTAGTGAGTGGTATGCCATCAAGGAATAAACCTGATGGCTGTCCAACCCCCAAACCCTCCCCCAGATGACCAGGGTCCGCTACCAACACCTCAGTCTTGTCTGGATTCAGTCTCAGCCAGCTGGTACTCATCCAAGTTCTGATCTCAGCAAGGCAATTATTTAGCACAGAGAGTGCATCATTCTGTCCTGGTAGAAAGGACATATACAGCTGAGTCTCATCTGTGTAGCAGTGAAAACTCAGACTGTATCACCTGATGATATCTCCCAATGGCAGCATGTACACTGCAAACAGCATGCGGGGCCAAAATGGAGCCCTGTGGTACCCCGCAGTGGAGGAGGTGAGCACCAGAGGAATAAATTTTGCTGGCAACTCTCCAAAACCTGCCTGTGAGGAACAAATGAAACCATTTGAGGACTGTACCAGACAGCCCACAAAAAAAACGCAGGTGATCCCAAAGCAGACCATGGTCTACAGTACCTTTGAGGTATCTGAACATTTCTATCATGTCTCCCCTTTCCCTTCTTTCCTCTTGGGAGTACATCTTTAATGCCTTGAGTCTTTCCTCACAGGGCTTCTGATGTAGGCCATGCACCATTTTGGTTGCCCTGTTTCTGTAATACCTCCACCCGATCTATGTCTTTTCAGAGATGGAGCCTCCAGTACTGGACACAACTCCAGGTGAGGCCTCACCATCGATCTATACAGGGTTAACATTACCTCTTTCTTTCTGCTGATGATACCCCTCTCTATGCACTCCAGCATTCTACTAGCCTTTCCCACTGCCTTATCACATTGTTTTGCTATCTTCAGGTCATTAGATATGATGACCCCCAGGTCTTTTTCCTGTTTTGTGGTTGTTACCAACTCCCCCACAAATGATGCATTGCCCTTCGGTTGCTGTGCCCCATGTGCATAATTCCGTACTTTTTGGTGTTGAAGCCTAGTTGCCAAACCCTTGACCAGTTTTCCAGCTTTTTCAGATGTTCCCTTATTTCTTCTACCCCACCTGGTGTGTCCACTGTGTTGCCGATTTTTGTGTCATCCATGAATAGGCATACTTTTCCTTCCAGAACCTCTGCGATGTCACTAAAAAAAAAAACACTGAAGAGGACTGGTCCAAGTACTGACCCTGTGGGACCCAGCTGGTCACCATGCCTTCTTCTGAGTGGACTCCATTTACCACCACCCTCTGAGTCTTGTTACTTAGCCAACTTCACACCCATTTTACTACCTTTGTACCCTCTCCCAGGCTGCCCAGCTTGTTTTCCATTCTTCTGTGTGGAACGGTGTCGAAGGCCTTACTTAAATCTAGATATATGACACATCCACCGCTCCTCCCTGATCCGCTTCCCTGGTAATCCAGTCAAAGAACTCGATCAGGTTTGTTTGGCAAGATCTCCCCCTTGTGAATCCATGCTGCCTTGGATCCTGTAATCCGCTGGTCATAAGGTATTTCCCAATCCTTTCTTTTAGTAGTGCTTTCATAACTTTGCTTATCACTGAAGTCAGGCCTACAGATCTGAAGTTTTCTGCCTCCTCCCTATTTCCATATTTCCAATTTTGTGAAGTGGGACCACATCCACCCTCCTCCAGTTCTCGGAACTTCCCTCATATCCAGAGATAGATTGAACAGGGCTGTCAGAGGCACAGTCAGCTCCTCCTTTAGTTCCGTCAGTATCCTCAGGTAAACCCCGTCTGGCCCCACTGCCTTATCTACTTTTAGTTTCGCTAGTTTCCTGAGGACTTTTTCCTCCATAAAAGGGCTAGTGTCCACCTCCCTTCCCTTAATGCCCTTTTCCCCAGTCTTTGGCCCCTCATCTACCCTTTCCTTTGTGAATACTGAAAATAAGTACTTGTTCAGTATGTCTGCTTTCTTCTGACCTCTTCTATACTTTTCCCTCCTTCCCATTTTAGTCTTACTATCCCTAGCTTGTTTTTCTTCTGCTCACTTATGCACCTAAAGAATGTTTTATCCCCCTTTTTTACTGACTTGGCAATGTTCTTTTCCATTTGTGCCTTTGCTCTCCTGCCTCCCTTTGTTTCTCCTGATAACCCTCCCTATCCTATTCCTTCTGAATGAATTTGCACTTCTTGAATGCTTGCTTTTTTTTTTTAACCAGGAGAGACACACTAAGCTGAAAGCATGTTTACAGGTGCGACCTGGAAGCACAAGGAAGTTAAGTGACTTGCTCAGGGTCACACAGTATGCAAGTGGGGACTGGGGAGTCAAACCCAGGTCTCCAGGTTTGCAGCTCAGAGCCTTAAACCACTGCGCTATACTGCCTCCATCTTTACCTTTTCTGCCTCTTCCTTGGAGAACCATAGCAATCTCTTTTTTCTTTTGCTCTTTTTTACCTGCCCTATGCAGTGGTTTGTTACCTTCTCAATAGCCTTCCTATTCTTGCCCATTGTTCCTCTACCCTACCCATTTTTCCCTATCCCTGCTAGGGCTTCCCCGAGGCAGTCTCCCATTTTCTTGAAACTGACCCTCCTGAAGTCCAGGGCCCTCTTTTTAGTGTGGTTTGACTCTGGTCCAGTCCTTATATTGAAACACACCATAAAATAATCACTAGTCCCCAGGTGGCTTCCCACTGTGATGTCAGCGACACTATCCCCATTTGACAGTACCATGTCCAGCATCACACCCACAAGCGGGTTCCTTAACTAGTTGCCTGAGGAATGTCTACTGTAGTGAGTCTAAGATTTCCCTACTTTTAACTGTTGCTGCAGCAGGGATGCTCCAATCCACATCTGGTAAACTGAAGTCCCCCACTAGCTTTTGCTAACTCCAAACACTTGCAACCAGTGCTCAATGAAGGAAGTGGGGTGCACTGAGAAAGGGTGACTAACCCTGTTACAACATGCCATTCACACACCCTGAGGAAGGCTTTTGCCAAAGCACTGAGGCTTGTTTGTACACTGGGTGATGACAATTGTTAACTCTTACTGATTTGTTATTTTTCAATAAAGCATAATAATAGTTTGCTTTATTTGGTTTTGGAGTACTCTTTTGTGGTACATTTAGGTGAGGAGTGATGCTGAGAGTTCAAAACTGCATTTTACTTTTGCTTACCTGCTTGACACATAGATTTGTTGCCCTCACTTTTCCTCCTCTCCCTCCAGGTCCTCACCCCCCACCAGGTTATTCCTGAAGCACTCCCCCATCTTTATAAAGTCAGCTCTTCTGAAGCCCAGGACTTTGTCCATCATAAGGTTGGATTCAGTAGTGGTTCTTATGAGGAGCCACACTATACGATGATCACTGGTCCCCAGATGGCTTACCACCTTGATATCCTCCACCCTATCTCCATTTGCAAGCACCAGATCCAGTACTGTCCCATCATGAGTGGGTTTACCGACCAGTTGCCTGAGTAATGTCTAAAGCACGAAAAAAGCACAAGTAGTTAAGTCCAGATATCAGATCGATCAATATCAAATTTACTGTGCTTTCACTTGCCACAACCCCAGACAAAGGCTTAGTGCCAAATCACTGGGGTTCTGGTATTGTCCGAACTGAAGTGGAAGTACAATAAATTTGCTATTGATTGATCTAACCTCTGGATTTGACTACAGTACAAGTCACATTAAACTGTTCCCTCAACTCACTGTTGTAGCATTGTTCAATGAGTTTCCTAATCTGTGCAGTGTTTAATTCAATGAATTAGTAAAAGGTTAGTATTGGTTTGCAACTAGCTGTTAAGACTATAAGCTTTATTTTCAGCTGAGTGATTATGAGTTTCATTTCAGAAGGCAGACTAAACAACTCTTAAGGAATGCTGTGATATTTATAAACAATGCCATGAAAATGCATTGCATAAACACTGCAAAACAGCTACTGCCATATCAGTAAACAGGTACAAGTGAGTTGAATAGGCAGTGAAAAATGGTTGGAAAACAATTAAAAGCTTCAACAATTCAAGTTGCCACTGCAGTAGAATCACACAAAAAAAATGCTACACCAGTGAGTTGGTGGAACAGTTTAATGTGACTTGTACTGTACTTGTGCTTCTTTCATGCTATAGTGAGGGCAGGTACCTGGATCTCCTTGTTGATGTTGGGCTGGCCACCCATTTACCTGCACTTGCCATGCACCGCTGTTCTCAGCAACCGTCCTGTAGACTTTGCCTGAATAATGTCCGGTGCAGGGATTTCAGGATGTCTCTGCTCCATGCTGAAGCTGCTACAGAAAGACTGCAGTCTGCATCTGGCATATTGAAATCTCCCACCAGTAATACCTCCCCCTTATTAGCCATTCTGCTAACTGCTTCTAACATTTCCCTTTCTTGCCCCCCCCGCCCGTGCTGGTGGCCTGTGGATTACCCTGTCTGGATAGTGGCACCATTGCCCAACTCAAGGGTAACCCACAGCATTTCTGCTTTTACCTGAATACCCTGTATTTCTGTTGTTTTAATGCTATCCTTAACATTAAGCACCACTCCCCCACCTCTCCTGTACAAAAAAATAACAACCCACAAACCTGTATGCAGAATAATCTCTATTTTGTACCTCAGTTAGGTTATCAAGGGGAAATAAACACAAACATCAACAAAGAATAATCTTTAGGTTATACTTTAGTGAGGTTATCCTGGGGAAATTAACTAAACAGAAAACTCTATGCATAACAATCTCCACATTGTACCTTAGGTTATTGTGGGGAAAGAAACTATACTCAAACATGTATGAAGAACAGTCTCTGTACTGTACTGTACCGCTGTGTGGTTAGAATGAGAAAATTAGGGCTGGCCCGGAGCTGCTGGATGTTGAGGCGCTGGTCATTACAACTTGCAGCATGCTGGCGACCCAGGTTTTGGAATGAGCCCGGGCCACCGGGGGCTGGCGGGGGGAGAGAGGATTGACCATCCAGAGGACTGCTGTCCTCTCTCGGGTGGAGGGGGACTAGTCATACCACTCATTGACTGCCCTCTGGTGGTGGCTAGAGGGCAGTGTGGCTCAGGAGGCTTGATCTGACTCCCTCACATCAGAAGAGAGGGGGGATGAGCAAAAATGGAAGAATAAGAGTCTGGAAGACTCAGTGATGGTCTGCCACTCCTGGGGGTTGTCCCTGAATTCTGGATTGGGTCTCCAGGAGGGGGGAGAAGCTGACAACCTACTCTTTGCCCTGCCATGTGGGGCAATATGCGGGGAATCTACCAGGGGCAGCAAGTACGGGAGCAGCGGGACTGGAGAGAGAGTCCTTCTGTCAGAAGGGCCAAAGCTGCCTGTGAGGGCTCCAGGGGATAAAGAGATAATAGAAAAAAAAAAAAAAGAATGAGAAAATTAGATAAACAAACCTGTTTGCAAAATAATCTCTATAGTGTACCTCAGTTATGTTATCGTGGGGAAATAAGCTCTACACAAACCAATGTATAGTGTAATGTCTACATTGTACTTCAGTGAAGCTATCCTGATAAAATTAATTTAGCACACATCTGTAAGCAGAACACTTTTTGTTTAACTTTAGGCTTCATTGAGAGCATTTTTGGCACATACATTGTACAGACATTTTCTTGTTCCAGTAAAACAGATGACAGCAATCATGGCAATTAATTTCAGTCCATTATATGTGAATAATTCCTTGAGATATTGTTCTATTTTTTAAGGTGAATGCAGCTCTCATTAGTCCAAACAGGCTGCATCCTGTGCTGGCTTTTAGCCTTAGATAAAACAATACAATAGGGTGGACTTTATAGCTATTAATCAACAGATAAAATCTCTCAACTGGGAACAAATAATGCATCCAATAAACACTGAAACAGCCTGGAGCTATTTAATAACTAAGATATTGGAACTGGAAAAAAAATATGTCCCTGACAAACTCAAGTATAACAATAAAGGGAAAATCCCCCCATGGTTCAATGGCAATATTAAAACACAAATTAAACAGAAAAATAAATTATTTACAGCTCTAAATGCTCTTCGGATCAGGAAATTATCCTTCTCCCCAAATACAAAGAGATGGTTAGACAGTTAAAGAAAACCATTTTATTAGCTAAACGTAATTTTGAATTTAAAATTGTGCACACCAAAGATAACCATAAGGCTTTATATACTTACCTAAATGGTAAGAAAAGTAATAACAATATGATAGGTCCATTGGTATGCAATAACATGACTATAACATCTGATATTGAAACAGCCTCAGAGCTGAACAAATATTTTTCATCTGTTTTCACTCCTGAACTTATTAAAACTACTTCTAGTACAGTGGACTTTAAACTTGAAACATATGAAACTCTGTTTCAAGACATTTAGTGGGTCTTTGATACCCTTAAACATTATACTAGTTCTGGTCCAGATAACATTAGTTCTAGATTCCTTATAGAAACTAAGGATACAATAATTCCCCCCCTATCATATTTAAAAAATCACTGCATGACTCTTCAGTCCCAGATGACTGGTGTACTGCCATTGTCACACCCATTTTTAAACAAGGCTCTCATTCTAAAATTGAAAACTACAGACCCATCAGCTTAACATCCATACCATGTAAACTCATGGAAAAAATAATGAAACATCAACTTGAAAAAGAAATGTCTATATTAAATATTAATGATCAGTATCAACATGGCTTCAGAACAGGATATTCATGTACTACAAACTTGATTAGTTTTTACAATTATATTAGTTCCAACCTTGACTGTAAAATACCTACAGATGTCATTCTTTTGGATTACAGCAAGGTCTTCGATAAAGTATCACATGGTATCTTGATTAATAAACTTAATCGGCTAGGCTTTTCAGTACCCATCATATCTTGGATAAATAACTGGTTGTGCAGTAGAACGCAGAGGGTTAGGGTGAATGGGGTGCTTTCAGGTGTGGATGTGGTGGCAAGTGGTGTGCCACAGGGTACTGTCCTGGGTCCGGTACTGTTTAACCTTTTCATCAGTGACATGTATATCTCACCACACAACACAATGGTTAAATTTGCAGACGATACCAAACTTGGAGGTAAGGTAAACACCCCAACAAATTGTCATAACTTGACTTTGGATCTTTCACTAGTTGAACAATGGGCCAGTACTAATAAGATGTATTTTAATGTAGCTAAATGTGCTGTATTACATTTTGGAAAAGACAAGCCAAAACAAAAATACTACTTGAATAATAGTATAATTAGGGCATCTTCTATAGAAAAGGACTTGGGCATTATGGTGAATGACAAACTGTCATCTACATCACATTGTTCAAAAATTGCTAATCAAACAAATGCTTTACTGCGTAGAATCAACAAAACATTTATTTCTAAATCAGAAGAATGCCTATTGTTGCTGTACAGGTCACATGTAAGACCATATCTTGATTATGGATCACCGTTTTGGAACCCTTACTTAAAGGAAGATATAAACAAAATCGAACAAATACAACACAGAGCTACCAGATTAGTATCACATCTTACTTATTTAGAATATGATAGTAGATTAAAAAAATGGACTATACTCTCTAGAGCGAAGATGAACCAGAGGTGACCTCTTACAATTGTTCAAAATACTTAAATCACCTGAACAAATGAAACAATGTGGTATTGCTTATTCAACAAGAAAAATTGTACCGAGGCTACATAATAGACAATTGGAAATAGAAAAAGTAAACAACAACAAGAGATTAAACTTTTTTACTATTAGATCACCCAGATTATGGAATAAATTACCTCAAGATATTGTCGATTCAACAAATATATCAATATTCAAGAATAAATTAGATAATTGGATGAATAAATGGGACTTGGGTGAATGATCCATCAAAAAAAACCAAGTAACCTTTTCATAAATAGAAGTTAATAAACATTTTGGTCTCAAAACTGACCAAGTAAATATCAATACAACTGTGGCAATGTACAACTGTTTGTCTATGAGATCATACATTTCATCATACAGTTTAGTTTTTCTGGGACAATGCATAACTTCATTGGGAGGTACAGTTAGGTATGGCTCCCACTTACTCCATATGTAAATAAATTTGTCCTGAACCAACTTGAGTGTGGCCATGATTCTTTCAATGGACATTACCTCATTTACATGACTCTCCCACTCTGCTATTGTGGGAAGGTCAACTGAGAGCTAGAAGATGTTATCCCTGCAAGGACAGCAATGCACATTGTGTGGAACACTTCTGTGTGACTCCTAGGCCCTGGACACACTACAGAACTGTTTTTGAAAACCATCTTTAAAATCAGTTTAGCTAAACCATTTCAGTGCAGCCACACTGCTCAGTAACCATTTTTGAAAACGGTTTAGTGTGGCCACACTGCTAGTGTTACACCTGTTCTCCTTGTAACTATTTTGTGTGAAGTCCAGCACACAGAACTGTGCTTGCCTGGACACACTGCAGCTAGAACTGTTTTAGTTAAAACCATTACAGCTTAAAACACTTTTACTCCTGGACAGACCTGTAAGTAAAACCATGCTAGCTCTAAAACATTTTTAAAAATGGTTTTAAGACTAGGTATCTAGCTGGGTTTAAAAACACTTTTGTTAAAACATTTTAAGGGGCTTGTAGTCTGTCTGCAAACAGTGCTGGGGGATTTAAACTGTTTTAAGGCACTTAAACCGTTTTAAGTTCCCCATTGTGTCCAGGGCCTTAGGGTGTAGATTTCTTGGCGACAGACCCAGCACACAGTTTTGGAAGGTCATTGGGACCTCTTGCCCAGATCTTGCTCCACTCGTACTTGATCTGGAAACATTAGTCTTGGATATATGGGCACCCCAGAAAATGTGGTAGGGGTCCCCTTTCTCTGTACAGCCCCTCCTACACCTATCTGTGTGGCCCACACTGAAATTGGCTATAATTGTGGGAATGTGGGAATCTATTGTGTCTTCCAGCAAGGCCATGGAATATCATATCCATGCTTTGTATTGAGCCTTGCAGACCAGTAAAGAGAATCTTCCCACTTTGTGGGCAGCTTAGCCACCTGTGCTAGGCAATTACAGTATCTGTTTGCAAGTAGTGTTTCACCTACAGGAACCTGACTAGGTCTCTGATAGGGATTTCATGAGATGTCTTCACCTCCTCGAAGCTTGGAAATCAAAACCATTCTTATTGGCTTGAACAATGGCCCAGTCCTTCTCTGCTAATACTGCCTCTTCCTTCTACTCCCCAGGTGCCACGTTCTCTCTGCAGTGACCACTGTGCAGTTGGATTTCGAAAGGCTGCACAACCAGGACAGCCGATCTGTTGTTATGACTGTGTTCCATGTTCCAAGGAAGAAATCAGCAACCAAACTGGTGGGCAAACCCTTTGAAAATAATAGATTGTGGCTGGGATTACAACAATTGTTTGTTATGTTGGTGGAATAACATTCTTTAAATTATTGTCATCACAAGCTGCTAGTTACAAAATAATAATAAAAAGTATCAGTATGTTACCAGTGCAAGTCCTGCTGGAATTTCTGTCAATATTACATAGAAAATAATGCATTGGCAGGTACAGTATGTGTTATGAGTTTTTACACACCTAAGTAAAGGGGACCCATAAACCCATAACGTAGGTCACATTGTTTTTCTCACTACAGTTTGTGATCTAAATTGCTTGGCAGTGGCTAACACTGCAGCAAAAGCATCTAATTGTCAAACCAGTTGCTCCAACAGTAGATGCAGGGTTTGCAATACCAGAGAAAGGAAGTATGTCTGCTAAGAGTCAGACCAACCATGTGAGCCTATAGCTCAGTGGTTAGAGCACCAGCTATTCTGGGGGCCTGGGTTCAATTATCAGTAGGTCACATTGCTTCTTTCACACTACAATTTGTGATCTAATTTGCTTGGCAGTGGCTAATACTGCACCAAAAACATCAAATTGTCACAACAATTGTTCCTAGTTGCAGGATTTGCAATTTCAGAGAAAGGAAGTGTGTCTGGGAAGAATCAGGCCAACCGTGTGAGCCTATAGTTCAGTGATTAGAGCACCAGGACAGTGTTCCATGGGCCTGGGTTTAATTCCCAGTAAATAACATTATTTCTTTCTCACTACAATTTGTAATCTAAATTGTTTGACAGTGGCTAATATTGCACCAAAAACATCTAATTACCATAAACCTTGAGAGCGAAGCTCAAGAGGGTTATTTGGTCTTAGATAATGACTAAACTCAGACTCCCATCCTGATTGATTAAAACAGTCTGCTAGCCAGGCTATTATATCTTAACAACGCCTGGCAAAAAACAAGTGCCACAACTACCCAACATAATAACAGTTTACTTTTCAAATGTACAGCCATTTTTTCTCATTAACCCACATAGCAAGCTACAGGCCTCATCCATATTAACCCTCCGAAACACTCACACCAAAAAAAAAATATGAATATTCCACACGTAAACAAATTCTACAAAACATTTTCTTCATTCCTCCCCCACCTGAAAATCTCACGCTACTAAACAGCTGAGATCCCTCCTGACGCACGATCCCCGCCCACTCCAATATACATCCCAGCCCAGCAGCCCCACTCCATCTGCGTGCATGAATTTCACAAAACTCCCACTATCCTTGCTGCGCTTATATCCTCACTCAGTCAGCTTCACCGCCTCGTCTGCCCCTCGCTGTCTCTCTCTCTGATAATAACCTAACCCACCAGCCCCACTGTACCTTTACAGTAATCATTTTCTCTTCTCTTTAGCTCTGCATACTCTTAAACATCTTTAATTTAAAAAAAATATACATTTTTTTACTATCCCTTTCACAACCTCGGATAACAGAACTACAGCTCCCATAAATCCATGTGACAAAAAATCCAGATCACTCCACAGCCTCTCCTAAACAGCACCACCCAGGAACTACTTTTCAAAAAACATATACTTTTATTAAATATATCATATTTATTCAGCTTCCTATTGATTTTATTCAATTTTCTTACAAATGTAACATATAAGCCAATATCTAAGTGTAATAATACCCTCCAGGGTAGGCATTATGGGATATAATGGACCTTCCAGGGGCTATAAGGCCCTCCGCCTGTGGCGTCGACCTCATTACGCCCCTGGGCGGTCTGTTATATCTCAGTAACGCCCACCCTGTCAGGTATTATTACTTATATCACACACCAAGGGTGTGTAATAAAACCTCAAAGGCACACACAAGTCTATGTTTTATATTTTTATAGTAAGTGGTGCAGGTATTTGTTTAACAAAACTGGCTATCTGAAGAGCAAGCATGACCCAGAGAACTGGCGCTACCAGGTGAGAGGGAGATAGCAAGTGTAACTTCACAAAAAGCACTTTTGAGACATAAAATTATTTTCTTAAAAAAGTGTTAAACTGGTGTTACAGAAGATTAGTTAAAAATGCCGGATTGAAATGCCGTAATAACCAGGTGTGACATCATACCCAGTTATTACGGCATTTGAAACAACTCAAAAACAAGTTTTGTTAGGGCACCAGTTATTAGATATTGAATAAACTGCACCCAACTGTACATAATAAGGGTATAAAGCTATGAATGGATTTTGGTTATATTTATAAACCACAAGGCCAAAGGCCAAGAGCTTTCTGTCACCAGAACCCTGAGATAGCTTTACATCCATGTTTTATGTTAGTTGGGTCTGAAGCTTTCATTATAAAATGTCCTGAACTACATAAAAGTGAATCTCCCCTCCCATCTACCCCCTTTCCATGTCAAGCCAGTGTGCATGGTCTAACTTGGCCATCCAGTCTTTGATATATCTCACTTGTGCAGCCAAGTAATGGCTCCACATACTAAGGAACTACAGGCCCCCCCTGCATGGTATCTCTCTTCAGTCTAAGCAAGCTTGCCCTCGGTCTCATGTTGGCCCATATAAACTCAATGCAAGTCACTTCAGATCATTATATATCCCCCTTATAACTTGTGTAACATCTGCATGGGGTATAGACGCTCTGCAGTACAGTCATCTTATTTTTTTTTTTAACTCAGCTTTAATAGTGTAGGAAAGTATTTCATAAATATGATATGACAGTAATTTACATTCAATATGTTCATTAAGAGATTTTTACATTTGATAATAGTCGCATCCTATTTGAGTTGATGCAATTTAAACCATGTGCTATTATGTAAGTGAATTACTATGGCACGTTCAGCTGTTGCTACAGTAAGTAAAATCATGATTATGTTGTAGATATACTTTCAAGATATTTGTCTTGCTCTGTCTAATGGTATGCTGATATTGTCCATGTACCATAATAAAGCTCATTAAAATGGCATTGAACAGTTTGCAGTAAAAAACAACAGTCTCTAAAATGAAACCAAACTTAACTATGCGTGTCTCTTTCTTTATAAAGGTTAATTAAGTCACCACTATTTGTTACATTGAGATACATCCCCAGCTCTTTCTGCAACCAATAACTGGCTGGTTATTCTATGACCTGGTTGGTGTATCGTAGCCAGGGCTGCCATGCTTCCCTACATTTCTCTCTTGTTAGACAGAGAGTAGCAGTGAGCTACTCCATGCCAAAGATCTGAGCCACTCTCCCTTTCTACTCTGCAACCTCTGAGACCTCAGGACTAAGCCAGTGTGAGGATAGTGTTTAAGTGCAGCCAGCACTATCCACTAGAACACTTGTCTTTTTTTGTTATTGTTGTGTTTTGATCCCCTATACCCATGTGACCATCAGGTAATGCTGAAATTCCTCTGGAATACATGCCCCCAGATCTTGGAGAGCTCCATTATAATACCAGACCAAGATGGCCTTATTTTGGGGTATGCCCAGTTTGCCCACAAACTATGGAAATGTGTGCCAACTTGTCACATTCCCTCCAGCACTGATCAGTATTCATAGTTCCAAAGTGCTTGCAGTGACTGTGGGCATGTTGAAAAATCTGTCAAAAATTTCCAGCAGAATTCTCTTCAGTTCTGTGAGGCAGAGACTTTGCACACCCTTTCAAGTCATTTAGCCCACTGTTCTTAGAAACACAGAAGTTGACGGCAGATAAGGACAGCAAGGCCCATCCAGTCTGCCCATTTCTTTTTCTTCCTTATGAAAGTGTCATCTGCCTTTGCTCTGTCATTGGCCTATCTATTCATACTCATCTGTATTGCTCCCTTATGCCTATCCCATGCCTGTTTGAAGCCCTGCACTGTATTCATATCCACCACTTCCTGAGGCAGGCCGTTCCATCCATCCACCACCCTTTCTGTGAAAAAGAACTTCCTCACATTCCCCTTAATCAGCCTCTCTCTAATCTCATGCTGTGTCCTCTTGTCCTGCTATTTTTCTTATATTGAAACATGTTAGACTCTTTGACCTTGTTAATGTCCTTAAGGTATTTGAATGTTTCAATCATATCACCTCTCTCCCACCTTAGCTCTAGGGTATACATATTGAGCTCCGTTGATCTGTCCTCGTATGTTTTCTGATGCAGTCCCTGAACCATTTTGGTTGCCCTTCTCTGGACTGCCTCAATTTGGTTAATGTCATTGTGAAGGAGTGGCCTCCAGTACTGCACGCAGTACTCCAGATGGGGCCTAACCAGTGTCTTGTAAAGAGGGATTATTACCTCCCTCTTACGACTTGTGATACCCCTACTAATACACCCCAACATCCCCCTAGCCTTACTGCTTTAGTGGTCTGCTTGGATGATTTCAGGTCATCGGTGATGATGATGCCCAAGTCTCTTTCTTCCCTTGAGACTGCCAGCAACTCCCCTTCCAGCCTATAGGTGGTTTCAGGGTTTCACTTCCATATGTGCATGATCTTGCACACACTTCTTTGCATTAAACTCCAGTTGCCACTCTTTCGTCCATTTGTACTAGTTTATTCAGATCTCTTCTCATTCTGCCCGCCCCATCTGGATCATCTACTCTGTTGCAGATCTTGGTGTCATCTGTAAACAGACAAACCTTACCCTCCAATCCATCTGCAATGTCACTGATGAATATTGAAGAGGACTGGCCCCAGGACTGAACCCTGAGGTACCCACTTGTAACTTGCATCTCTGCTGACTGTATACCGTTTACCACCACTATCTGTTTTCTGCCCGTCAACCAGTTTGCCACCCAGTTGACCAACTTCTGACCCACCCCGAGTCTACCCTGATCTCTTGTTGCCATTTGTTTGTAACTGATAAGTTGGTTCCCCTTTCTTTTAGCAAAAGTTTATACACTATGGAAATTTAGAAAATGGATAAGAGAATCCTAGCTCTCTGATTGGCTAGGACACTAATCTTAGCGGGCCAGTATTTTTTAATAGAGCCTAGCAAAAAAACAAGTTCCCATTCAGGATGCCCCATTACTTGAAATATTCATGGGCACCCCAAATGTTCAAACGCAGGCACCACCATTTTTTTGCATCGGTAACGGACGAACGACTGCACGAACTAGGAGTCGCCCCCCCCCCACTGAGAATGCAGCTCCAACATGCATGGCGACAGAAAGAATTTATCTCCCCACAACCCGTAGAGCTAAACCAATATTTTCAAGCCACAGCAGTGTTTAAAAAATGGACACAAGTACTCGCAGCTCCTGCTTGCTCAAAGCTGGCATCTGTAATTCTTTGTGAAACCAGAAAGCAGTCCGCATGGCCGGGGAGCCAAAACCAAGTAAATCCACCTCTGCTCCTCACTCCCAGTCTCCCGATCCCCTAACAGTCCTGATAACCCCCACCCTCTCCGGTACATTTCCTTACCTGCTCCATCCTCTCTTTAGGGCTCAATACTTTTCTCTTTGCATATTTTTTTTCTGTTACTGTCCATCATTTTTAAAAGCCGCGCTGACTCCGACCTGCTAGGACTCTCGCCCGCTCTATGAATAGGCGCAGCCACACTGCATATGACTTGAATAATTTCACCTTTCCCCTCCGATCTCTTCCCAACTTCTCACATAGGTACAAGTCCCATAAATCTGTGGGGCAACTATGCACTCAGAAATGAGTATCTTCTAAACAGAAGCACCCTCTACTGATAAGAACAGCACAATACAGGGACTACTTTGCAACATAAGTGTAATTTATTCTGTTTTTGAACATTTATTACACTTGCTAAGAAACTTTTTTTAGTGTATTAAAAATATAACTTATGGGTCATTTTCTAGGCGTAATAATACCCTCCACGGTAGGCGGTATTGGTAAATACCGGACCTTTTAGGGGCTTTAAGGCCCTCTGCCTGCAGCGTTGGGCCTCATTACGCCTCTGGGTGGTCTGGTATTTCCCAATACAGCCCACCCTGTCAGGTATTATTGCTTACATATTTTGTTTGCTCCTTTAATATGGTGGACCAATATATATGCTCCTCTCTCATTTGTTCTAGGTCTTCCAATCTTTGGAAGTCAGCCCTCACCTAGAAGGTAGCTGCAGATCTGTCACAATCTGTGAGAATCTACCCTGTTCAAGGGGTATTTATCCTGCAGAGACTGGTATGAGGTGCAATGGTCCCCTTCCAGAAGTTGTTCATATTTAACCAGTCCCATTCTGTTCCATGCCCTGAATCTGGGATCCATGCAACCTGGACTAGAATCCAAATCTCCAGTTAAAAGTGTAAGGGGTGTTATATAATTTGGGGTGATGGATGTGACCCTTAGTTTCTGTAATATGTAGAGAGATTGTCTGACTTGTCTGTTGCTGGAGTGATTCTAGTTTTAAGGAAGGCATGAAGAAACATGGGCAGGAGTCCACCAATCTCCATAAGGTACAATCCAGATTGTGTACATTGTTTTACCCATGTAATGAGTGGGGTAGCCTGAGCTGACAAGTAATATAACCTAAGGTCCGGAAGACTAATCTCCCCCTCCTCTCAAGGCAGGGACATGGTTCTGCAGCCCCCCATGTTTTTCCCAGCTCATAAAAATGTCATTAACTGCTTATCAAATTTTCCCCAAAAAGCAGTGGGTATGGGGACTGGTAGGGTCTGGAAAAAGAATTACAACCCAGGTAGTATGTTCATTTCAGACACTCCTGTTCTACCCAGCAGTGAGAAGGGCATAAGTTGCCATCTTTTTAGACCCACTATGACCCTGCAAAGATTTTCTCATAGTTAAGCCAAAACAGCTCATCCAGTTTGGAGGTGATCCTAATACTCAGGTATCTAATAGTGTTGTTTTTTAGCCCAGGTGTATGGGAAGTTAGCCTTATAAAATTTGGATGGTGTGCCACTGCTTTGTATTGCCTAACATATAGAGTAGTTTACTTTGTAATCCAATACCCTGCCATATTCCTGCAGTATCCCCAGAAGGGCTGGGATTGAGGTTTCTGGTTTGCTAACACATAGGAGGGCATCATCAGCATAAAGAGAAATCCTTTGTTTATCTCCTCCCCACCTCTATGCCCTGAAATTCCACAGATTCTCTTACTCTCACTCTCATAGGTTCAGTACATAGGGCAAAAATCAGGGATGACAGGGGATACCCCTGCTAGTGCCTTGAGCTAACTGAAATCTGTGTGAGGTAACCCCATTTATTAGGGCTGCTGGTAGGTGGAGCCTGCAACCCTCTTGCATCAGCTCTAAAAATGAGCTACTGGATT
Source organism: Neoceratodus forsteri (assembly GCA_016271365.2). NCBI lineage: Eukaryota > Metazoa > Chordata > Ceratodontiformes > Ceratodontidae > Neoceratodus > Neoceratodus forsteri. Next base: position 315,465,540 of record CM028129.1, on the reverse strand, counting down.
CAGACCGTGGAACACTTCCTTTGGAGTTTTTGAATGATCCTTCCACATCTTTGCAGCCCTTCAATTTAACCCTTGCAGTGCTGCAGACTGAACATCTGTCCAGGGCTCAATCAAATAGATGAATTTTAGTTCTTGCAGCAGCCTAGGGATTAAGAAACAAATGCTCTGGACAATCACCTCTCCTCCTCAACCTTGTAGTGCTTCAGTGAGTACAAGAATCACATTTTGTTTTGAATCCAACTTGGTAAATAGCATTTTTTAGAGCTAATACAAGAGTGCTGTTGAGTAGACCAATTTCAACACTGTTTTCTCAGCTTTTTTTTATTGAAATGTAACTTGCTGTCTTTGGAGACTAATAATTTACTGACATGACATTCAACAGATAACAGCATCTAACTGCAGAGTAGTGTCAAATTATAGTAATAGTCAACTCTCCCAGTGTGTGTGTGTGTGTGTGTGTGTGTGTGTGTGTGTGTGTGTATATCAATGATTTACAACATTTCCTCTGAAGAGCTGATTTATGTTAACCCTTTCTGGACCAAATTAGTGGAATTGGATGTAGGAAAGTTTTTAAATGCTAGGCAGCTAATGTTTTAGGGAGGGAATTACAAAGAATGATAACTGTGTCAACTGCAGTGTTCTCAGATTGAACAAAGCATTTTCCTGTAGGGCACCCTCCTTTTCCCTGTATTTTCCTTGTAAAATTGGGACAAAACTCCTGTACATTTTACCATATGCTTGTGAGGATGTGGGACAAAGATTGACACCAACACCAGAATAACTTTAGTAGTGGAAATTTATTTTACTTCAGAAATAATAATAAGGCATACTTAACAACAAAATAAATGGAAATAAAAAGAAGGCAATCAATATCAAACCAACCTCTGATACACTAGAAACAAGCTAGTGATCTCCTTGGGTTAGCATACAACTGATCTCCACAGCATTCTGCTAGACACTGACTAGAAGGATTCTTATATACCTGTCTTAAACATGTGACTAGGGAGACTCCTCCCACAATCTTTGAAAAACAAAAAAGAAATCAGCTAGAAGCTTTATTATAATCAAACCAAAATACTGACACTGGGTGGTATATTCAGACTGCGCCACGAAGAAGCGCAATAGCAGGAGCAGGCACAAGTGCAGTGCGTCCCTGTGCAACACGCATGATATTCAAACACAGCACAGGTCAAGGTGCGCTTGTGCAACACAGCTGAATTTTATGCTAACTGCGCCATGGCACAACCAGAGATGTGCAGTGTAGCAGGGCCAATGTGCAGTAGCACAACCAGGGATGCACAGTGGAGCAGGGCCGATGCGCAGTAGCACAACCAGGGATGCGCAGGGACAGGGACAGGATGCAGGGGTGCACCATGCATGGAAGTCATGGGCAGAGGAGCATGCAGCAGGCCAGACAGATCCCCCCAGGCACCGCATGAACTGCACAACCAGAGGTGAGCTGTATGGACCATCAGCCCATGAACATCAGCACCGAATACACATCCGGGGCACGGTGCCTCAGCACACACCCCCGGCAAGCAGTGACCGCAACACAAGGAGGGCCAGCCACCAAAGTGCCACCCCATCCCACCAATGCAGAGCACACCCTGTACAGCAATCCCCAGATACCCGGACCAGAAGCAGCACCCAACAGTGCATGGCACCGAATGCATGCCACCACCACCACCACCATGACAGTGCAACCCTGTGCACCATGGAGCCATGCATGGCAGCCCCACTGTGAGCACGCTGCAGTGGGTGGCACCAGCCACTGATGCAACAACTGCAGACACAATGCCCCCCTGCATGGCCCCCCTGTGGCTCAGCAGAGAGGTCGACCCTGTGTCAGTACCCGAGGGACCCCACATGTGACAAGGCCTGCCCTGGACACTACCACCAGCAGGACAGCACCCCACATACCCACCCATGCACACACCCTGTCCCAGCACTGGCCCCAACAGACAGCACAGCCACCCACTGTGGTGTATGGAGGCATGTGCCACACAGGATGAGACACAGGGCATGGAAAAACCCCCACTCTGACCCAAGGACACCCTGACACAGGGCCACAATAGTGGGGCAACAATTGCCGCTGGTGTGTGTCCACTAATGTTGTGTACCCAAGGCCTGCACCCCACCATGGCACAGGCAAACCAGCCAACTGGCGCATGCACCATGAAGCCGTCCACTGCCAGCATGCAGCTGGAGCACAAGTGACAGACAGTAGAACACAGACACTGCAACAGACACCAGCGATAGCATGGAGGGGGGATAACAACAGCATAGCCCACAGTGTCACCTGAGGCAGACGTGCAACAAACCGGTGACAGGATGCAAGCCACCATGGCGCCGTGCCCAGAGGGTGGCTGGCATGGACAGCCACCAGTGACATGCCAGCAGACCATGCGTACCACAGACATGCAAGGGGCCCAGCTGCACAGGCCATGGACAGACTGACAGGAGCATCAGGGACACAGCGCATGCACCAGGGACCACTGCACATACGCATCCAGTGCACAGGGAACAACACACATACCACAGACAGGGACTGAGTCCCCCACCCACACCAAAATCAGGGCCCTGCTGGACACACGCACAGGCCCAGGCCTGCACCACCCCCGATGCCATGCACACCACTGTAGCCAAGCACCATATGCCCACTGCAAATCAGAAACCACCACGGTTGTCATATCAAACAAGTATACAGTATATTGAAGAGGTAAACTGTACAAACAACTCAACAAACAAATATATGTACAAAGTGGGGGGGGAGGGCCACAAACCAGGTGGGGGTGGGCATGGGGCAAGGGTGTCCATCAGGCAGTGGGACAAAGAGGTGTGAGAGACAGTCCGGGGGGGAATGCACATCACGTACACTGTAGGCCCTAATGGTGGACCCTCTCCTCACTCCAGTCCCTGTGGCACCACCTGTGCCTCCTACGGTCACCACTCTCCATTCTCTGGAGCAGCTCCAGAGTAGCCCGGGGCAGCTGCTGTAGCTCCTGTATGTTCCGCTTCAGGGTAGTCCAGCGTTGTCCAC